>CM031374.1:84696948-85265882 GCA_018208015.1 Medicago ruthenica | reverse complement strand
TTTTTGTAGTATATTTTTTTTTGTTCTCAACAATTGATAATGTTCGCAATAACTGAGTAAATTGATTTTTAATAATTCTTTATGACATGATGCTTACAAAAATCACTACAAGAAAACACCAATTTTCCTACCAATTTTTCTAGGAATTCAATTCGTCGGAAGCAACTTGGTTATCGATGAAAATTCGTTCGAAAGCTCATTGGTCCCTCATGTCCAGAAATGTGTTGCGTGGTCCCTGGTGTTTTCCGAGGAAATGGTTCTTCGTAAACATCATCCATTCAAAGCTTGCCACGCGCTCTGTTTGGAGGCTAAATGCAAACAAGTACACTACTGAGCTGGACTTGATAATCTGCAACCAAGTAGCAAGAGGAATCTCCAATTGAATTACTTTATGTATACTAACTTGATATGTTGGGTTGGACTATTTGTCAGCTCTACCAAAATTAGAGGGTCAATCTATGTTTTTAAGTAGCACTATTTTTAACCCCTCCAAATTACAAACGCTTTTAAGATATTAACCATTTTTTTAATCGGGTGAGGGTTAAAATAATAATATCAAAATCACATGATCAAATCTATGTTTTTTTTATAAAGGTATCTCGCTCAAATTACATGGACTATATAGAACATTAACCCTATTGTTTTAATCTATATCCATATAATAAATATAACATGGACTTGCTTAAAAAATATATAACGTGGAGTAATTAAATTTAATGTTTATGATGAGTTATTAAGCGAAAAAATTGAGCTCATAGTTACTCCTTGAGTAACTTGATCCCTCCTATTTTAAGAATATATTAATGTTGTAAAATGGGTACTCAAAAACTGAAAAGTGGATATTGATTTCAAATGTCACCCACCTCACCATTGAAAAAGAACATTGTCAACCATGTCAAATTTTCCCCCTATAAGGGCAACATCATATCTCCTTCATGTAGTTTAATCCATCCCATTCCAACTAAAGATTTTCTCTTGCCAACTTTAGCAGCAAAATCACAAACAAATGGTTGCCAAGATCCGATTTTCTTTCTCTAAAACATAATAAACATGAAAATTAATTATGAGTCTCCAAAATGACACCCTTTTGCGGTTAGCAATCTTAATAGAAGTAACCTATGTACATCCAAATTGTTGAGTTTTTGAAAGAACATCATTTCTCCACAACAAATTGAAAGACTTCTTTACCATTTCCTCTTGAACAAATTTGAAAGTAAATTATAATAACGATGAATAATGTTGTCATCCATCCAACCCCACTTATCTTCTCTATAAACCACACGTTACGTTGTATACCACTAATCATTGCCAAAAATTCATTCACATGTATAACTCACGAGTATCATCAAGGTCATGCTCCCAAATTCAGTTCTATTGATGAAGTCTCCAAAAGTATAATTTTGACTAATAAACGCACAATTTGATTTTGACTAGCAGTGGTCTTGAAATTGTTCAAACTCGTCCATCATTGAAAAGCCAATTGGTATGATGAAGATACTTGTTTCGGTCACAAAATGATCCACACACTATTTTTTAGAATATGGTGTATCAGATTTAATTATATATTAGAGTTTAATGATCATGTATCCAATGAGAGTCACCATCTTGTCACACTATATTTTCTAACTACCTTTACAATAGTAAAGAGTAAGATGATCTGGCAAAATAATAGATTTTGATTAGATGTGAGTGTAAAACTTATTGAATTTTGATGTGGCAAAACAATTTTGATTAAATCCTTACAAAGAAAGGATTTATAGAAAAGAAAAATACTGTGAGAGAAATTCTCTAAAGACAACCGTTAATTCAGATTCAGTATTCCAAGCATAGCTATGTACAAAAGATTGCATGAAAACTAGAAGACCATAAAATAAAAATAAATTACAATTAAGCAAGCAAACCAAACAAAGTAAGTATATTATATCAATGACTTATTTGATCAAGCAGAAAAGAAGTTGTTAGAAGCAGCAATAGCAAATTGGGTTTTGGGTTCCAATACACTCTGAACAAGTTGCTTTTTCTCCTCCTTCAACTTGGAAACCAATAGTGAATAACAAGAAGACATGTTAATCTCCCATGTTTCTACAGCACCACCACTGGAAGAAGCAGAAGCATTTTTTAAACTCTTGACTCTTCTCTCATACTCCTCAGCTACTAACATAGCAATGTCAGACATATTGATATTTCTCTTACTATAGTGTAAAATTAATGAGATTTGGTTGTATTTGAGTGTAATGTATATATTGTGTTTTTTGGCTTGATGAAAAAGCAAAAGTGATTGAATAATTATTTATAGGAAAGGACATTGGGAATGGTTTTGGATAAGGATGAGATTAAGTCCAATTGTGAAAGTGGGTTTGGTTTGTCTGTTTTGTGAATAACAACACATTTTTCTTGTGGGTGGGGCAACTTGTTTTTGTTAGTGTTTGTTTGAAAAGACAAATGAGTCATAAGACCGTGTTTGGGACGGTGGTATTCGAAATTAATTAATTAATAATAAAAGTGGGAGCGCACATTGAATTGAATATAAAACGTGATGAGATGAAATAGTGAAAAGTGGGACAGGGAGTATGTATGCAATGTAACTTGTTTGTGTGCTGCTGAGTATACATGATGAACATGGCCACATTCATCAGGTGGTCACTGCCCGCTCACGGTATCCTACACTGCCCATCTCGCATATGGCTGGTCTCTTTTCAATTTAATCTTATTTAATATAAGAAAAATCCTATGTTGTGGAAAAGAAGTTTTTGCCCTTGCCTTCTCCTGATGACACGTGTCTACTTTAAGGGCAAAACATGTCTTAATAATGCTTTTTCCAACCAAATCTTATTGTTTCCTATAGTTTGGTTTGTTTGCTCTATGACCCACACTTTATAATTTCCAATCCAATTTGAAAGTGACCTTTTCCTTCCGAAATGGACTAACAGGGGAAAAAAATTACTTTCCCTTTGCTCACTACTTTCCCAGGTCATCGGTACAACTATTACCACTTAACAAAACACTACATTCAATGACAGTTGAAACTTGTCAAATCAGTAAAAAAATATGAGGGGGAAATCCATTCATTCAAATTTCAAAATTGCTCATTTCCCTTTATAATAACTTCAACTTTCTCTCTCAACTTGTCATTTTCTTTGCTACTCATGTTTCTACACTTATCTCATTCTTCATTATTTTGAAGCAAATTCTTATTTGATACAACTCTCATAGTATATAATAATCCTTGCTTTTCTTAAATTCTTATTTTAACAAATTCTAACAAATTCTTTGCTTTTCTTTTCTACTATTCTAACAATTCTTATTTTGATGTTATGTAATATATAATCCTTGCTTTCTTTTCTACTAGCAGATTTCGAAACTCTTAGCCTCAATTTCATTTCTATTGTAGAAGAATTATGATAACATTAATCTCATGTTTTTTGTATTTAGTTACTAATCTTCTTCTATTGTTATTTGCCAGGAGGTTCACGGAAACATCATGATAAAGAAAATCAAAGATTTCATAAAATAAAAGCATGTTGGTCTTTTCTTTTCAATACTTCAAACAAAGTTTTGATCACTGTCATTTTTTTTTTCATTTCTTCCACAAAGTTTGATATTTTCATTGTTTTCATTTTTGGTCAGAAAAAATAGTAAAGCTAAAAATGAAGAAGATGATTACCACCATGAATAAGTAAGAAGATGAAGAAGAAGCATAAGAAAACGAGAGTACAGGGAGTGTTGTACGGTATGTAAGAGTAAAGAGATATTTTTTGCATTAGTAAAAAGATAATATCAATTTTTTCAAAAAAAAAAAAAAACAAAACAAAAAGAGGTTATTAAGCATAAAAAATAAGAGAACTGGAATAACCCTACACTTCTATTTAGTTATTTCTAGATAAATTCTATTAGCTTATTGATTATGTTTCCTTATTTTCTTTACAAAAAAATTCAAATGTTTTCAAAATTATTGATTATTCTAGCACCTTTTCAAAAAAAAAAAACTAAACACGTAAGGTCATGAAAGACACATCAGATCTATGAGAATATGTTTTTACTATTAACCAACAAATATATTTTAATTTTAATAAATTTTAATTTTTATTTCCCAAAAAAATTATTAATTTCTCTATTTACTAACAAAAAAATTTCAAAACTATGCACCCCCCTGCCAGAAGAAAAAGAAAGAAAAGAAAACATGCATATTACAAACAATAAACGAAAGAAGGAATATAAAATTTATGTCAGAGTTAATAGTTTAACCAAATAATGGAGGATCTAAAAAAATACATATTTACAAATACAGAGAAAAAAAAGCAGTGCAAAATTTCTGACCCAGATCTAGACCAAACATACAAGATTGTGAAGAAACACATAAGACTATTTAAAGCATAAAGTATAACCATTTCAAATATCATTTTTAGCTTGCTATGCGGTTTTTTGAAATGCATACATAATTTTAGTAATAAATTTCTTCTTTTCATAACCACAAAAATACTATAGTTTAGCAGGTTGATGAAGAAAAGAAAAAACATAAACAAAGAATATGAGGTTGTGATAACAGAATCAATAACATAAACAAATCTTCTTTAGAGTGTATTTGTTCTTTGTATGGGGTGACCAATAAACCCCTTGACATTTATAAAGGTCGTGTACATTATGAAAGAGGAAGAAGATAATAGTTTTGGACAGAGAAGGAAAGAAATTTATGATTTTTTTTAGCAAGGAAACAAAATTTATGATTTCTTCAAATAGAATAAATACAATTTAATCAAAAATCATAAGGTCACACCACATGCTTAGTCACAGCAGAAAAATTACCAAAGGTATTAAACATTGTACTCAGCTTCAGAGGCACTTCTTTAGTCTTCAAATTTGCAGTTTAAGATACATTCATTGCAGCTTCAGACTTGCCCAAAAATGCAGCTTCAGAAGCACTTCAGTTTGGTCCTTCAGAAGCTCTTCAGACTTGCCTTCAAAGGCAGCTTCAGAAACACTTCAGATTCAACCTCAGAACCTCTTCAGACTTGTCTTCAGAACCTCTTTAGACTTGTCTTCCAGAACCTCTTTAGACTTTGTATGAGGAGCCTTCTGTTTTTGCTTGAAAAAAACATTTTGGTGTTTAGATCCAAAAAAATAACATTATTGTTCTTTAAATTAAAAAGACGATGGAGAAACATAGATCCAAAAACATTTTCAGAAGAAAATCTTACACTTAATTTATTTAACCTTTTCCTCATGTACGTTTTACTAAGCTCCATTTTATGTTTTTTCCACTTCATTTTGCAGGAGATTTAAAAGTTGCTCTCCTTTCTCCTGTCAAGAGTATACTCTCCCAAGAAGGTCTTGCACTGCTTTTAGGGTAAATGGACGAAGGATGTAACACCCATAATAGAGTGCCTAGGATCTTATACGAGTATTAAAATTCGTACTGGATACATTAACTTACAATATAAAAGTTCATACAAATATTACATCACATTGTAATATTACACCCAAAGTTAAAACAATTCTCTTATTATATTGTACATCAAGTTCCACAACATATAATACAATCAAACTTTAAACAAATAACATCAGCACGATCAGTCCGTAGCCTTCTCCTTACCCTTGTTGCGTGCTGAATGCGATCCTGCCTGTGAACCTGCACCAGAAGGAATGGGATGAGACATAATGTCTCAGTGAGCTCTACCCAACCTACTGTTTGGCAACCACAGGGAACCTAGGGTCGCCATGCCTACCTTGGCAATTTAGGGGAATTCTAGAATCGCCAAGTCTTTAAACCTGCCTATGACTTTATCTATAATCTATCTTTAACTGTAAAACTCTCTCTATAACTATAACTTTTACTATGACTATATAACATCAAACAATAAAGTGTTTTATGTTAGCTGTTAGCGTTGAACAAACAATTAATCTGAGTTCATTTTACGGAGTGCGGCCCGGGTGGAGTAACCCCGAGGACAGCTCCCTATGAACCGGTGAAACTCCTATCATATCAGGCTATCACCGGACTCCCTATGAAATTGCATGTGGATAGCCCTCTCGGAGAGATCCCATCCGGCGAATCCCGGAGTCTGCTGAACATGCCTTTGACTTTGAATTATTATTATACTTGACTTTGATAAAAGAGTGTATAAATATATATACATGCCTGTTACTTTGATCACATAAACATTTCCTGTAATCTATAAACTTGGCTTATCGTTCTCATAAGCCTCCTATAATTGTTGGAGATCCAACTCTATAAACATATCTTCAACTATGATTGATGGAATAATTCCATACCTATGTATTCCAAAGGAACACTTCTATAACTTGTTCACCTCTTAAGGCTCTCTAATTATCAAGCTATAAGCCTTCCCTAAAGATCCATTCATGCTCTAAGGGATAGGTCCTTTAACGTTTAAAAGGGATACGTAGCCATTACACATCGCTTAATGAGTTTGGGATAGCATTGGATGGCTGAAATGGTGCAAGTAAAATGTAAAATTTTTCAAGTTCTGTCACCTTCAAAATCGTGACACGATTTTGGAATCGTGTCACGATTCCATGCCCAGAATTCGTGTTTTGCACTGCCTATAAAATCGTGACACGGTTGTAAAATCGTGACACGATTTTACCTGCAAGTTGGACAGCATAGGGCAGTTTCAAAGCATAATTTTCACCATTTTTGGCACAACCAACACACCCAAACATCATACAGCTTATGGCTTATTTCTATGACATATTAACAACCTATAACATGTTTATTCAAGGAAAAATCCATCAAAGAAAACTAGGGTTCCATAAATCACAATTTTGATCAAAAGACTATAAACCTCAAAACCTAAACAAGGAGGGTTCTAAAACCCACTAGGAGCTCACCTTAATCCCAAGAAGTTGCTTGCTAAGTTGTGAAAATCAAACCCTAGCTTCAAGCTCCAAATCTCCACTCAAGAGAACTTCTATTCCTTGGCTTTCTATAACTTTTCCTTGCTCCAAAACTCACCAACACAAGCTTACTTGATACCCAAGGGTTTAGGTGAAAGTTTAATTCTATAAAGATGATGATTGATGAGATGATTTTGGTGAGGATGGGGGCGAAAATGAGAGAAAAATGGAAGGGAAATTTTCAGATTTTGTGAAGGAAGAAATGAGTAGAAACTTGCCCCAATTTCATATATATCAAAATAGTAACTTTCCCTCTAATTACAACTATGCCACTTCCCTTATTACTACTTTGCCCTTGCTTGCAAACGAAGTTTCTAACGCTTATAACTGATACATTTAAGCGGGATATTACACTCTACCCCCCTTAAAGAAATTTCGTCCTCGAAATTTAGAGATTACCTGTAAAAAGATGCGGGTAGCTCTCCATCATCTCTGATTCCAATTCCCATGTAGCTTCACCATAAGGAGAACCTTCCCATATAACTTTGACAATCGGAATCTCTTTGTTCCTCAATGCTTTGACATCACGCTCAATAATCCGTTCCGGTTCGGGCCGGAAAGTCAAATCTGATCTTAAGTCAATAGTTTCCAACTCTACTGGTTGGTGAGGATCAGGAATGTACTTTCTTAGCTGTGAAACATGGAAAACATCATGCAATCCTGACATCGCCGGTGGCAGAGCCAATTGGTAAGCTGCTGGTCCGACTCGTTTAAGTATCTCAAATGGCCCAATAAATCTTGGACTCAATTTCTTAGTCCTGAAAACACCTCGTAATCCTAGCTTAGGGGTAACTCTCAGGAAAACATGATCTCCCACTTCAAACTCTAGAGGTCTTCGCCTCTTGTCCGCATAACTCTTCTGTCGACTTTGAGCAGTCTTAATCTTATCCTGAATGGATTTAATCTTCAAAGTGGTTTCCTGGATAATCTCAGGTCCTAAAATGCTTTTATCTCCAACCTCTGACCAACAAGCGGTGTTCTACACCTCCTGCCATACAGTGCCTCATAGGGTGCCATTCCGATGCTAGAATGGTAACTATTATTATACGAAAACTCTATCAGAGGCAAATGATTATTCCAACTTGCTCCATCCTCTAAAATGCATGCACGTAACATATCCTCCAATGTCTGTATAGTTCTCTCTGATTGTCCATCTGTTTGAGGATGATGAGACGTACTCAACTTTAACCTTGTTCCCAAAGCCTTCTGAAAAGCCTTCCAAAAGTGAGAAGTAAAGATAGGATCTCTATCTGACACAATGCTGGTCGGAACACCATGTAGTTTCACAATCTCCGCTATGAACAATTCTGCGTACTGAGCAGCCCTGTAAGTAGTCCTAACCGGTAAAAAGTGAGCAGACTTTGTTAACCGATCGACAACTACCCAAATTGAATCATGTCCCCGTTGAGTCCGAGGTAACCCTGTCACAAAATCCATAGAGATTTCTTCCCATTTCCACTGAGGGATCTCCAATGGTACAAGCATCCCTGCCGGCCTCTGATGTTCAATTTCACTTGTTGACACACAATACAACGTGATACAAACTCCGCAATATCAGTCTTCATCCCTGGCCACCAATAATCTTTCTTTAAATCTTGGTACATTTTAGTGGTACCCGGATGAATACTGAAACTACTCTTGTGTGCCTCTTCTAAAATCAACCTCTTTTAAAACTAGCATCATCGGGAACACAAACTCTACCTTCAAACAGCAGAATACCATCCCAAGCCCTTGAAAATTCTGACTGACCAATCCTCCTCTGAAGATCCACATCTGATTCTTGAGCTTGCGCGATTCGGGACCGCAATCACAAGTAACTTCTAATCTTTGCAATAAGACGCCATCATCCATTTCTGTAACGCTGAGATTAAGATCTCGAAATTTCTCATACAAACCACAGGTATGCATCAGCACTTCTGCTCTAATCAAAGATTTCCTGCTCAAAGCGTCCGCAACTACATTCGCCTTTCCAGGGTGATACTTAACTCGAAATCAAAATCCTTTAAATATTCCATCCATCTTCTCTGCCTCATGTTCAGTTCCCGTTGATCAAACAAATACTTTAAACTTTATGGTCACTAAACATGGTCGAATTGTGCTCCATATAAATGGTGCCTCCACACTTTCAAAGCAAAACTATTGCCGCCAACTCTAGGTCATGAGTGGGGTAATTCTCCTCGTGAGATTTAAGCTGCTCGAGAAGCATAAGCTATCACATTACCCTTCTTGCATGAGCACACTGCCCAGTCCTTTAGAGGACGCATCACAATAAACCACGTATTTCTTCTCAGGGTCAGGTATTGCCAATACTGGAGCCTGGATAATTTCTTCCTCAAAGTCCGGAAACTTTCTCACAATCTTCGTCCCAGACGAAAGGCACATCTTTCCTTGTGAGGCGTGTCAATGGCAAAGCAATCTGTGAAAATCTCATAATAAATCTTCGGTAGTAACCTGCTAAACCGAGGAAACTCCGAACCTCTGTTACATTCGTTGGCCTGGCCCAATTAAGGACAGCTTCACCTTTGATGAGTCAACTGACACTCCTCCTTTAGAAATAACATGCCCCAAAACTGGATTTCCGATAACCAAAATTCACATTTGCTGAATTTTGCATATAACTGATTTTCTCTAAGGATGTCCAAAACAATCCTCAGATGTTGAGCATGTTCCTGTGAGTCCTTTGAGTAGATCAAATATCATCTATGAAGATTACAACAAACTGATCCAGGTAAGGCTTGGAATATTCTATTCATATAATCCATGAACACTGCTGGAGCATTAGTCACTCCAACGGCATAACCAAAAATTCATAATGTCCGTAACGTGTTCTGAACGCCGTCTTGGACACATCTGATGATTTGATACGAATCTGGTGGTATCCTGATCTGAGATCAATCTTTGAAAACACTGCAGCTCCTTTGAGTTGATCCAAAAGATCATCAATCCTTGGTAACGGATACTTGTTCTTAATTGTTACTTTATTCAACCGACGGTAGTCAATGCACAATCTCATGCTACCATCCTTCTTCTTAACCAACAACACTGGCGCACCCCAAGGTGACACACTGGGCCTGATGAAATGTTTCTGAATCAAGTCTTCTAACTGAGACTTCAATTCCTTTAACTCTGATGGTGACATTCTATAAGGCGCCACTGATACTGGCTCTGATCCTGGGATGAGATCAATAGAAAATTCCACTTCCCGTTCCGGGGGTAAATTGCTTATCTCAGAAGGGAAAACATCTAAATAGTCACTGACAACAGGAATGTCACTGGGACTCAGTTCTGATTCTGAAGTCACAGTAACCATCACATAAAAACCATTATCCTGAGCACACATAAGCTGAGTAAGCTGATGAGTGCGGTTGATTAACTCTGATAAAGCCACACCTTCAGTCGTATCATCTGTGGGCATAAAGATACACTTTTCCGCACAACCAATATACACATGATTAGCAGATAACCAATCCATTCCTAGAATCACATCAAGTTGTATCATAGGAAGACACACCAAATCTATGTAGTATGTCTTACTAGATACTGTAATCGGGCAATTTTCACATATAAAACTAGCTACTACTCCGCCTTCAGTAGCGGTGGATACCGTCATAGGAGGTATCAACGGTGACATAGACAATTGTAAAGCTTCAACACACTTGTAAGAAATAAAGGAACATGTTGCACCACAATCAAATAGCACTTTAACTGGAGTTTGGCCTAAGTAACACATACCAGCAATTAAATCTTCATTAGCCAAAGCCTTCTGGCCATCAAGGGAGTACACTCTGCCCTTACTTGTTGTAGTTCCTTCAGCTCCACTTTTATTCTTTCTTTCTGGACAGTTAGCAAAAACGTGCCCCGGCTGCCTACACCAGAAACACACACCCGAACGTCTCATGCATTCACCGCGATGCAATTTCCCACAGTATTTACAAGTGTCATTCGCCTGTGGTGAAAATGACTGCTTACCCCTCTTAGGAGAACCCTTAGGCTTGTCCTCTTGATACCTATCTGGAAATTTACCTTTTCTCTTCTCATATGCTGCAGCTTTCTCTTTCGCGGTCTTGGCAAAACCCGCTTCCGCAACCAAACTATCATGAACCATCTCGTCATAACTAGTGTTCCTTTGTAAACTCACTGCTGTATCAATCTCGCCTCTCAACCCACGTCTATACTGATTCATCTTCCAATTTCATTAGCGGCATACTCGTTGTGAGAGGAGTAGTACGACAATTCTTCAAACTTCTTTGTAAACTCGGTGACTGACATGCCACCTTGTTTCAACTCAAGAAATTCCTGTTCTTTCTTCACTTTATAAGACATCGGAATATACTTCTCTATCATAGCTTCCTTGAAGTTATCCCAGTTAACCTCAACATCGTTTGCTAACATTCGGCGTTGAGCGGATTCCCACCAATCTTCCGCTGCGCCTCTGAACTGGTTAGTGGCCAACAATACTTTACTTTCCTCAGGGCAATCCACCATCCGGAACACTTTCTCAATCTGTTTCAGCCATCTCTTGGCCTCTGGAGGTTCACCTTCTCCATTGAACTCAGGAGGGTGATTTCTGTTAAATTCCCGGTAAGACGGATTCGCCACTGCTGGTGGTGGTGTCTGCTGTTGAGCACCTTGTCCATGGTGCATCATTCCCATCCATTCTTGCTGAGCCTGAGCCTGTTGTTGGGCTTGCTGCTGCATCATAAGCATCATCTGCTGATGCTGTAACGCAGCCTGAGCTTGCTGCTCTTGGTACTGTTGCTGCAACGCCTGTTGCTGTTGCATCATTTGAGCCCAAAATTGCATATTAGGGTCTCCTCCGGCTTCCTCAGCATTAGCCTGATTTGATCTAGGCCTGCCAGGACCTCTTCTCCTCCCAGACATATTATCCTAACTGTCATACACAAGTCAAAGTGATCAGTTTCAACAAGATATAACATTTAGAATAATGTCCCGGATCCAAGAGATCCACAAACTTGAATTGTATTTTAATGACCCATGGCACAGTCTGAATCGACCTGCTCTGATACCAAATTGTAACACCCATAATAAGATTGCCTAGGATCTTATACGAGTATTAAAATTTCGTACTGGATACATTAACTTACAATATAAAAGTTCATACAAATATTACATCACATTGTAATATTACACCCAAAGTTAAAACAATTCTCTTATTATATGTACATCAAGTTCCACAACATATAATACAATCAAACTTTAAACAAATAACATCAGCACGATCAGTCCGTAGCCTTCTCCTTACCCTTGTTGCGTGCTGAATGCGATCCTGCCTGTGAACCTGCACCAGAAGGAATGGGATGAGACATAATGTCTCAGTGAGCTCTACCCACCTACTGTTTGGCAGCCACAGGGAACCTAGGGTCGCCATGCCTACCTTGGCAATTTAGGGGAATTCTAGAATCGCCAAGTCTTTAAACCTGCCTATGACTTTATCTATAATCTATCTTTAACTGTAAAACTCTCTCTATAACTATAACTTTTACTATGACTATATAACATCAAACAATAAAGTGTTTTATGTTAGCTGTTAGCGTTGAACAAACAATTAATCTGAGTTCATTTTACGGAGTGCGGCCCGGGTGGAGTAACCCCGAGGACAGCTCCCTATGAACCGGTGAAACTCCTATCATATCAGGCTATCACCGGACTCCCTATGAAATTGCATGTGGATAGCCCTCTCGGAGAGATCCCATCCGGCGAATCCCGGAGTCTGCTGAACATGCCTTTGACTTTGAATTATTATTATACTTTGACTTTGATAAAAGAGTGTATAAATATATATACATGCCTGTTACTTTGATCACATAAACATTTCCTGTAATCTATAAACTTGGCTTATCGTTCTCATAAGCCTCCTATAATTGTTGGAGATCCAACTCTATAAACATATCTTCAACTATGATTGATGGAATAATTCCATACCTATGTATTCCAAAGGAACACTTCTATAACTTGTTCACCTCTTAAGGCTCTCTAATTATCAAGCTATAAGCCTTCCCTAAAGATCCATTCATGCTCTAAGGGATAGGTCCTTTAACGTTTAAAAGGGATACGTAGCCATTACACATCGCTTAATGAGTTTGGGATAGCATTGGATGGCTGAAATGGTGCAAGTAAAATGTAAAATTTTTCAAGTTCTGTCACCTTCAAAATCGTGACACGATTTTGGAATCGTGTCACGATTCCATGCCCAGAATTCGTGTTTTGCACTGCCTATAAAATCATGACACGGTTGTAAAATCGTGACACGATTTTACCTGCAGTTGGACAGCATAGGGCAGTTTCAAAGCATAATTTTCACCATTTTTGGCACAACCAACACACCCAAACATCATACAGCTTATGGCTTATTTCTATGACATATTAACAACCTATAACATGTTTATTCAAGGAAAAATCCATCAAAGAAAACTAGGGTTCCATAAATCACAATTTTGATCAAAAGACTATAAACCTCAAAACCTAAACAAGGAGGGTTCTAAAACCCACTAGGAGCTCACCTTAATCCCAAGAAGTTGCTTGCTAAGTTGTGAAAATCAAACCCTAGCTTCAAGCTCCAAATCTCCACTCAAGAGAACTTCTATTCCTTGGCTTTCTATAACTTTTCCTTGCTCCAAAACTCACCAACACAAGCTTACTTGATACCCAAGGGTTTAGGTGAAAGTTTAATTCTATAAAGATGATGATTGATGAGATGATTTTGGTGAGGATGGGGGCGAAAATGAGAGAAAAATGGAAGGGAAATTTTCAGATTTTGTGAAGGAAGAAATGAGTAGAAACTTGCCCCAATTTCATATATATCAAAATAGTAACTTTCCCTCTAATTACAACTATGCCACTTCCCTTATTACTACTTTGCCCTTGCTTGCAAACGAAGTTTCTAACGCTTATAACTGATACATTTAAGCGGGATATTACAAAGGAATTGATCAATCCTGAGGGAATTTGTTGGGGCTCTTCGAGATGGTGGAACTGCCAAAAGAAAAGTTTAGACTCAAAAGGCAAGAGACAGAAAACACAAACACACACCAACCCCAGCAACAAAGTAAAATCTATAAAATAAGGATACTGTACATTACAGACAGAAATACAGCTATACGAATACATAGAACCAGCACCAACAACTAAACCTTATCTTCACATGATAAATGCATACAATCATGGAAAATCGACTAATACGAGATGTGCACAAAATGTATCTTCAAAAAGCAATTAAGAGTATAAGATATGCACAAGATGTACATTGTGAAATGTCCAAAATTAAAATCTAACAAGTGCCAGGAATTCATTTGTTTATTAGGTTAAGATACAGCGTAGGAATTGAAAATTAACATTCAGTAATACAACACTTGATATAGGAGCATCAGTTCTTCATAGATTTTCCGCAATTTTTATATCATGTCGACTTACCAATGCGTTTCTTCCTGTATTCGTATAGCTGTACATGATTAGAAGTACTGAACAAATTAAAGTGACAAAAGAATAGTACTGAAAGAATAGTACTGATAAATTGCATCGTTGCTTCTGAAGAATAGAAGTACTGAACAAATTAAAGTGACAAAAGAATAGTATTGAAAGAATAGTACTGATAAATTGTCAAAAAATTACCAAGTCATCACCAGATTTAAAAGAATAGTACTGAACAGCTTCAGAAGCAAGTTATTCCAAACATGATTAGAAGTACTGAAGCTTCAGAAGTACTGAACAGCCATTTATAGAAGTACTGAACCTTCAGAAGTACTGAACAGTACCCTTATCAACTAATCTCATGGTTCTAAATTACTGCTTCAGAAGTACTGAATAGCTTCAGAAGTACTGAAGGAGCAAGTCTGAAGACATGCCTCTTGTAACGACCCTATTTTCGTATGTTATATTTTTATATATTTTATTTTATTGTTTGGCTTTTAAAAATATTTTCTCGTAATCGATAAATAATTATTTGGCGCGAGGATAAGTTTGTAATCGAGTTTTTAAGGTTTTGGGCGGAATTGGGCCAAGAAGATGAATAGTATTGGGCTTTTGAGTTTATGAGTAGTAATGATCAAGTGGATGAGATTTAGTGAGCTTGGATTGGATTGAAGGGCTAGGATTGGTCCTTGAGAGTTAGTAAGAATGGATGGCCAAGATTGAATTGAGTGGGTTATAAGATAATCACAAAGAGTTGGACATCACTATTCATTACCTTTTGGAAAGCTGAAAACGTGAAAGAGAAGGGAGAAGAGCAAGGGAGAAGAGCTTGCGAACAGCTAGGGCAAGAGAGAAAAGCTTGAGTTGCTAGAGATTTCATCGATTCCGGGTAAGAGAGTTAGTATTCGTAATCGGGAGTGACTCGAGAAGGGGAGATTGTCGATATCTCCGTACCCAAACTTCTCCTCTCACTTTCCTTTTGATTTTGTGAAACTTTTCTTAAACAAAGCTTGAGTTTGATGATTGTAGTATGTTTCTAGTATGACTTTGTGGATTGAAATTGTGTTTTCATGTATGTTTGAATTCTTGGAAAGTTTTTATGATTAAAGTTGTTAATGATTATGTTATGCTTATTTGATGTTAAGTGATGTTGATAGTATGTTTTATTGAAGTTATATGATGATTATTTATGTTGGGTATTCGAAAAATGTTGTTGTTGTTCAAGAACAGCTCGTGTGAAACCCTAACAATGGTGATTTTGTTAAGGTCTTCATGTCGTGTGAATATGGGTTATATAATGCTTGGAATGACTGTTAAGAACTAATAGAGTGTGTCTAAGGTTTTGAAAGTGGATTTGGACTTAGTAATATTAAAGACTAAGGTGTGGGTATTGATGAATATGTTTGAATGGATAAGTTATCAAAGTGTGTGGGTTTTCCTTTGAAACCCTTATGTGTTTGAGATTTTGGTGTGATTGCTTGGTTTTATTGAGATTGTTGAACATGGTTGAGTATATACATGTTGTGTCTTATGATCTGGCCATGAGAGCCTAGTGTTCGTGTTTGTTGTTGTTGTGATAATTATCAGAGAGCTGATAACTAGTGGTGTTGTTTGTGTTTGTTGTTGTTGTGAGTTTGGTTTAGTATGATGTTGTTGATGATGTTGTGAGTTTGGTTCAGTATGATGTTGTTGATGATGTTGTGAGTTTGGTTTAGTATGATTGTTGTTGATGATGTTTTGAGTTTGGTTTAGTATGATGTTGTTGATGATGTTGTGAGTTTGGTAAGGATATAAGTTTATCCGAATGAAATCCATGAGAGCGTGGTTACCAAGAAGAGTTTGGTAAGGATATAAGTTTATCCGAATGAAATCCATGAGAGCGTGGTTACCAAGAAGAGTTTGGTAAGGATATAAGTTTATCCGAATGAAATCCATGAGAGCGTGGTTACCAAGAAGAGTTTGGTAAGGATATAAGTTTATCCGAATGAAATCCATGAGAGCGTGGTTACCAAGAAGAGTTTGGTAAAGATATAAGTTTATCCGAATGAAATCCATGAGAGCGTGGTTACCAAGAAGAGTTTGGTAAGGATATAAGTTTATCCGAATGAAATCCATGAGAGCGTGGTTATCGAGAAGAGCTTGGTAAGGATATAAGTTTATCCAAAATGATTTGGTACCACGTGCATTAGAGAATGCATTTGAGGCATGCATCCTTTGTGACATTAGTGATAATTGTGATTGATGAGTTTTGTGGGAACTTATGTGTGCATAATGGTTGTTGAGTGATAATTGTTATTGATGAGTTTTGTGCTTGAAGAATTATGTGTGCATGGTAATTGATGATTGATAATTTCCATCTGTTTGACTTAATTGCTTAAAGTGTTGATATGTTTTGAGTACTTGTGATTAATGAATAAATGTTTGACGATAATTGATGATGAATGTGCGTGAGTTAGAATATGCATGATGGGTAAAGTGTAGGTACCCTACTTATTATTGTGCTGTTTATATTGTGTTGATTATGTTGTACTAACACTCTCTGTTTTGTGTTATGTGCTGGATCTTTGGGGATCCAGATTTTCAGGTAGACGAGCATATCGTCGAGGATTAGCTGTTGTTGTTTAGAACTTGCGTAGTGGTGAGGGCATAGCTTAGCTATCCTTACTTTTGTACTAGGTGTTGTATCCTAGTTAGAGTTTAGGGCTCTGATAGTTGTAACACCACTTTGGGTATCGGAACGTGTATGTATAAATTTGGCAGTGGCCTCTGTTGTAGATTTGGATGTTAATTTTTCTAATGCTGATGGTCTGATTTTTCTGCACAACTTTCTGCATAATTTTCTGCATGACTTTTCCGTATTTGAAACGAAAACTGGTATTGATTGGTACAGAATTGGCCTTGGGTGTAAACATGAAAGTTTTAGATAATTTTGTTAGCTTTCCAGTGGCTTTGGTTTGATGTGAAAATGACTTTTAGTTTTTGAGTTATGATGAAAATACTCAGAGGAGGTTTTAGTGGATTTGTGCTGTGACAGCATTTTCAGATTTATGTTTTTACCTCTTTTTCACTCGTCTCTGTTTTAATTGGTCTTTGGTTTAAACATGTGAAATGTTGTAATGTGTTTTGAAAACGGAAAGAAAACGATTCAATCGATTTTCGTGAATTTTGATATAGAAGGGGTATGAGCTGATGAGCTAGAAGGGGTATCCTGTTAGAAGGGGTATCCTGTTAGAAGGGGTATCGTCTCTGTTTTTCTGTTTGTTTTTCTTTTTCCGCTGCTGTTTATGAATCAAATATATTTTGATCTGTTGATGTTTATGAAAATGCAGTTTTCATTATGTTGTAACTTCCTATGTCCTTAACGTTTTGTTTTATTAAAGTTAATAATCGGCGGTTAAGGGTTAGGGTGTTATAATAGTTGGTATCAGAGCAGGTCGATCCATTGGATCAATTAGGTGTAGATTACCCTTTGTATAACATGTGTTAGGAAAACACTGTTTATACTGTTTTGAGGAAACGAAGTGTATCCTCACTCGTGGTGCGTGGTGTTGGTTCAGGTTATGGCGCAAAAAGCATTTGCCGATGCGATGGAATTGATGGCGAATGCCATGGTTCAGAAGGCTGTGAGTAGGACGACTGATAGAGCAGCACAGGAAGCCAAGACTAACTACTACAAGGCTGTGAATGAGAAGAGGAGGAGAGCCTTCGGAAGAGGAAAGCCTTATGATAACCGGGGAAAGAAGCCGGATGGAGGTGGAAGTAGTGGTGGTAAAACTGGAGGTGGTAAGAATTGTTTTAAGTGTGGACAGCTGGGACATCGTTTCTTTGAGTGCCCGAAGAATGATGGAAAATGTTTCAAGTGTGGTGATCCTAACCACAAAGCTGATCAGTGCAAGAAGGGTATTGTGTGCTTCAACTGTAAAGAAGCGGGTCACAAGAGCAACGTGTGTAAGAAGCCTAGAGCGGCTGGAGGAAAAGTGTTTGCTTTAGATGGTGGTGATGCGAAGGCTGACAACTTGATCAGAGGTACATGCTTTGTCAATAATACTCCTTTGTCTGCTATTATTGATACGGGTGCTACCCATTCGTTTATTTCTGTGGATTGCGTGAAGAGGTTGGGTCTTAGAGTAGAGAATATGATGGGACGCATGGTTATAGAAACGCCTGCGAGTGGTTCGGTATCGACTACTCTAGTCTGTGTTGACTGTTCAGTCACTATGTATGGTCGCCATTTTGGAATAGATTTAGTCTGCATTCCGTTGAGCGGAATAGACGTTATCTTTGGTATGAACTGGTTAGAATTTAATCGTGTTCATATCAACTGTGGTAAGAAGACGGTTACGTTTCCAAGACCGGAGCCAGAGTTGTGTTCGAAGCTCATGTGTTGTCGAGAAGTGGCAAGATCTGTGAAGGCTCAAGAGGACGTGTTTGCTATGTTTGCTTCGTTGAGAGTGGAAGAGAAGAATGAGGTTGATGCATTGCCAGTGGTGCGTGATTTTGCAGATGTTTTTCCAGATGACATTTTGGATTTACCACCCGAGGGAGAGGTTGAATTCGCAATTGACGTAGTACTTGGTACTAGTCCAATTTCGATGGCGCCGTATCGTATGTTAGCTGCAGAGCTTGAAAAGTTGAAAGAACAATTGGAAGGACTGTTAGAGAAGAGGTTTGTAAGACCGAGCGTATCGCCGTGGGGTGCGCATGTTCTGTTGGTAAAGAAGAAAGATGGTAGTATGCGTCTGTGCATTGACTATCGTCAGTTGGATAAGCAACTATCAAGAACAAGTATCCACTTCCGAGGATGGATGATTTGATGGATCAGTTAGTGGGAGCCTGTGTGTTCAGCAAGATTGATTTGAGATCGGGATATCACCAGATAAGAGTTAGGGCGGAGGATATACCGAAGACTGCTTTCAGGACAAGGTATGGTCACTACGAGTACGCTGTTATGCCTTTTAGAGTTACTAATGCACCTGGAGTGTTTATGGAATATATGAATCGTATATTTCATTCCTTTTTGGATCGATTCGTGGTGGTCTTCATAGACGATATTTTGGTATACTCGAAGACGGAAGAGGAACATGCCGAGCATTTGAGGATTGTGTTGGAGGCACTACTTGTATGAGTCAAGGTTCGAGGTTTTCAGCGATCACAAGAGTCTGAAATACTTGTTTGATCAGAGGAGCTCAATATGAGGCAAAGAAGATGGTTAGAGTTTCTTAAGGATTATGTTTTCGAGTTAAGTTATCACCCGGCTAAGGCTAATGTGGTAGCCGATGCGTTGAGTAGGAAGTCTCTGCATATGTCGTCTCTGATGGCGAAGGAAATAAGATTGATTGAAGAGTTTAGAGACCTCAGTTTGGTTTGTGAACGGACGTCTTATAGTGTGAAGCTAGGAATGTTGAGGTTGACGAATGATTTTCTTGAAGAGGTTGTGGAAAAGCAAAAGTCTGATGTGAGATTGACGAAGCTTAAGACGCTCATCGAGCAAGGGAAAAAGGTAAACGTTGAGATCGACGAGAAAGGCGTGATGAGGTGTCAGGGAAGGTTATGTGTACCTGATGTGCCTGAGTTGAAGAGGATGATCTTGGAGGAAGGTTACAGAAGCAACTTAAGTATTCATCCTGGTGTTACTAAGATGTATCAAGATCTGAGGAAAATGTTTTGGTGGCAAGGGATGAAGGAAGAGATCGCCGAGTCTGTTTTCGCGTGTTTGACTTGTCAGAAGTCCAAGGTGGAGCATCAGAAGCCGTCGGGGCTATTGCAACCTATGTTTATTCCAGAATGGAAATGGGATAGTATTGCGATGGATTTTGTAAGCGGTTTGCCGAGGACGTCGAAAGGTAACAATATGATTTGGATAGTTGTCGACAGGTTAACAAAGTCTGCTCATTTCATAGCTATCAAGACCGGTATGCTAGTACCGAAGTTGGATGAGATTTATGTCGAGCAAATCGTGAGATTGCATGGAATTCCGTCGAGTATCGTATCAGATAGAGATCCCCGTTTTACTTCAAGGTTTTGGGAGAGTTTGCAAGAGGCGTTGGGGACTAAGTTGCGGATGAGTTCTGCTTATCACCGCAGACGGATGGTTAATCGGAGAGGACGATTCAATCATTGGAGGATTTATTAAGATCGTGCATTTTGGAACAAGGAGTGAGTTGGGGAGCTTGCTTACCATTGATTGAGTTTTCGTATAACAACAGTTTTCATTCGAGCATTAGTATGGCACCTTTTGAAGCGTTGTATGGGAGAAGATGTAGAACACCTTTGTGTTGGTTTGAATCGAGAGCAAGATGCGGGACTCCTATCCAGAGTTGTTTTCGGGTATTTTCGAGGGCGAAAATTCTTTTTAGGGGGGTAGAGTTGTAACGACCCTATTTTCGTATGTTATATTTTTATATATTTTATTTTATTGTTTGGCTTTTAAAAATATTTTCTCGTAATCGATAAATAATTATTTGGCGCGAGGATAAGTTCGTAATCGAGTTTTTAAGGTTTTGGGCGGAATTGGGCCAAGAAGATGAATAGTATTGGGCTTTTGAGTTTATGAGTAGTAATGATCAAGTGGATGAGATTTAGTGAGCTTGGATTGGATTGAAGGGCTAGGATTGGTCCTTGAGAGTTAGTAAGAATGGATGGCCAAGATTGAATTGAGTGGGTTATAAGATAATCACAAAGAGTTGGACATCACTATTCATTACCTTTTGGAAAGCTGAAAACGTGAAAGAGAAGGGAGAAGAGCAAGGGAGAAGAGCTTGCGAACAGCTAGGGCAAGAGAGAAAAGCTTGAGTTGCTAGAGATTTCATCGATTCCGGGTAAGAGAGTTAGTATTCGTAATCGGGAGTGACTCGAGAAGGGGAGATTGTCGATATCTCCGTACCCAAACTTCTCCTCTCACTTTCCTTTTGATTTTGTGAAACTTTTCTTAAACAAAGCTTGAGTTTGATGATTGTAGTATGTTTCTAGTATGACTTTGTGGATTGAAATTGTGTTTTCATGTATGTTTGAATTCTTGGAAAGTTTTTATGATTAAAGTTGTTAATGATTATGTTATGCTTATTTGATGTTAAGTGATGTTGATAGTATGTTTTATTGAAGTTATATGATGATTATTTATGTTGGGTATTCGAAAAATGTTGTTGTTGTTCAAGAACAGCTCGTGTGAAACCCTAACAATGGTGATTTTGTTAAGGTCTTCATGTCGTGTGAATATGGGTTATATAATGCTTGGAATGACTGTTAAGAACTAATAGAGTGTGTCTAAGGTTTTGAAAGTGGATTTGGACTTAGTAATATTAAAGACTAAGGTGTGGGTATTGATGAATATGTTTGAATGGATAAGTTATCAAAGTGTGTGGGTTTTCCTTTGAAACCCTTATGTGTTTGAGATTTTGGTGTGATTGCTTGGTTTTATTGAGATTGTTGAACATGGTTGAGTATATACATGTTGTGTCTTATGATCTGGCCATGAGAGCCTAGTGTTCGTGTTTGTTGTTGTTGTGATAATTATCAGAGAGCTGATAATTAGTGGTGTTGTTTGTGTTTGTTGTTGTTGTGAGTTTGGTTTAGTATGATGTTGTTGATGATGTTGTGAGTTTGGTTCAGTATGATGTTGTTGATGATGTTGTGAGTTTGGTTTAGTATGATTGTTGTTGATGATGTTTTGAGTTTGGTTTAGTATGATGTTGTTGATGATGTTGTGAGTTTGGTAAGGATATAAGTTTATCCGAATGAAATCCATGAGAGCGTGGTTACCAAGAAGAGTTTGGTAAGGATATAAGTTTATCCGAATGAAATCCATGAGAGCGTGGTTACCAAGAAGAGTTTGGTAAGGATATAAGTTTATCCGAATGAAATCCATGAGAGCGTGGTTATCGAGAAGAGCTTGGTAAGGATATAAGTTTATCCAAAATGATTTGGTACCACGTGCATTAGAGAATGCATTTGAGGCATGCATCCTTTGTGACATTAGTGATAATTGTGATTGATGAGTTTTGTGGGAACTTATGTGTGCATAATGGTTGTTGAGTGATAATTGTTATTGATGAGTTTTGTGCTTGAAGAATTATGTGTGCATGGTAATTGATGATTGATAATTTCCATCTGTTTGACTTAATTGCTTAAAGTGTTGATATGTTTTGAGTACTTGTGATTAATGAATAAATGTTTGACGATAATTGATGATGAATGTGCGTGAGTTAGAATATGCATGATGGGTAAAGTGTAGGTACCCTACTTATTATTGTGCTGTTTATATTGTGTTGATTATGTTGTACTAACACTCTCTGTTTTGTGTTATGTGCTGGATCTTTAGGGATCCAGATTTTCAGGTAGACGAGCATATCGTCGAGGATTAGCTGTTGTTGTTTAGAACTTGCGTAGTGGTGAGGGCATAGCTTAGCTATCCTTACTTTTGTACTAGGTGTTGTATCCTAGTTAGAGTTTAGGGCTCTGATAGTTGTAACACCACTTTGGGTATCGGAACGTGTATGTATAAATTTGGCAATGGCCTCTGTTGTAGATTTGGATGTTAATTTTTCTAATGCTGATGGTCTGATTTTTCTGCACAACTTTCTGCATAATTTTCTGCATGACTTTTCCGTATTTGAAACGAAAACTGGTATTGATTGGTACAGAATTGGCCTTGGGTGTAAACATGAAAGTTTTAGATAATTTTGTTAGCTTTCCAGTGGCTTTGGTTTGACGTGAAAATGACTTTTAGTTTTTGAGTTATGATGAAAATACTCAGAGGAGGTTTTAGTGGATTTGTGCTGTGACAGCATTTTCAGATTTATGTTTTTACCTCTTTTTCACTCGTCTCTGTTTTAATTGATCTTTGGTTTAAACATGTGAAATGTTGTAATGTGTTTTGAAAACGGAAAGAAAACGATTCAATCGATTTTCGTGAATTTTGATATAGAAGGGGTATGAGCTGATGAGCTAGAAGGGGTATCCTGTTAGAAGGGGTATCCTGTTAGAAGGGGTATCGTCTCTGTTTTTCTGTTTGTTTTTCTTTTTCCGCTGCTGTTTATGAATCAAATATATTTTGATCTGTTGATGTTTATGAAAATGCAGTTTTCATTATGTTGTAACTTCCTATGTCCTTAACGTTTTGTTTTATTAAAGTTAATAATCGGCGGTTAAGGGTTAGGGTGTTATACCTCTGAAGTCCGATGCTATGCTTTTGAAGTCTGATGATATGCCCCTGAGTCTGAAGAACTTCAGACTCTGAAAGAGTTCAAGTCTGAAGAACATCAGACTCTGAGTTCAAGTCTGAAGAACATCCCAACCTTCTTCACCTTCCTCGCGCTGACGCTCGAGCTCGAACTCTCGCCGCATTGCGTTGAATCAACGATTGGATTCAAAACGACACCGTTTTGAGTACGAAACGCGACGGTGTTGTTGTCGTTGAAGAATTTGCATCGGTCGTTAAAACGCGTGTCGTTTTGATGCGGAGGGGTTAGTGTGAGAACGGTTGAGAGAAACCCAGAGTTTGTGGTTTGAGAAAGGGTCGTTGGCGGTGGACATTGGTGGAGGAACGGAACACTAAAACGACGCCGTTTTGATTTTGTGAATATGGAATAGATCAAGATTATGAGTGTGGTTGAGCCAGAAGCAGCCGGAAATTGATTATGGAGGCCGTGAACAGTGATTCGGCGGCGGCTACGTTTTCTTAGAGGAGGAGAGCTTTTCAGATTCATTTGGTGAAGAGAGAGAATAAAATCAACAAATGAGTGTTTGTGTAAAAATAATAGTAAAAGAGGGTGAGAGAGATAAATTAAAAAACTTAAAAGTGGTGGTTATGGAAAAGAAAAAAAAAATGAAAAATGGTACTGTACAATAATAACAACAACAACAACGTGAGTGAAATGGCTGAAACATATAAATGGCTGATCCGTCAAAAAATATATATATAAATGCTTGATTAGTGAAAGTGTGAAAAAATTGATATGAGTATTTACAATTAGAAGTAAATTAAATATTATATTTACTCTTAATCAATAGTTGTGATCATTTAGTCAAAATTAAAAAGGAAGATGTACTTCAAAAATTATTTGAATATTTTTAACTGATCCAATGCTGAAAAATGTCGATCCTTAATCAAAGGAAAATGTGGATCCTCAAAAAACACATCTCGAAGAAATAATGAATAAATATTTTAACTAATAAATAAGAAAAATATGGGATAAAAAACTATCGCTAATTCATAAATAAATAAAAATAATAATGATAATTCCACGTGATATAAATTAAAGTGGGTCTATATAACGTGTAGGAAATCTCAAACGTAAAATATCATCCAAATATTTTTCCTATGCTTAACATGCACTTCACAAGTTTTCATTAATAAAATTTCAGAATTAACTCAAATGCACGAGATAAGTTGTCACTGGATAAACTAACTTTGATGCACGGGACAAGTTATCATTTATAAAAAATTGTTCTTGCTAAAATGTTTATACTATTTAGAATATCACCTCACTTCAATTCTACGATTATATTGAATCCTCAAAACTAAAATGAACAAAATAAATGAACATTGACTAAAATTTTGTAAATAACTAAAATGCATGGTAGAAGGGGGTTTTGACTAAAATTTTAGAATTAAATCAAATGCATGGTATAAGTTGTCGCAGACTAAACTATACTTGACTAACGGGACAAGTTGTCATTTATAAAAAATCATTCATGCTAAAACGTTTATATTATTAAGAATATCACACCCACTTCAATTCTGCGATTATATTGAATCCTCATCAACTAAAATGCACAGGATAAATGAACATTGACTAAAATTTCGTAGATAATTAAAATGCATGGGAGAAGTGGGTGTTGACTCAAATTTTAGAATTAAATCAAATGTATGGTATAAGTTGTCACAGACTAATCTATCTTTGACTTACGGGACAAACTGTCATTTAGAAAAAATCATTCCTGCTAAAACGTTTATATTATTTAGAATATCACCTCACTTCAACTCTACAATGATATTGAACCCTTATCAACTAAAATGCATGAGATAAGTGGATATTAACTGAAATTTCATAGATAACTAAAATGCACGGGAGAAGTGGACATTAACTGAAATTTCGTAGATAACTAAAATGCATGGGAGAAGTGGACATTGACTAAAATTTTAGAATTAACACAAATGCACATGATAAGTTGTCACTTACTAAACTAACTTTGATACACGAGACAAGATGTTATTTATAAAACATTGTTCCTTCTAAAACGTTTCTTTTATTTAGAACACCACCTCACTTCAATTCTACAATGATATTGAATCCTCCTCAACTAAAATGCGTGTGATAAGTGGGTATATACTAAAGTTTCAGAAATTACTAAAATGCACGTGAGAAGCTGGCATTGATTAAAATGCACAAAAAAGTTTACTTTCATTAAATTAACTTACAATGCACTTGAAAAAATTTCAGTGATCAAATTTTAGAATTAACTTAAATGCACAGGATAAGTTGTCACTGACTAAACTATTATGGTACACGGGACATGTTATCATTAATACAAAATTTATAATAATTATAATACACGGGCCATGTTATTATTTATATATATTTTAAAATAATTATTATACACGGGACAAGTCATCATTGATATGTATTATAAAAGATTATTATATATAAATTTTAAAATAATTTTTATACATGTAACAAGTCATTGCTAATACATATGATAAAATTATTATTATACACGGGAAAAGTTATCATTCATACAAAGTTAAAATCGGTAATTTAACGAACAATCTTTATGTTTATGTTTATGTTTATTTCTCAAAAAGTGGGCATTGAACCCTTTATCTTTATCTTTGTATTTATCACCATTATTTAGAATATCACCCCACTTTAATTCTACAATAATATTGACTAAAACTTTGGAAACAACTGAAATGCATAGGAGAAGTTGACATTGGTTAGATAAAATTATCATGCACAAGACAAATTGTCGTTCATAAAATGCACAAGAGAAGTTGACATTGATTAAATAAAACTATCACGCACTTCACAAGTTTTCATTAATAAAATTTCAGAATTAACTCAAATGCACGAGATAAGTTGTCACTGAATAAACTAACTTTGATGCACGGGACAAGTTATCATTTATAAAAAATTGTTCTTGCTAAAATATTTATACTATTTAGAATATCACCTCAATTCAATTCTACGATTATATTGAAAGCTCAAAACTAAAATGAACAAAATAAATGAACATTGACTAAAATTTTGTAAATAACTAAAATGCATGGTAGAAGGGGGTTTTGACTAAAATTTTAGAATTAAATCAAATGCATGGTATAAGTTGTCGCAGACTAAACTATGCTTGACTAACGGGACAAGTTGTCATTTATAAAAAATCATTCATGCTAAAACGTTTATATTATTAAGAATATCACACCCACTTCAATTCTACGATTATATTGAATCCTCATCAACTAAAATGCACAGGATAAATGAACATTGACTAAAATTTCATAGATAATTAAAATGCATGGGAGAAGTGGGTGTTGACTAAAATTTTAGAATTAAATCAAATGTATGGTATAAGTTGTCACAGACCAATCTATCTTTGACTTACGGGACAAACTGTCATTTAGAAAAAATCATTCATGCTAAAACGTTTATATTATTTTGAATATCACCTCACTTCAACTCTACAATGATATTGAACCCTTATCAACTAAAATGCATGAGATAAGTGGACATTAACTGAAATTTCATAGATAACTAAAATGCACGGGAGAAGTGGACATTAACTGAAATTTCGTAGATAACTAAAATGCATGGGAGAAGTGGACATTGACTAAAATTTTAGAATTAACACAAATGCACATGATAAGTTGTCACTTACTAAACTAACTTTGATACACGAGACAAGATGTTATTTATAAAACATTGTTCCTTCTAAAACGTTTCTACTATTTAGAACACCACCTCACTTCAATTCTACAATGATATTGAATCCTCCTCAACTAAAATGCGTGTGATAAGTGGGTATATACTAAAGTTTCATAAATTACTAAAATGCACGTGACAAGCTGGCATTGATTAAAATGCACAAAAAAGTTTACTTTGATTAAATTAACTTACAATGCACTTGAAAAAATTTCAGTGATCAAATTTTAGAATTAACTTAAATGCACAGGATAAGTTGTCACTGACTAAACTATTATGGTACACGGGACATGTTATCATTAATACAAAATTTATAATAATTATAATACACGGGCCATGTTATTATTTATATATATTTTAAAATAATTATTATACACGGGACAAGTCATCATTGATATGTATTATAAAATATTATTATATAAATTTTAAAATAATTTTTATACATGTAACAAGTCATTGCTAATACATATGATAAAATTATTATTATACACGGGAAAAGTTATCATTCATACAAAGTTAAAATCGGTAATTTAACGAACAATCTTTATGTTTATGTTTATCTTTATTTCTCAAAAAGTGGGCATTGAACCCTTTATCTTTATCTTTGTATTTATCTACTATTTAGAATATCACGTCACTTTAATTATACAATGATATTGTACACTTATAAACTAAAATGCACGACATAAGTGAACATTGACTAAATCTTTGGAAACAACTAAAATGCATAGGAGAAGTTGACATTGGTTAAATAGAACTATCATGCACAAGACAAGTTGTCATTGATAAAATGCACAAGACATGTTAAGTAGAACTATCATATACAAGACAAGTTGTCATTATACACACGACAAGTTGACAAACATATTCTAAAAACATACAAGTCAATATTTGTTTAAGACAAAAATTATATAAGTTGATATTATTATTGTTTAAACTACCATATAAAAAATCCTGAAATTATATAAATCATTCACATCAACGGATACCCGTGCGAAGGGACCACAATGTACTTTTCTATGGGCTTATCCACCACACATCTAACCCAACTCTTTTCTACTGATTTACCCCCACTTTATTGCTTAATACATACATTTTCTCAATTTTATAAATATGTATTCCACATTAATTCCAATTTGATATTTTGTTTATATCAATTTTTTGTTTTTTTAGTTATTTTATTTTTCTTTATAACTATAATTATTGTTCTTTTTTAAATCTAAACTAAACATAGTTTAATTAATCAAATTTTTAACTGCATTAAATCATCACGCCCAACCGGCACCCGTGCGGATGCACGGGTTAGTTACTAGTTCACATCAAAGGTTAGAATTTGGATAAATAGTCATTTTTTGTTTCTGAACATATAACGAGTAACCACAATAGTCTCATGATATATTAAAATTTTAAAATAGTCATTAATTATGCATTATGTTAGTCGAAACAATTGATGTTAAAAAAAATACTTATAGCAACTCTTTTATTATAGGAATCAATATCACGGTAAATACTTATAGGGATTGATATGACATTAACTAAAGTACCGTTTGGTCCGACTTTTTTTCTACTTCTCTACAATTTTAAAGAGAAGGTAGGTCAAACACAATATCTATTAAATATTTACTAAAAAAATATTTTAAACATTTTTTCCCTTCAAAAATTATTTTAACATTTTTTTTATTTATTATATATTTGTACAATATTTTGCCAAACAACTTTTAACTTAAAAATAACTTTAAAACTAAAAAAATAATAAAGTAACAAAACAACTTTAACTTCATTCTTAAAGCCCTTAATTTTAACTTTGTTTTAAAGTAGCTTTTGAACTGTAAAAAAGTCAGGTCAAACGATGCCTAAGTATATTGATGAACTCATATAACAATATTAACAGATCATTTTAACGTCAGATATTATTTTGATTAACGGAGTGCAAAACCAGTGACTATTTTAAAATTTTGATACATTGAGGTACTATTATCGGTACTCGCTATATATTCAATGATGAAAATGACTATTGGCCCTTAGAATTTTAAAAGTGAAATCAACAAAGATTGACTCTGTTGGTAAAAGTGACCGTTATAAGTTCAACTTTTGCTACCGATGTCAAAAATTCTTTGATGGATAATTTTATAAGTATTTGTAAACGAACACTTTTTGAGTCTTGAGGCATGACCCGACCCTTATGAGCTCCCAAACCATTTGATTTTTATCACAAAGTTCCAATCAAAAGTAAATACACAAATTTTAAGAATTTGGTCTAATAGTAGGAAAAAAATAGATCTTAGATATGAAGGTTTTGGATTTGAGCCAAGTTAGTATATTAAAAAGGAGATAAATGTAAGATGAATGTTAGGGGTGTTTTCTTTTGACACTCTCTTTAAACTTGGTTTCAAACCCAAGACTTTGGATAAGTTAAAAGATATGTTTTTAGATTCAATATAATTTAATTTTGTGAGTTTGAGTTGGGCCATTTAATTAGCTATTATTAACGCATACTTTTTCTAAGGGAGGTTTTATTAATGTATGCTAGGGCAGACAATGAATCGAATCAACTCGACAATAGTTCGGAATTCGATTCGACAATTAGCTTCGTTGAACTTGGTTCATGAACCAAATGAGCTGAACTTGAACTGAAAAATAAGTTTGTTAAATAAATGAGCTGAACTTAAATAGTATATAGTTTGACTCGGTTGGTTCATAAGTTGGTTCGATAGTGTGTGTGTGTGTATATTTGGAAGTGGAAGAGTATTTTGAATGAATGGTAAAACCAAGAAGGCTGAAAAATACTTCTCTAGTTTAAGCTTTCCATTTAACATTTTAATAATGTCCCACATCGGCCATTTTAAAGCAACATAGAGGAACATCAGCTATAAAATAACCAAAGCATGAAGCAAGGCAATAGTATAAAGGAAATCAAGCATTCGTTTGCGACGTTTGGTAGTTTAAGATTTTAAGGAGCAATTTTGTTTTTAATTTAATAATTGCCTTTTAAAAAATTAAAAAGGTAAAAAATCTTAAAAAAATGGTCTTGTAATTTTGTTATTCGAGCCAGTAAATGAACCTAACGAACGAGCCGAGTTGTTCGTGAACTTCAAACGAGCCGAACTTGAGCCGTAAAAAAAGTTTGTATCGAGTTTCGAGTCGAATCAATTTTTATCAAGTCGAGCTCAGATAAGTACGACACGACTCATTTTCAGCCCTATTGTATACTTGTATATTACTTTAACAACAATATTTTAATAGCTAAATAACATCAATATATACACACACATAATGCATCATATACTAAATTTATCGTTACTAAAAAAAGTAATATGATCGAGGTCTAACGCAATTGATTGGTATCCAATATGTGTGAGCATTGTAACTTTAGGAAAAGGAATTTGATTTCTACTTTTAAAAAAAAATCATTATGAAGTAATAAGGTACCGTTTGGCCCGACTTTTTTTCTACTTCTCTACAATTTTAAGTAGAAAGGTATGTCAAACACAATATCTATTAAGTACTTACTAAAAAAATATTTTAAACATTTTTTCCCTTCAAAAAATATTTTAACAATTTTTTATTTATTATATATTTGTACAATATTTTGTCAAACAACTTTTAACTTAAAAATATCTTTAAAACTAAAAAAAATTATAAAGTAAACAAACAACTTTAACTTCTTTCTTAAAGCCCTTAATTTTAACTTTGTTTTAAAGTAGCTTTTGAACTGTAAAAAAGTCAGACCAAACGATGTCTAAGTATCAATTGTATATTACTCCCTCCGTTTCAAAATACATGTCCATTTTGGAGAAATTTTTTGTTTCAAAATACATGTCCATTTGATAGTTTAAGGATACATTTTGTCTATTTTACCCTTGCCTACCAATTAATTATATTCTAGATTTTCTCCACAATAATTATTTTCTATTAATAAATGTTGATCCAATTTTAAGTGGATTTATTCATGCACTCTCCCAAGAAATGACTACTGGACTCTCCCAAGGAATGACCAAGGGTGTTTAAATGATGGACTAATTTGTTTAATTAATTTATTGGTATTGGGAGTAATTATGAGATGGGGTAATAAATGTAAAATGGAGGAAATCAAAGACAGGATATAATAGGAATCAAAATATATATTTCTCTCTAAATATGTATTTTGAACGGGGTTAGATAAATTCATACTAATAAAAAATATTATATTTATTCAAGCGGATAGTAAAATGAATCTAAAATCTGATTTAATAACCAGTTTTCACAAAAGAAAATCCAAAACATCCAATAATATTTAATTTGTGTGGTTTTCGTTTTTTGGATTACTTTATAAAATAAAATGATTATAATTTGATCAATTTAGATATAAACATCTTTACTAGGTTTAGATATCAACTTTCACCTTTATATGGAGATCTTAGGAGGAGTCAAATTTTAAATAATGAATTGGATATCAAATCTGCAAGACATTTGATGAGTCAAAGAATGACGGGTTAAGATGGATTGTGTGTCCTTACCCCACCTTAACATTAGATCCCAGAGCAAATTTTTAGCTCCAACTCGATAAAACCCGATGGGGGTACATGTTCACAAGGACTGATCCATACAGACAAGAAGACCAAATTGATCTCAATTTACCAAATAATATTGCATATTTACAAACATAATAACTAAGGCATAGCAATAATTTTACAAAATTATTTAACAAAACTATCTCAGTCTTGTATTAAAGTGCGGTGTAAAACTAATATGCTCTTTTCTTCAAAAAATAAAAAACTATTATGCTCTTGAATACAAACTACTTTCAAAGTGTCAAACTGTCAATTACAAGGCAATAAACTTTGACAATATAACTTATATGGCATAATAAAACAAGCTACTCCCAATAAGCCTAATCTTAATAAGCCCAATAAAACAATATTTATTGTCAAATGTGTAACTCTATCACTGATAGAGAAGTGTTAGTTGAGTTGCAGGTAAAACAATTATCTGACATACTATTATCACTGCAGTCTTCATCCATAAAAACCACTCACGCTGCCATTGATAAAAAAAAAACCACTCACGTTTATGCACAAGTCTCCACTATGGATTCACCATAAAGGTATGTGTTCCGCCTCGAGACTTTTTAAGCTGGTGATAGTATTTGCAAATATTTGTCTCAGAAGGCAATTGTTCATTATCTAAGGCAAGGCATTTTAAGCCAATAGTTTAAAGTAGTGGCAACTAAGAAAGACCGATACTTGATCAGGTTAAAAGCATCCATGAGTATCCAACGCATATGGAACGACACCAATGTAATGGTGCTTCATAGTATGCAAATACGTACTACCAACAGCTAGAAGAAGAGGATGCTCCGTTCTAGATGTAGGACCTCTCTTTTTTTCCCTTCTAGTAGAAATTGGAATATCAAATATCAAGAGAAACAGTGGTAAGTGAAGGGGGAATAGTCGAGTTTAAAACTAGGATTATGATTTTTCTCTTGAAAATATAAGACTGTCTGCCCAGTAAAATGTAGCATTCTAATTACGCAATGGTAAACACAGATATCAATTAAAACATGTCCTACATAGGCCTCCTTATAAAGTAAATAAAAACACATAAGTTTAGTACTGAAAAAACAACATGGAGTTAGAAGCCAAATCTGAACACAACAATACAAATAGGAGGCTTCACTAAGCTAAATTCACTTCTTCCTTTTCTTTGGTGGCTGCAAAGCTTCCTCATCTTCATCCTCGTCTTCCTCTTCATTGTCTTCTTCATCAACACCTTCCTCCTCGTCCTCTTCTCCACCCTCTTCCTCATCGTCGTCATCCTCGTCCTCATCGTCATCCTCATCTTGGTCATCACCATCTTCATCATCTTCCTCTTCTCCATTTTCATCTGCCCCACCAGCACCACCTTCAGGAGCTTTCTTTGAGTTGCTCTTGTTGTTGGAATTGTTGCCATATCCACCTCCATCTTCAGATGACAATTCATCTTCCCCTTCTCCAAATGCACCATCTCCGTCGTCATCTTCTTCGTCTTCATCATCATTGCCATCTTCTCCTTCAGCATCATGTTGCTTGTCTTGACTTTGGGTTTTACTCTCTCCTTTGGTTGTAGGCATGTCGGTTAACATTAACGCATAGAGTTCCTACACCCATTTTACATTGTTATCAAAAACACTTATATACATGATTACATGTCATAAAAAAAAAACTTATATACACATTGATGCATTTAAGTGAAACAAACAAAGCGGATAATAATACAGAAGAACGACAAGTGTTTAAGATGTTTAGTAATTAAAACAAAAAATTGCAACACCCTCGTCGAAGAACATTTTCAAAGAATAACTGTATCTTAAGCCATAAAGTTGATGTAGTATGTTTAATGTGTTAATATTGTGTATAGATATTTCAAATTACGATTTAGCCAGTATTTTAAGTTAAAAACAAGTAATATTAATTATAGCCAACTCAAGAATTACAAAACAAATTAGTGGTACAATTAATTAGACATAGTTATAAAAAAATGTCGTTATTTGGAAAAAGACTTGCACTTAGGGACGATTATTTTTTAAAATAGAACTTGTATTTTAGAACATACTGTGCACTATTTTAATTAAGCATTCAAATTTTTCACGTAGTGAATCAGAAAGAGAGAAATTAAAATGCCAAATAGGTGCCTAATAATTAGCCAAGCAACTAATTTTGTGAAGATGAAATGCTCGTCTTAGACATACAAATTTATCATCAACATTGGTTTAAAAAACGTTATCCATGTTACCTTTCAAAAAAAACTATTCATTTTAAAAATAAAATAAAAAATAATCGTAAAGTCAAATTTAAACTCGCACAAGATGCTTCAAGCAATAACTTCGAATAGTTTACTAAAATTGAATTGAAATTTAGGAACAAGCCCATAATTATTGGTGATATAATATAGTACAAATTATTAGGAGTATGTCATTGAGTACTCCGTATTATTCTTCTAAAAAATACTCCGTATTATTATACAAACTACTATTATAAAAATTAAAAGGTTTAACTGCGATGCACCGACTGTGTATGCTAATTATCAATGTATGGCTATTTTGTAACTGTCTTCTGAAAGTATATATTTATATTTTGTTGGGAAGCGGGTACAACATATTTATATTTTTTTACTTTTCTTTTGGTACAGATTTATATTTTTTTTACCGATATTATATAGTACATTTGTCCTTAATTATAAAGACCATTTAGAGAATTTTTTTTTCCTTTTTATAAGACCTTTCGTTTTTTTATAAGACCTTTGTTATTTTCAACTACATTAACTATTTCTTTACCTACGTACCCTTAATTATTATACATCTTTTTCTTTAATTTACAATAAATAACATGTTGAAAGCATAAACTAACTCTTTCTTTTAAAAATAAAATTGTAAAATCATTTGTGATTAAAAACAACTTTAATGCAAATATCAATTTTTTTAATTCATATGATTTTGTTGTAATTTTGTCAAAAAGTCTTATATTTATTTGTTTATATAAGTCCTCTAAAAAAAAGTTTACACAAGTTGACCGACATATAAGATTAGACCCGTTTTCCTCAGCCAAGATACTAAGAAAGCAGGAAATCAAAACGACACGCGTTAGAGGTACGTGCTTTACGCTCAATGGCATATCCAAACCGAATAATCCACGAATCCGCTTCTTTTTACTTTTACTTTTACCTTCACACACACACACACGACAAAAACATATTTTATATACCCAACACACCTTTACGATGTTCTGTCCTATAGTGACAAAAAATAATTTTAAATTAATTGATAGTAATAAAAAAAATGATAACAAGATAGCAAGTTGGAATCAAATTTTTATTGGTACTCCAAAGTTGGAATCAATTCTAGTCGAAAGAAATTAAACATATCAAAAACAATTTTAAATCTCCTCTAAAATTCTTCACTTTTATTTTTTGTTACGAGATCTTCACTTTATTTCTAATTCTACAAGAATAAATAAAAGCAAGTTTCCCCTAAAAAAAGCAAGTTTGTAAAAAGAATAAAAGTGAAAGGCTATATTATTTATAGAAAAGGTGCGTACGTTAAAAAAAGAATAAAAGTGAAAGGCTACTTTTTATAAAAAAAGGTGCGTACGTTAGCACACCCTACACCAAAAAAAAAAAATTAAAACAACCAGCGCAAAATAGTAAACAGATAATAGACAGAGGACAAGTTAAGCCTTCTCAGTCATACCATATCCGTTTAACCCTAACAACAGCACAGGCCACCATGGCCAATAATTCGTGATCATGTGCAAATTAGCATTAGTAGTGGCTTAGGCGCATGATATGGTATGGTATGATATTGATAAAGACAAAAGGAAAACCCTCGTAATTAATTATACACCATTAGACCAAAAAAAAAACTTTGAAGTTGATAAAACACAAATTGCTTTCAATCAAAAGATAGTATATAGTATATAGATAAGATTAGATCTAGTCAAGGTTGAGAGCAGTAAAAAAAATTGACACTTTTTTTCATTTTCTTTTATACTTTAAAAACATGTTTGTGAAGCGACGAAGAAAAAGTACTTACCGGAGCAAAAAGCGTGGCTTTGACAATAGCAGAAGCTAACATGGTTACAAGCGCTTCCGCGGCGTACGTTAACGCGCCATAACGGAGCGTGAGCGTGGCGTCCATCTTCGAACTCTGTTGTTCAGTTTCCATTTCGTACGACAAACAAACAAGTCCCTTCTCAAACCACAAAACGAATATTATCCTGTAAATGAGTAATTAACTAATAATTAATTAATATTACCAAAAAAATATGATATCACCATCACCGTTAGTTAGATCATCTCAGAAATCACGACAGTTGCTGCTCTTGTTTCAGAAATCATGACACCAATTATTACTTTAATTTTTTTTAATAAAATTAATTTTAACAAATATTTCTCCATAAATCATAGAAAACATAAATTATATACTAGTATACAGTATTCTCAATTATAAAAATTCACTAAAAATTATTTAACGAAGAATTAAAGCTAATTAGGAAAGCATAAGAACAACAGTTAGAATTTTGCTTTTTAAAGTGAAACATGAATAAACTAAACAACTCACCAAAAGTGGAAGTGTTTGAGCAAAAAAGAGAAGAAAAAAAAACTTTCAGAAGCAGAAATTTCAACGCAGAAACTAAGAAATTGAAAATAAAGCATAAAAAAAAGCGAATTAAGAAGAAAAAAGTGAGAATTGAAGAGAATTGAAGCGAAGAGAGATGAAAGAGGTTACCAGGAAGGAAGATCTAGAGACTGAGAGGCAAGATCTGAGGGTTTGAAGAACTAAAACCTCTGAAAAATGGGAGAAGAAGCTTCATACATTTTGGACCGTTGGATCGTGATCGTAGAAACGATTGAGGTTCGAAATATAGAAAAATATCAGAGGATGAGTGAGAGAGAAAGAGAGAAGACACCCAGGTACTGGTTCGTAATTTCTCAGCGAAGTTTCGGGCAGTTTGGGCAGTGGAAAGAAAGTGCAAAAATCGAATTACGGGCTGCCCGAAGAGGCAAGTAAGGACAAGTGTGGGTTTTGTTAATTTGATATGGTTTTTTATGAGAATTGATTTTTGTTCCTTACCCGGTCTTCACCGGAAAGTCAAGTTTTTTTTTATTCTTTAAAATAACTATAAAATCATTTTCATAGTAACAATACTTCACACGTGTAAGAGACTTCTCACGTGTGAGGTTGTACCTGTTGTCTGCTAGTATAATATTCCTAGGTGTTATCTTCTTTGACCATGGTTAGTTACTTGGTTCGGCTAGGGTTGACTACACCACAGGGAGTTGGAGAGTTGTTGAAATATCAAGAGTATAATAAATTCGTAAATTAAAACGGAATCAAAACCACGAAGATATTTTTCGGTATTAAATAATCTGGCAAATGGAACCTTTTAAAGGTGGAATAAACCATCAAACAATTAAGGCTTAAATGCACTTTTGGCCCCCTATCTTTTAAAAAGTTGCGATTTTGGCCCCCTATTAAAAAAAATGGATTATTAGACCCCTAACTTTTGCCCCTTTTGCGAAAGGCTGATTTTGACCCAGTCAACGCATATGTGGCAAGTCACTTAACTGATTTGGCAGCCAACTGTGTAATTATCAATTAAAAAATAAAAGAAAAAGCCAGGCGTGTAATTATCAAATTAAAAAAAAATGAAAAATTGGATTATGGATTAGGGAAATGATAGTTTTGCCCCTGCTTTCATGTTCTTCTTTCCCTCTTCCAATTGATCCATCTATTCCATCTCTTCCAATTAACTATATCTCTTTCATCTTCACACCACCACCACCAACACCCACGGTCACACCACCGCCGCCGCCAATTAATTCGATTGTTTGTTGAACCCATTCGACGTCCCGTCGCCGCTCTCATCTCAATACTCATGATGGTGGTGTTGTGGTGATAAGGTCTCAACCTTCAAACCCTTAAATCCGAAAAAAACCCAGAAATCCAAGAAATCCCTTAACTCTCATCAACAACAACCTTCAAAATTTCTTAGATGGCAACGCATCGCGTTTTCTGATCTCGAAGTGATTCTGTAAAGAAGTTCTTTTAGTTTTGCTTCGTAACTGATTTTGGATTCGAAGTTTAGAGTGGCGCTGCCGTAACTAGCGGCGGAAGTTTCATCCATGGTTGATTCGCGGCGGAGGGTTTGAACCGAGGGTTTTGAGGTCTTCGTAGAGAGGCGCGTTGGGGAAGATTGCGAAGTCGAGTGAGAAGAAGAGAGAGTTTGAGCAACTGGGTTTAGGGTTCATGGGAGAAGAAGAGAGGAGAGTTGCAGATCCTGTGAGATCCAGTGAGAAGAAGAGGGAAAGAAGAACATGAAAGCAGGGGCAAAACTGTCATTTCCCTAATCCATAATCCAATTTTTCATTTTTTTTAATTTGATAATTACACGTCTGGCTTTTTCTTTTATTTTTTAATTGATAATTACACAGTTGGCTGCCAAATCAGTTAAGTGACTTGCCACATATGCGTTGACTGGTCAAAATCAGCCTTTCGCAAAAGGGGCAAAAGTTAGGGGTCTAATAATCCATTTTTTTTAATAGGGGGCCAAAATCGCAACTTTTTAAAAGATAGGGGGCCAAAAGTGCATTTAAGCCAACAATTAATTGTCACGCTAAAGACGATTCTTAGGACACTTGTTAGAGATTCAAAATTAAAAATAATTGATGAATTTTACGTTGAAAAACTACTTTTTATTATTTCAATGTGATGAATGCATAATTTCTAAAATAAAGTTTTCATTTTAAACTTCTTAAAATAAGTCAACTTTTAAAGTTTAGAGGTGTTAAATGCATCATTTCCAAGATAAAGTTTTTTTTTTGGATTTCTTATCCTAAGGCCACTTGTTGACATTTCTCAAAGTAAAATACGACTTTGATCCTTGTAAATTTGGATCTTGCTAACGAGTATTATAAGAACACTCTTTAAAGAATCCTAATTAAAAAATGTTTATTAAAAAATAAAAAATGTTCAATTTTTAATACATTGAATTCATTAATTTCTATAAAAGCTTACTATTTAAGGTTCTTAAAGAATACTCTTATGACACTCGTTTGCATTTTTCTATAAATTTTGAGCTTTTTTTAGGCTCTGTTTGACAAGACCAAGAAGTTAGTTTATAGCTTTTAGCGGATAGCTTATAAGCTCATCTGACAAAAAAAGTCTCGTTTGATAACAGTCTTTTCACAACGAGCTTATAACTTATTCCAGAAGGTTATAACTTATTTTTCAGACGCTATTTTAGATAGCGTTTGAGCTTATAACTTATAGTTTATCATCTTTTATTCCAATTTTACCCTTTATTATTTATTAAATTATAAAATAAGTATGTTTTAAATAGGCATATATGAAATATCTTTTTCCTTTTGAATGAAGGATTTTTTTTCTCGATATATATATATATATATATATATATATATATATATATATATATACCATTGTTTTTTTTAAGATTGGAACTTATAATAAAAAAAATTCAGTGTGATATGCCTTTCGTTATGTGCCTTTTAATGTTAACCATTAAAAGACATAAGACATGTGTTTTCGCACGGGTCACGTAACATTGCGATAATTATATAAAAAATAATTAGATTGTTAATATTGTAGAATATTTATAGATATTAAATGAAAATTATGAGTATTAATATAATATTTTAAATATACAAAAATTTGTTAAATAGTTGAGTCACACCAGTTATGAATTTTATTTGCTTATATATGCATAAACAAATTTTTATGTAGATATATGAGAAAGTTGATATGATATAATTTTGAAAATTCATGACTTATTTTCAAATTCAAAATTAATTTAGTGTTTCTATTAAATAACTTTTTTATTTTATATGCAAAAGACTGTTAAATGTTTGCACCGCACCCGTTGCAGATTTTATGTACTTATATTTGCATAAACAAATTTTTATATACATATATGAGAAAGTCGATATGATAAAATTTTGAAAACTCGTGACTATTTTCAAAATCAAAATTAATGTATTGTTTCTATTAAATAGCTTTTTATTTTATATGCAAAAGACCGCTCAATATTTGCACCGCACCCGTTGCAGATTTTATGTACTTATATCTGCATAAACAAATTTTTATGTACATATATGAGAAAATCGATATGATAAAATTTTGTAAACTCGTAACTATTTTCAAAATCAAAATTAATGTAGTGTTTCTATTAAGTAACTTTTTATTTTATATGCAAAATAATGTTCATTGTTTGCACCGCACCCGTTGCAGAAATCTGCATAAACAAATTTTTATATACATATATGAAAAAATCAATATGATAAAATTTTGGAAATTCAATACTATATTACTATTTTCTAAATATCAACATTAATGTAGTGTGTCTATTAAATAAATTTTTATTTTATATTTAAACACTAGACTATCAATCTTATCATTTAGGGCACAAAGCCCTCCACAAGGGCTTGGCGCCCTCGCACAAGGGCTCAGCGCCCTCCATAAGGGCCGGCTAGGCCTTAGGCGAAGCCCGCAAGGGGCGCTGCCTCAAGAAGCTTCTAGAAGCCTCTAGAACGCTCCAGATAGCTCTAAGCGTGGCTTTGGGCCAAAGCCACGGGAAACCAAGCCCACGCAGGGCTATAAATACCCACTTGAGAGGCATTCTCAAGGCATCTCACTCACAGACTAAACCCTAGTTTTCTAGATTGTACTCTCTGCAAGTACAGTTGGCGCCCACCGTGGGGCTACGGTGAAACTAACCTAGCCGCACCTCTGAAACGTTTCCACACGACGGTTTAGAGCCTTCTTCTGAGTCAACAGCCTCTGCTACGACTCGGAAGCTTCACCACCCTCTCTCAACCCTACTTCATAGTTTGAAGCCGCCAACCTTTATCACCCCTACGATGACAAACCACGACATCATGGAAGCCACGACATCATCGATCGCAACGAGGCCCTCCAGGCTTCCATGGAGACCATTCAGCAGCAGCAAAACGATCGCGACGAGTCGCAGCATGGTGACTTAGACGATCCAGACCCGCAGCCCCTCTCAGCAGAAATTTGGAACGCCCCCGTACCAGAAAACTTCAAACCACCATCGCTCGCTTCCTTCGATGGCAAGATTGATCCTTGTAGAGCATATCACCGCTTTCAACACCCAGATGGCCGTGATTGGCGCCGCTGATTCTTTGAAGTGCAAACTATTGGCGGGCACTCTCAAAGATGCAGCCCTCCGTACATGAACCTCCCACGTTTCTCGATCATGGGATATCAAGACATGACAAGGAAACTCATCCACCAATTCTCCGCCAGTCGCCACCGAAAAGTCTCCTCCACCAGTTTGTTTAACGTCCGACAGGGTCCAAACGAATCGCTCTGAGAATACCTCGCCCGCTACAACACGCCACCATCAAAGTCATGAACCCTAACCAGGAGCTATTCGTCGGAGCCTTCCAGAACAGTTTGAGGGTCGGCCAATTCAATGAATCACTCGCACAGAAGTCGGCAGACTCCATGGAGGAAATCATGTCACGAGCTGAATGCTACATCAAGGGCGAAGAAAGCAACGCCGAGAAAAGGGCGCGTAACACGAAGGAGCGTGGCGTGGCAAACTTTGACTCCCGCCGCAGCTACTATCCATCAGCTTCCATGGAGAAGGGAACCTCCAAGAACGACCATTTGAGGTATTCACACCACTCAACGCCCGCCAAGAACAAATCTGGAAAGATGTTTATCACTCAAGGTTGATCCCAGACCCCCCAGAGCCTACCGGCAACCGAATGGGACGAAACAGCAGCGCCTGGTGCAAATATCACAAAATTAAGGGTCACGATATAGACGTCTGCATACACTTGAAGCACGAAATCGAAAAGTTGATTCAGAACGGGAGACTACGAGGATATGTGAGGAAAGAGCACGATGAGGAGCGTAGACGCTCGGAAGAACCTCGCAAGAACAAAGAGAACAACAATGATGAAGACAAACACACTCTCAACATAATCTCTGGAGGATTCGCCGGTGGGGGCGAGTCCAGCAACTCAAGAAAGAAATATGTCAGGCAAGTCCTCCTGCTTGAAGACATTACGAGCAGGACCGACAAAGCAGAACCAGATGTCTCCTTCACCTCCAAAGACTACAACGACGTCGTTCCCCACGACGACGACCCCATGGTTATCACCGCCCAGGTATTCAACTGGGACATCAAGCGGATCCTCATTGACCCAGGAAGCTCAGCAGACATACTTTACTACACCGCCTTCGAAAAAATGGGTCTGGACCCCAAACAGCTACAACCCTTTAAGGGGACTTTATCAAGCTTCACAGAAGAACAAGTACACGTTTGAGGCTACATCTCTCTGACAACCACCTTCGGCACAGGAAGAGACTCAAAGGCTATCAAACTCAGATATTTGGTAGTCAACGCCCCATGTTCGTACAATATCATCATTGGTCGCCCCGCCTTCAACCTCTTGGGCGCCTTCCTTTCAACAAAGTTCCTCGTCATGAAGTACCCCCTAGATAGCGGCCACATAGGTACGATCCACGGAGACTAAAGGGTCGCTCGAGAATGCTACATAACAGCCTGAGGTTGCAGAGAGATAAGAGAAGAAGCGCGACAAATAAACCACACCTTGTCAACATGATCGACCTAATCCCGCGTGAAGAATATCAGCAAGAATGTCTCGAGCCCACGAAAGACCTGAAGGAAGTTCAGATAGGACCACAACCCCACCAGATAACCACGACCGGTGCTTCCTTAGACCCAGAGGAAGAACTCGCCAACGGACAAGCAGAGTCCGCCAACAAAGTCGTACTGAACGAAATTAAGGAAAAAACTCGAAGCAGTCAAAGGCCTTTGGGCCGAGCAACTACACGAGGTCCTCTGGTCCTACCACACAACGCCACATTCAACGACGAAAGAGGCACCATTCACCATGGTCTACGGAGCCGACGCCATGCTCCTAATGGAAATCGACACTCCAACTTGGCGCCGAGACAACTTTTCTGAAGAGGGTATTTACGCTTTTTGTTTCCCTAATATTCATTATTTCCTTTTAATTTTTTCCTTTTTCTTAAATAAAGGCGAGCTCTCACATAAGGCCGCCACCAACTATCATTGACATTTTATCTACATTTCAATAAAAAAGGGATAGGGACACTCTTTTCCCCTGCAAAGGCAGGGGTTTTTAATGAGGCACCCTATTCTCTTCATAAATCTCGTCGACTCTTCCACAGTTCCCAAATCATGTCCGCTCGCCATTAAAATCCTAACCCCACAGGGGCTCTAGGTCGTTTACAGTTAAAATCCTAACCCCACATGGCTCTAGGTCGCCTACAATCTACAAATGTTAAAATCCTAACCTCCAGAGGGGCTCTAGGTCGTCTACAATTAAAATCCTAACCCCACAGGGGCTCTAGGTCGTCTATAGTTAAAATCCTAACCCCACAGGGGCTCTAGGTCATCTACAGTTAAAATCCTAACCCCATAGGGGCTCTAGGTCGTCTACAATTAAAATCTTAACCCTACAGGGGCTCTAGGTCGTCTACAGTTAAAATCCTAACCCCACAGGGACTCTAGGTCGCATACATTTGAATCCTACAAGGACCCCTAGGTCACCTACGGGCCACGCATTAAAGTGTCCCAAAGGGCTTTAGGTCGCCTCCAAAAGAAATTGTAACGCGCCATGATAGAATCGCCTCATCACAAAAGCTAGCAACCAAACCACAATCAGATAAGGAAAATAAAGCAACATTTATCTGAGGACAATAAAGTAACAATCATGTAAGAAAAAAGAGCATAACGTTAAATTAAAATTGCGTAGCAACATTGTCAAGTGTTACAAACGATCGTTACAACAAAAGAAACAAATACGGATAAGTTTACATAAAAACGACCTAAGGCTCATCTACTAGGGCGTTATCCTGAACTATCTTAAAAGGATCAAGGCCGCCTAAATCTACGTCAGGAAAGAGCAGAGCCATTTGCTCTTTGGCATGCTCGAAGCCTCGATCAAAGCTCTCTGCCGCCTCAAACTTAGCCTCCTCCACATTGCCCTCCAGCTGGGCGACCCTCTGCAAATCCTCCTCTGTGTTTGCATGCAGGCGCTTTACTTCCTTATCTAGTTTCTCTAGTTCCGACTTCAACCCGTCAATCTTCCCGTCATAGTCAGACTTCAGGAAATCTGTCGCCTCCTTAACAGCGCCCTCTTTAGCCCGCTCCGCCGCTTTCAGTTCCTCCTCCAGCTTCATCACTCTCCTGTAGTGGCGCCATCTCCAGCTTATACTTCTCCCCTATCGCATCCAACATAACAACGGAGCGCAGACAGTGCACGCCCACATCCCTCATCATCAGAGGAAAAGTACCTTGTCGCCCAGCCTCCACATCCGTCGGGTATAAGCTCATCTTGTTCTTCACATACGCTTAAATATCGAAGCCGCGGTCCCAGAATGACTCACCCGTATCACTACCGGCATCCTGATTCGACGCCGCCTTCACAAGCTTGGCTTTCTTTGGCGATAACGCCGCCATTACTTCGCCACCGTCTGGGTTTGACGTCGAGTCAGCTTTCCTTTTTGTTTTCCTCAGGATGACGCCAGAGGGGTCGCTGGCGACGTGTCCCCCCGAAGCTTTTTTCGCCTTCAGCTCCTCCAAATACTTCTTCCTCTCCACACCAGACATGGGCGCCATAGGCTCTGCAACGAAAAACAACAACGACACACAGAAACAAGAACAACGTCAATAAAAACTCACACAAAAAATACACGAATACAAAAGTATGACAAACGAAACTCACGCAGATAAGACTCCAACGATACGAGGTCCCCCTCCTTATTCAACAGCTCTCTAATATTCAAAGGGAGCATTTTCTCCAGGAAAGCCACCACACCATTCTCATAATCACCAAGCTTCCCATATTTGTATCCTGTCACCGATGCAGGGTTACTCGTCCAACAGAGGGGAAACTTTAACTCGCCATTCACCTTCACGGCGGCCGCCTTGCACCCTTTAGCCCCCCTCGTCCTCAGGAAAGTCTCCCTCCAATTTTTATAGTGAGAGGCATACGGCGGAAACAATCGCCTATTTGGATGCGCACTTACAGACACCCAAGATAGCTTACTCACTCCTTTCGTCCATAAAATGTGAAGAACACGCCAAGGGAAGGCTGAAAACCCAACCCCTCACACAAGATTTCAAACGCCCTGATAAACGCCCAGTTGTTGGGCTGCAACTGAGACGGCGCCACTTTGAGAGTCCTTAACACGTCCACTTCAAAAGGAGTGAACGGATATCTCACTCCAAGCTCCTCGTACACCGCCGAATACATGTGGAAGATCTCGTCCTTCACTCCTCTAGGGCGGCGAAGGCAAACCTTCTCGCCAGGACAACATGGCTCCAAAACCACGTCGTCTTCGTTTCCCGTGGACGAGACGCAGAGCTTGCTCCAAAAAAACGCAATGCATTTCTCAGTCGTATAATAGCTCTCAGAGGCCATAACGTCCTCCGCGAACGTCTCCCCATCTGAACCACTGGACGACATAGAGTAACAAATCCCCCTTCTACACAAAGGCCCTGGGGAAGAATAAAGCAAAATGCAATCAGAAGATGCGTTACTGTCCTCACTCTCACTCTCAGAATCGCTAGAAAAAAGCGCCACAACTGAATGGCCGTAATACCCCTCCTCAAACACTACCCAATCGATTGACCCATCTGGCCTTTTGGCATGCTTAATGCTATCCCTCCATAACCTCCTCCTCTCAACCTCAGTCACAGGCTCAACTACCCGCCCCGTATCATCACACTCCCTAATCAAAACCATAACGGAAAGCACAGAGCAGAGAAACGAATATAGACAAATACCTGTCGAAGAAAGCTTCACGGAAGGAGGAAAGGCCGGACGTAATCGAACAGTTAACAGAATCACCAAAGCAACGTTCCCGCGAGAGCCGAAGACAAAAATGTATGGAAAGAGAAAGTAGAAATGGAGTAAAGGAAAGACAAAAGGTTATGGAGTAAATGGAACCTCGAAAACCGCAAAGCCAACACTGATTGGGACAAAAACTTCCGAGGGCGACCAGATTATGACACATCACGACAAGTGAACAGTCGTTGAATCTCATCCGTCCAAATCGAATCTGCGAAAACCATCAAAGGTCGTGCCCTTCGCCTCATCCCGCCTAAATCCACACCGCCCTCAATCTAGCGTGGCGCACGTTGGGCTACAACGCCTCACTATCAAAACACTTCGCCTCGTCCCGACGGCTCGTGCTTGTTGGGCTATGGGCCATCTGGAACGGTACACAGGACATAGTCGCCATTCTTTTATCATCGCCATTGTTTCATCAAAATGTTGGGCTAGCACCCACGAACAAGTTGGGCTAGTACCCGCAAACATGTTGGGCTGACACCTCTCACAGACCTAGGACAAACACCCCGTCCACCGAAGCCTAGCGACGGCTGGGTGACAACAACTGAACTTGGAGGAACAGTCAAACATTTCGCATTGTCCCAAAGCTTGTGCTTGTTGGGCTGTGGACTATCAATCTTATCATTTTGGGCACAAAGCCCTCCATAAGGGCTTGGCGACCTCGCGCAAGGGCTCAGCGCCCTCCATAAGGGCCGGCTAGGCCTTAGGCGAAGCCTGCAAGGGGCGCCGCCTCAGGAAGCTTCTAGAAGCCTCTAGAACGCTCAAGATAGCTCTAAGCGTGGCTTTGGGCCCAAGCTACTTGGGGCCAAAGCCACGGGAAACCAAGCCCACGCAGGGCTATAAATACCCACTTGGGAGGCATTTTCAAGGCATCTCACTCACAGACTAAACCCTAGTTTTCTAGATTGTACTCTCTGCAAGTACAAACACTGTTAAATATTTAAACTGCACTCGTTGAAGATTTCATATGCTTATATATGCAGAAGAAAATTTTTATGTACCGATATGTGATAGTCGATATAATAAAATTTTGAAAACTCGTGATAATTTTCAATATATAAACATCAATGTAGTGTTTCTATTTTTTTATATGCAAAACATCATTCAATGTTTGTTAGACGATTATATAATTAAGGACGATTATGAAATTTTGCAAATTTTTTTTTAACAAAAACAATTGTTACACTTGTGATGACCATTATCCGTAATTAATTTTATAAAAAACAAATAAATTAGTTTCATAGTTATCCGTGAAAATTGGTTACACTTGACCATTATCTGTAAGCAATTTTTTTAAAAAATAAATTAATTAGTTTCATAGTTATCTGTGAAAATTGGTTACACATATGATAACCATTATCCGTAATTAATTTAAAAAAAAATCTTGCAAAATGACCATTATGCACATAAAATTAAGGAGATCATGGGTTTTAATAAGGACGGTTATGAAATTTTGTTGGACTTTAATTTTTATATATTGTTAGTAGATATGATAAAATTTTAGAAACTCATGACTATTTTCAAAATATCAACATTAATGTAGTGTGTCAGTTAAATAAATTTTTATTTTATATTTAAACACTGTTAAATATTTAAACCTCACTCGTTGAAGATTTCATATGGTTATATATACAAAAGAAATTTTTTATGTACCGATATGTGATAGTCGATATAATAAAATTTTGAAAACTCATGATAACTTTCAATATATAAACATCAATGTAGTGTTTCTATTTTTTTATATGCAAAACATCATTCAATGTTTCCTGCACGATTATGAAATTTTACAAAAAATTTTTTGACAAAAACAACTTGTTACACTTGTGATGACTATTATCCGTAATTAATTTTTTAAAAAATAAATAAATTAGTTCCATAGTTATATGTGGAAATTGGTTACACTTTACCATTATCGTAATCAATTTTTAAAAAAATAAATTAATTAGTTTCATAGTTATCCGTGGAAATTGGTTACACATATGATGACCATTATCCGTAATTAATTTAAAATAAATAAATTAATCTTGCAAAATTATCATTATGCACATAAAATTAAAGAGATCATGGGTTTTAATAAGGACGATTATGAAATTTTGTTGGACTTTAATTTTTATATATTGTTAGTATATATGATAAAATTTTAGAAACTCGTGACTATTTTCAAAATATCAATATTAATGTAGTGTGTCTATTAAATAAATTTTTATTTTATATTTAAACACTGTTAAATATTTAAATCGCACTCGTTGAAGATTTTATATGCTTATATATGCAGAAGAAATTTTTTATGTACCGATATGTGATAGTCGATATAATAAAATTTTGAAAACTCATGATAATTTTCAATATATAAACATCAATGTAGTGTTTCTATTTTTTTTTATATGCAAAAGATCATTTAATGTTTGTTAGACGATTATATAATTTAGGACGATTATGAAATTTTGCAAATATTTTTTTGACAAAAACAATTGTTACACTTGTGATGACCATTATCCGTAATTAATTTTATAAAAAACAAATAAATTAGTTCTATAGTTATCCGTGGAAATTGGTTACACTTGACCATTATTGTAAGGACTTTTTAAAAAATAAATTAATTAGTTTCATAGTTATCTGTGGAAATTGGTTACACATATGATGACTATTATCCGTAATTAATTTAAAAAAAAAAAATCTTGCAAAATGACCATTATGCACATACAATTAAGGAGATCACGAGTTTTAATAAGGACAATGAAATTTTGTTGGACTTTAATTTTTATATATTGTTAGTAGATATGATAAAATTTTAGAAACTCATGACTATTTTCAAAATATCAACATTAATGTAGTGTGTCTATTAAATAAATTTTTATTTTATATTTAAACACTGTTAAATATTTAAACCGTACTCATTGAAGATTTTATATGCTTATATATGCAGAAGAAATTTTTTATGTACCAATATGTGATAGTCGATATAATAAAATTTTGAAAACTCATGATAATTTTCAATATATAAACATCAATGTAGTGTTTCTATTTTTTTTATATGCTGGACGATTATATAATCAAGGACGATTATGAAATTTTGCAAATTTTTTTTTTGACAAAAACAACTTGTTACACTTGTGATGACCATTATCCGTAATTAATTTTTTAAAAAACAAATAAATTAGTTTCATAGTTATATGTGGAAATTGGTTACATTTGACCATTATCCGTAATCAATTTTTTTAAAAATAAATTAATTAGTTTCATAGTTATCCATGGAAATTGGTTACACATATGATGATCATTATCCGTAATTAATTTAAAAAAATAAATAAATTAAATTATGTAAAATGACCATTATGCACATAAAATTAAGACGATCATGGGTTTTAATAACGACGATTATGAAATTTTGTTGGACTTTAATTTTTATATATTGTTAGTAGATAGATACATCTTTTTTTGGCTTTTTTCAAATAAAGAAAAAACAAATTGAGGTTAACAACTTTGAGTCTCTGGTACTAAACGGTGAGTAATTTTAGAGGCTATTAACCATGGATTTCTAAAAAAAAAAACTATGGATATTATTTTTCAGTAAAATAAACAACTAAACAATCAGTTATAAACCATTTCTTTTATGATTGACACTGAGTTACATTAAATAAATGATTTATAATCGATGTATGTGTACAACTTGAGTAATATGCACTCCTGGAGTTTGAAACATCGTTATCTGTCTATGTGGTTTCTTCTGCTATCATTCTACACATCTTAACAATGCAACAATATATGCTGCAAATTAAGCTTAATTTTAAGTTTTATATGATCAATGGAGTTGTTTGTTGAACTCAAGAGACCGATAATATTATGAATAATTATATCTAAAAAATTTCTGATTTAGTAAACTATATGTTATTTAGCATCTCACTTTAATACATGTGTTCTTCCCGGTTTTTTATGTCAGAAAGACTAATAATGGAAAACTGGGTTTTGTATGCATTTGAATGGATTACTTACATGCCATGTTTATATTTTAAAAAGTTTACTATATGCATCCTTGAACCACTATTATGAATTTTATTTATTACATTTTTAGATCAGGTATTTTGATCTATATGTATATTCAGACGTGCACATACGTCCTCTACATGCTTTAGATACATTACATAGAAACAAATAAGAGTGTTTGGCAAAGAGTAGTATGCGCCTAAATAGTTATAGTAAACCATCGATTATAAATATATTTTTTAATGATTGACATAAGAGTTACATTAAAGAAAAGATTTATAATTGATGGTATATGCATGGATTTAAACATCACTTTATTTTTTTTAAAGGAACATCCCTTTAAATCTTGTTAATAAAACGGTTATATGTTCATATTAAAAAATAAAAATAACTTTGGGTCTCCAGGACTCAATGGTGGAGTTATGTAATGTATGATAACTCATGTAAAATGTATGGTTTTTGAACTTTATTAGTGTCACCATGATATGACTAATGTCATACATTTTTATCATGACCTTTTTATACTACAATTTTGATTTACGGTATAACTTATTCGTCTGTTTCAGTCGGTAGGACCCGTGCATCGGTGATCTAGTAAGATAATTAAATTTCATACACGGCTAACTGCTAGCAACTTCTATGAAATTCATGGTTGCTCCAAACATTTTAAATCAACATTCAACCTCAGGAAGAAAAAAAAAACAGATAATTTCTAACAAAAGTCTAAATTACTAGAACATGAGTTCGAGTTAAGACCCCCCAAAAGTTTCATCTACAATTGTTAAAGGAGCATCCCAAATATACCAAGGTTGGGTGCTCTTCTTACTGCGGGGAAAGAGAGAAGAAAAAAAAACTGTTTGCCATTGGAAGGTATTAGAAATTGATGCAATGCCAGAATCCTTCCTCAAATAATATATAATAGCACCAATATTTTTGAGACCGTAGATAAATACAAGAAAAATACTTTAAAGCTGAAATCCAAGGAAACATGAAACACGGGCAGTGAAGTCTGCTGCTGGTACGTATAAAGACAAGCATAAATGCCTCTGAAAGTAAAGCATTTAGCAAACTGGCCCATTGGAAGTAGTTCACACTTCATATCATTTGCTTAGATCATCCTCTACCCCGCCCAGCACCTACCAAAAGAAGAAAAGGTATTTGATTACTACATTCTTTAACTTCAAGCTATCATTTCAAAAATTAAAATACCTATATAATTTTTATGCATTTTTCGAACAATAAAATTTAACATTAGAACCGTCAAATTACAGAATTGGTAAGACGTTATTTCGGCAATAATAACCTTTTAAGCGGAATAACTTTCTAGTTTATCAAGAGCTAATCTAGTCTAGATGAAAATAAAAGATAATGCCAGGAAACACTTTGAACTATGACATGGTGAATTTGAGGTATTAAAGCATATGATAAATATCTTATAATATCTAAATTCTCAAAGTATCTTAAATTATTTCTTACTTACAAATAGCTTATGTATTATTTTTTTATATTTTGCAAGTTGCTTCCTTATTTGATTAGAATTATAAATCTAGTATAACAAGTAAAAGTTAATATTAAGTCTTTTGTATCATAATAACAAAAACATAATTTAAGATAGAAGAAAACACATAGAGGTGGTAAAACATATGATGAGTGCATTTATGATTTACCTCTGCTTCCTCCAGGCTTTCCACCTTGGCTAGCCCTGCCTCGGCCTCCGGCTCCTCTAGCACCACCATCATCAAAACCACGCCCAGTGCCTTTTGTTTGGCGTCCACCAGCACCAGCAGCATCCTCCCTACCTCTACCCCTACCACGTCCCACACCAGGTGGCTTGCGATCTGAAAAAGGTGACATTGATCAGATAACTTTATTTTTTATATAACTGGAAGACTGCATAAAATGGCATTTCAACTTGTGTGGGAATATAAATATAAATTTATCATTTGCTCATTTATAAACAAAATAGATGTGCCCTAAGTCATAATCAATCAGAAGAAAATTATATATGGATCTTTTATTATAACGAGCACACCAATATTCATGTATCAAGATAAAGACCAAGTGCTAGATCCAACAGAGGAAGTTTGTTGGGTTTGTTATGAGGCGTCCAAAACGCTACAGAGATGTAGTTTTAGTGGATCTGACACCATATTTCAATCAAAAATCTCAAGGCGTCAGATTCACAGGCACTTCCAAGTCAATTTAGGATTTATCACACACACGCACATATGACATACTTGAACTCTCAAAATGAACTAGATCAAAATAATACTTCGTACCTGTACGGCTCTTTTCTTCCTGAACTTTGTCGATAACCTAAATCAAAGGAAATAAAGCAAAATTAGTTGACAAAACTATGTACAAGTCAGACATCACTTAACAAATTATCTGATTCACTAAAAGGGTATCCCAATGCAGAAGCTCTAGACAAAAGTATGAGCACAACCTTGAGGCTTAAACCCTCAAGCACAAGGTTTTTCCCAACTAAACCCATGACCAATAGATCACAAGGTAAGGTTCACCTTCTTAGCAACCTATTCGCCAATGGTTTTCTTAAATAACATTATAGGGAGTGCACTGTCATTGTAAACTAACTTCACACATGCATCCAATAAGAATCCACTATTCCGACATATCAATCTACTATTGCAAGTTGCAACTGAATCTTTAAACTAATGATATGAAGTGGCAAACTAATAAATTCTCATTAGATGCCGGTGTAAAGCTTATTTACGCTGATAGTACATGACCCTTAATCTCTTTATAAATAACTAAAAAGCTTACTAATCACCACCACTACATACCTCATCAGGAACTCGAAGGTACTTGATCGTATTTCCTCGTATGTAGCATTCAGGCATCCGCCAAAATCTATCTCCATCCTACATTCCCAATTTCAATCAAAATCCATAAACCAACCTTTCAACAATAACAAATTAAAAAGACAACAAAACTAAGAACACTTAAAAAAAGAGCATTACTTTAGAGGTACAAATAACTTCTCGGAGATGAATGTTCATCCATGTATCACAATTAACCAAGTGTCCATTATATGTCTCTCCATTTTTAAGCTCCACCAACTGTTACAAGAAGTTCAAAAAACATTATTTAACAACAATGAAAAATCAAAAGTTATTATAATAAATCAAACAGAAAAAATCACAAAGTAAAATAAATAAAAAGGTTTTTGTTACTTACCATAGGGTGGCCTTGTGCAGTCTTTAGAAGAGAAAGAGGAAGCTGCAACAAAAATTAAAAAAAAAAACGGGTAAAAAAATTAACATAATTGCAAACATAACAATAATTAACAGTGACTATAACATAAACCCTAGTGGTTCAATTTTGTTAAAGAGAATTTTCTGATTCGTCGCGACATGGTATGATGAATCAGAGAATTTGAATGCGGCTAGGTTTTCCGGTTAAAAAATAATATTTAGAAAAAGGAAGTAGTTACCATGTTGATGTTGATGATTGGTGTGTTTGAATTTCAAGTGCCGTCGATGAAGTTGAGCGATTCAAAAGAACGGAGTGTGAGAGAAAGCGGAGGAAGGAAAGAGAACCCTCACTTTGTTCCCCTGTATTTATAGAGAAACATGAAAAAAATTGAACAACTTACCAAAAGTCGAAGTGTTTCAGCAACAAAAAAAAAAGGAAAAAAACTTTCAGAAGCAGAAATTTTAACGCAGAAACTGAGAAATTGAAAATAAAGCATAAAAAAAAAAGAGAATTAAGAAGAAAAAAGTGAGAATTAGCGAGAATTGAAGAGAAGAAAGATGAGAGAGGTTACCAGGAAGGAAGATCTGAGGGTTTGAACAACTAAAACCTCTAAAAAATGGGAATTAGAACAATTAAGAAGAAAAGGCACTGGGCTTAGAATTTTTTTGCGAACATGTTTAGAAGAAGAATATAAAAAGAGTAAACTAGCTATTTGTTCACTCTCAAATTAGTTATTACTCTATTAATATTTTAAAATAGTCTCTGTCTCTGTCAAAAGTTTGTCAATTATATTCTTGTCTCTATGTTTTTTTACATGAATAGAGATTTAATTGAGAAATTTTTGACAAAAACATCGACTATTTTGAAATATTGTCAAAAATTTTCAATGAGATCACTTTCTTTGTTTTTGAAATATTGACGAAGGATTTAATTGAGAAACTTTTGACAAAGACAGAGACTATTTTAATATTAATAGAGTCAAAGACTAATTTGAGAGTGACTTACAAAAACGGAGACCAATTTAGTGGTTTACTCAATATAAAAAACTTATTTACTAATTTTTTTAATATTGGATGAATTAAATATATATTTTTTAATCGCTGAAAATTCAAGATAAAAGTAATTAAATTATGGGCTTAGAAATCAAATTTCCAGTGAGGAAGTTTTTTTATAATGTTCTAGATATGTTTGCTAAAAGTTGTTCTAAAATTTAAGAGTTTAAGGTTAGTTAAACAAATTTTGTTTTATTAAGGACTAAATTTGCGTGCAAAAATTTTATTTTATTATTATTATTTTTTTTTACATTAAACCTGACCCAGATACAACCCAAATGGGGATACAACGATATAAAACAGACCTAATGGATCTACCCTAATCTATCATAACAAAAATTCACTAATCATTGGCGCAACCCAGCGAACCCGCGTACGGGCGCGAAACCAAGTTACAAAAAATATGAGAAGTAAACCTTTGCCAATAATAGTTAGGGTTTAAAAACGGCGAATGGATCAACCGCCAACACGGTATCAAAATCCAAGTGCCAAGCTCCCTAAACAAAGCAGCAAGCATAAAAGCTCTTTCGAGCATCAAATACCAGAGTGTAGGCAGACACGATGACTTGAAACCTGCAGATCTCAACAGATCTGAAAACATCAGAGAGTCGAAGCAGCCAGGCCACCAAACACAATGGGATTCAAACAGACGCGTAAGAACTCAGATTGAGATGAGTCCAATAAGTTAATAATCAGACCTTTTCAGGTTAACAGAACCATACCCTTAGTTTAAAGATTCAACCATACCCTTAGTTAACAAAACCACATCTGTCGCGGTGATTTTCGGAGATCAAGCTATTGATTAGCGTTGACTTACTAATTTTATTTCACGACTGAACTTTTATTTTTTTTTTTAAAAGAAAAGTGGAAAAAAGTTCTAAATTACCACATTTTTAAAGATTAGGGTTCAGGGGGTTAGTTACGTTTAAGGAAGGTGTTAGCACCCTAAACGTTCGTAGTACTCTACGAGAACCTCTTGATTTTATTTATTTATTTAGGCTATAACTTGCTTATTTTTTAAGAGACAGAATTAAAGTAGTGAGAAAAGGAAATGTTTTTTTTTTATATTTTTTATGATTTGGAAGGACAAGGTCCTCTGCCTACGTACCCGTGAGGGATCAAAACCTCGTAGTTCGGGGTAAAAATGACGGTTGATTTGTTTTGTATTTTTTATTGGTTTTTTTAAAAAAAGGTTTTAAAGGTAAAATAAAGGCCAAGCGGCAAAATGAGATTGGTTTGTGTGTTATTAAAAATGGATTAATGGTTATTTAAAGAAAATAAAAGAGAAAAAGGACACTTGATTGAAAATCAAGGTTTATTTAAGAAAAGATTTTTTGTGATTTTGATTATTTGCATGTTTTTGTTTTTTTTGTTTTTAATAAACTAAGACTAAAAAAAATATAACTAAAAAAAAAAAACTAAACGCGAGGAAATTGCGTGGTGACGTTAGATCACCACGAAACCCTTTTGAAATTAAACTAACCTAATATTTTTTGTATTTTTCTTTAAAGCGAAATAAAATAAAAAAAATAAAAGACATAAAGCAAAATAAATAGAGTGTGGGTGTCAGTGCATATTCTCATTTATATTTACATTGTACCTAAATACATTCTAATAAAAATGAAAATAAAGACAAAATAGTAAATAAAAATAAGATTGCAGATGCGCTAAAATAATTATGCTAAAGATAAAGGAATAAAGATGCATGAAATGCAAAACAATAAATAAATATGTCACATAAAAGTAAATAAAAAAATGCACGGTATGCTGAATTATGAAGCATTAAAATGAATAAAGTGAAAAAAAAATGCATGATGATTAACCTAGAGAAAAACTACAAAATTAAGAAAATAAAATAAAGTAAAAAAAATGAAGAAAATGCAAAAGATAAAAAAACAATAAGATGAAATGCATGAGGAATAAATAAAGGATGAGAAATGCAATAAATAAAAAGAAAATGAAAGAAAAAGAAATAAAACAAATACATAAAAATAAAAAGAAAGGGGGGTGCAGTAGCAGGGAGATGGGGGTGCAGAAAGAAACCAGAAGGGAAGAGGGAAAGAAAGGCAGCTGGGCCGCATATGGGCTTGAGGGAGAAAAGAAAACCGGACCGGTTCGGTCTAAGAGAACCGAACCGGTTTGGTGCCTATATAAAACAAAATGGCCGGTTTTTTTAATCATTTTCAAAACTCTTTCTCTCTCATCTCTTCTCATCTCCCTCTTTTTCCTCTGAAAACAAACGGCGGCCTGAACAAAGCTCCGGCGCGGCGGCCGGCCAGCCCAGGGGGCGGCGCCACCGCGCCGGAATAACAAAGTTCCCCTTTTTAAAAAAAGTTTCGTTTTTTTAGAGGTTTTCTCCTCCTCCTTTCGAATCCGAAGTCAAAAGTTCCAAAAACTCTATTAAAACTCCTAGATCTACATTTTAAAACAAAATTCGAAACTTCTACCTCTCCCTCTTTTGGGTTCGGCTTTGTTGCATGTTGTTGGGATTGGATACTCGGTTTGATGTGGTGGTGGTAATTCGGTTTGATGTTGTGGTGGTGGTTTGGCCGCGATTGGGTTCTTTGTGTATGGTGGTTCGTGTGGCTTTGTTTTGGGCGGTTGGGAGAGAGGGGGTGGTCGCGTGTTGGTTGTGGGTTTGAGGGAGAGGCCGCGTGTTGGTTGTGGGTTTGAGGGAGAGGTCGCGTGGGTGATGGTTGGTATGGTGGTTGGACGGTGGTCGCGTGTCTGTGATGATGAGTGGCGGTGAGTTTGGTTGTTGTGTTGTTATTGTTTGGTTCGGACTTGGTTCTGGGATGATGGCTGTGAGTTTTTGTGGCTTTGTGGTTTTTGATGAGTTTTGAATTTTGGGAAGCTGTTGTTTGGTGACAATTTTGTGCATGTTTCTGATGATTGATCGTGTGTTTTTTTCTCTGTTGTGCTGCCTCCTTTTTATGATGCAATGCTGTTAATTATCATTAAAATCCATTGGTGGATAATAAAGCTAATTAATCAGCAAAATATCAAAAAGGCAACCATTAAAATGGTCCTTAAAACACATTAAGATCAAAAGTCAGACCCTTTAAAAAACAATGAAAAAAAAAACGAAAAATAAAAGAAATAAATAAAAAAAGATAATAAAAAAAGGAAAATAATAAAGCTAAAAAACAAACAAAAAAAGAAAAAAATAAGTAAAAATGACAAATAATAATAATAAAAAAATGTCGCCATTGGAACCAAAAATGAGGTATTTTAAAATACCTCCCTGTCGAAATTTCGTTTGAAACGACGAAAAAAAAAATTCCGAACCAAAAGACGAGTGAAAAAGAAATTTTAGGTCAAAAATTGGGGTATGACAGATGCCCCTATTTAAGTCTCTTCGTCCGGAGATTTGAAGAGAAAATCTTGGATTCGACGGGTCGAAGGGACTTAAATACAGAGTACGCCAATTTTGGACCTAACAAACAAATATGAAATGCTCGTGATGCAAATGTGAATGCAAGACGGCGAAGATGACCTGACTGGGGATAAAACAAAAACGAAAGGATACCCGAGTTCGTTAAAGAAAAGGGATCCGACTCCACTGGGGAATAACACAGTTTCACTGGGGAAGGGATCAACTATCGAATTGACAGCTGAGAAAGGAAATATGATATGGGAAAAGACACCGACCACAAGCTGCCCGTTTGTAGAGCTTGTCACTTGAGGTAAAGACGGAAATAAAAGTAACCTGCCACTGACGACAAGAAACAAAGGTGAATGTCAGCTGTTCGGGATGTAGCCGAACTTGCCACTGACGACATGATAGGAGATAAAATGTCAGCTGCTCGGGATGTAGCCGGACTTGCCACTGACGACATGATAAAAGATAAATGTCAGCTGCTCGGGATGTAGCCGAACTGCCACTGACGACAAGAAATAAAGGTAAATGCCAGCTGTTCGGGTTAATGCCGAACTGCCACTGACGACAAAAGGTAAATGTAAATGCTGGATGAAAGGTGAATGCTGGATGAAATATAAAAGCCGGATGAAAGATAAATGCTGGATGAAATATAAAAGCTGGATGAAAGATAAATGCTGGATGAAATATAAAAGCTGGATGAAAGATAAATGTTGGATGAAACATAAAAGCTGGATGAAAGATAAATGTTGGATGAAAGATAAAAGCTGGATGAAAGATAAATGCTGGATGAAACATAAAAGCTGGATGAAACATAAAAGCTGGATGAAAGATAAATGCTGGATGAAATATAAAAGCTGGATGAAAGATAAATGTTGGATGAAACATAAAAGCTGGATGAAAGATAAATGCTGGATGAAATATAAAAGCTGGATGAAAGATAAATGCTGGATGAAATATAAAAGCTGGATGAAAGATAAATGCTGGATGAAACATAAAAGCTGGATGAAAGATAAATGCTGGATGAAAGATAAATACTGGATGAAAATATAAATGTTGGATGAAAGATAAATACTGGATGAAATATAAAAGCCGGATGAAAGATAAATGTTGGATGAAATATAAAAGCCGGATGAAAGATAAATGCTGGATGAAACATAAAAGCTGGATGAAAGATAAATACTGGATGAAAATATAAATGCTGCTTGTTAACGAACTACCACTTGGCATAAAGAAGGTGACCTTTCTGGACCAGACACACTGGGGCCGACACTTGGGGGGAAAAAGTGTTACAAGTTATTCTTGTTTGATTGATATGAAAAGATAATTGAAGCAAGACTCATGGTGGTTAATGCAGCCATGTATGAATGATATTGTCTTTATCGTATATGCATGAATGTATGAATGCATGAATGAAGACACGACTTGCATGACCGTATGGAGGATTGACTTGTAAGATTGTATGGAAGACTGACTTGTATGATTGTATGAAAGACTGACTTGTATGACTGTATGAAAGACTGACTTGTATGACTGTATGAAAGACTGACTTGTATGACTGTATGAAAGACTGACTGTATGATTGTATGACTAATAAACTTGACGAGACAGGATGGGACAGGTAAGATGGAAAGTGACCCGACGTCGCATTGCAAACACTCGGCAATCTTCAATGGGGAGGATGTCACAGGGGACATATCAAAACAATGATGGGGTAAAGCCCGACATATGCAGTAACTGATGGGGAGTAAACACTTCTTGGGGAGAACGTGCTAATCCAAAACCTGGTAGAAGAACTAGTGCTTCCGTGGTCATGCTTATTTTTTGTTTTTTGTTAGTTTTTTTTTTGAGTCCCTAATTTTTGCCTGGACCGCCTTTTCAGGTTTTCAGCCCACCGGGAATATATTCTTTTGTATGCCCCAAATTTGCCTGGACCGCCCTTTCGGGTTTTCGATCCACCGGGACGCTCATTTTTGCCTAAGCCGCCCTTTCGGGTTTTCGACTTACCGAGCTCTTTTCTTCTTTTTTCTTTTTTCTCTTTTTGTTCTTTTTTGTTCCTTTTTGTTCTTTTTTTGTTCTTTTTTAGCAATTGACCACGTTCAACTTGTAGAGTTTATCCGTTCCCAGGATAACTGTTGACACACCCTTCACTTATTTATGAGTTCAGAGAAAATGTGTTTGTTGTTTGTGCTTTTCAAAAAGACATGAAAAATATTTATGATTTTAAAAAATGTTTTGTTTCAAGTACTACCATCAAAAATAGAAGAAGTTTTTATAAACTGAATAAATGGGAATTCCAAATGAAAGGCAATAGGCTCGAATTTATTTAAAAGAGTGGTGACCCGCCAATGGCATGGCTCCACGGATCTTACAAAGTTTGGAAAATGGTAAATATAAGGGGAAGGTACATTGAACACAATAACCGCTATTCTCCCTGACAACTTTGAATTCCACTGTTTGGATGCTTCAGATTCAGAGCCTCTTTGATAGCTAATGTGCCCTGAATGAGTCATGGCTAACCCGATGCAGTTACTTTGTCTTTTGTTCCTTAATTTTTGCATAGATCGCCCTTTCGGGTTTTCAACCTATCAGGATAATTATTTTCTGTTTTATGTCTCTAATTTTTGCCTGGACCGCCCTTTCGGGTTTTCGATCCACCGAGACGCTCATTTTTGCCTAAGCCGCCCTTTCGGGTTTTCGACTTACCGAGCTGTTCTTTTATTTTTTAGACAAAGTATTTCTTGACTGCATCGGTATTCACAGGACGGGGGAGCTCATCACAATCCATTGTCGTAAGAGTCAAAGCGCCACTGGAGAAAGCTCTCTTGACGACATATGGGCCTTCGTAATTAGGCGTCCACTTGCCCCTGGAATCAGGTTGGAAAGATAAAACCTTCTTGAGCACAAGATCTCCTTCTTGAAACACACGAGGACGAACCTTCTTGTCAAAAGCTTGCTTCATCCTTTGTTGATAAAGTTGTCCGTGGCACAAGGCATTCATACGCTTCTCTTCAATTAGATTCAACTGATCATATCTGCTTTGGCACCATTCAGCCTCTGACAACTGGGCCTCCATTAGAACTCTCATTGATGGAATCTCAACCTCCACAGGGAGTACTGCTTTCATGCCATACACCAAAGAAAAGGGGGTTGCCCCTATTGAGGTACGTACTGAAGTGCGATATCCATGTAAAGCATAGGGTAACATCTCATGCCAGTCCTTGTATGTGACCACCATTTTCTGCCCTATCTTCATGATGTATTTTTTTCTTTTTTTGTTTGTTTTTTTTTTTTGCAGCTTCAATGACACCATTCATCTGGGATTCGACCAGGAATATTGTAATGGCAGTTCTCCTGAACCCAAGTTAATCCTTTCATACACTAAACCGTGAGATCTCATCGGGAATCTCTTCATCCTCTTCCTCTTCAGCTTCGCAGACAGGGAAATCAAAGTTGGGAGAGACAATAGGGTTACAGTGTTCAACGGGTTTATTGATGTTTCAGTCTGCATATGATTGATGATTGATTTTAGAAAATGAGTAAAAAACGCAGACCTTTTGAAATTGATTGAAAATAAAATAAAAATATTTTTTTTTTGGGTTTTTTGTGTTACCATTTTCCAGAAAAAAGCAAAGAATAAAAAGACATTGTCGGGGACAAAACGACTTTTTATTTGATGATGGCAATGCATAAAGCAAAAAGCCCTACAAAAGTTCACTTTCGTATCGGACGGAACGAAAGGATTTATATATATATTTTTTTTAAAACGAAAAGCAAAAACAACAAAATGTTATTTGGAACAATTAATAGCGGAAGGGACGTCAACAGCGACCCAATTGCGGCAAAGTCTGCTATGTGTCACAAAACTAGCTGCCACCTCCTCAAGATTGTCTTCAACTAGGTAAGCCTCTGAACAAACTTGCACCATATTAACAGATGCAGTCCCGTGATCCGGTAGTGGATTAGCTTGCCCACTGGGGTTCACATCTTTGAAGGACAAGACATTAGCCTGGATCAACCTTTGGACTTCAGCTTTCAAGGCGTAACAACGCTCAATGTCGTGACCGGGTGCCCCTTGATGGAAAGCACAAGAGAGATCAGGTCTATACCCACGTGGCAACCTTTCAGGTACCGGAGGAGGCGCCTTAGTTTGGACAAGATTTTTCTCAAGCAAAGTGGGAAACAACTCTGCATATGCCATAGGGATTGGATCAAAATGGGATATCCACTGAACCCGATTCTGTTGGGCGAGCTGTTGGGGAGCCCGCTGGGGAGCCTGTTGTCGAGGCTGCTGTTGGAATTGTGGCCAAGGCTGTCCATGGGCCACCATACTCACCTCTTGCTCTTTCTTTCTTGAGAAGCCATTCCCAAACTCCTTTGTACTGCTGGCAGCAAAAGCACTTTCCATAAATAAACGTCCCTCTCGGACTCCTTCCTCCATACGCATTCACATATTAACCATTTTAGTGAAATCACTAGGCGCACTTGCAATCATCCGCTCGTAATAGAATGAACCAAGAGTATTTAGGAAAACCTTGGTCATTTCTTTTTCCTCTAGAGGTGGGTTAATCTGAGCAGCAATCTCCCTCCATCTTTGGGCATACTCTTTGAAAGTTTCCTTATCCTTTTGAGTCATGGCCCGGAGTTGGTCTCTGTCTGGGGCCATGTCCAGGTTGTACTTGTATTGGCGAACAAAGGCTTCTCCCAAGTCATTGAAAGTTTGGATCCTAGTGCTGTCCAAACTCATGTACCATTTTAAAGCGACGCCAGTCAGACTGTCCTGGAAGTAATGGATGAGTAGTTGATGATTATCCATCTGGGTAGACATCTTCCTAGCATACATTATCAGGTGGCTTTGAGGACAAGTGTTCCCCTTGTACTTCTCAAATTCAAGGACCTTAAACTTGGGCGGGATCTTGACATTCGGCACCAAACAAAGGTCGTGGGCATTTTTCCCAAACAGATCCTTCCCGCGGAGGGCCTTGATTTCCCGTTGCATCTCGTCAAACTTTTCTTGGAAGTCATCCATCCGATCTTGAGCCCTTACACTTTCTGTGTGAAAGATAGGTTCATTGTCGTACTGGGTGGTATGAATCACTGGAGCTGAAAAAGCCACAGTAGCCTGAGGAAAAGTAACACCGGGTTGAGGAGCAGAAGTTGCAGCAGGAATATGGATGAATCCTTCACCGGAGCTAAGAGGCATGCCCCAGGGATATCCGTCGGGCATAGTGTATTGTGGGGCACTGGTGTGCGCTGTCAGAGCCGGAGTAATAGTAGTTGTCAACTGAGCTAGAGAGCTAGGGGAAGGAGATGGTGGATGAACTTGTGCGGCTGCTAGCAGCTTTACCAACTCTGTCAATTCTTCAATCTTGGTCCGCATGGATGTCATTTCCTCCCGGAGTACCTGATTCTCTTGTTCCAAATGTTCCATTCTTTTTCTCTGATATGCCCTAGTGTTGTATGTGTAAGTCGGTTTCTGCCGAGGACGTCGGGCCACTTTCTTGGACTAGGCAGATAGACCTTTGGAAAAACAAGACGTGAGACTCGGCTTGAGAAACTATGAATGGGATATGATGCATGATTATGCTTATGCAAAAAGAAGAAAGATTTGTTATCGAAGGACTTTGTTCAAGTAATTGTAAACATCATGGTTTGAACATTTCATTTGAGCATCAAGGCCTTACAAAATAGTTCCCTTTTTTAGAAACCAAGCCAAGGGACCAATTCAAAAGTCCTTTAGTGGAAGCTAGATTTTAAAAGAAATCTCAAGACTCCTAGCTTCCTTAAATTCAACAAATCAGGGCTCTTGAAGGTGTACTTCCTAGTGCTCCTCTATGATGTTTAAAAAAACTTGTTTAAGTCTTTCGATAATTGGATGAAAAAAATGTTTATGAATGAATGCATGCATGCATGATTATGCTAAAGAAGCGGAGAAAACATGGTCAGGTTAGGTCCAAAATGTTGGAGTCAAGGGTAAACACGCCATTTGGTAAGAACTATGGTTTCACATGTACCTGTATCACGGGTTCTACCAGGTTTCCAAAGTCATTGACCACTTCCGAATATTGTCGGATTACGGGACTACTCCCGGTCCAACAACGTTCGTAAGAAAGTCTCGTTTGAGTGTAGTATCGCGTATCAACCAATTCAAGACTACTCTTGATTAGTCACCGCACTACGTCCTAAAAGGCCAATATGGTTTAAAGGTAACTAAAGGTCCTCAACTTCATAGGTCACTTGAAAATAACAATGCCGAACACGACTACTCATGTCAACATAGTAATACTTCCAAGATTCCTCCATTGAGTGAGGTTATCACATGTGCCACATCCGAAACTCACTCTCGGAAAGACACTTTGATTATACCACCATCCTATCTTATGTTTCCCTCAAATCCGGGTGTATGACTTATCTCACCACTCACGCAAAAGAAAAGAAACACATAGGCACGTATTTACATTTTTTTTATGTTTTAAGCAAGTTATAGCACAAAATAATTAAATAAATTCAAGTTAGGCTCAACCCTCTTAAGGAAATCCCCAGTGAAGTCGCCATTTCTGTCGCGGTGATTTTCGGAAATCAAGCTATTGATTAGCGTTGACTCACTAATTTTATTTCACGACTGAACTTTTAATTTTTTTTTTTTAAAAGAAAAGTGGAAAAAAGTTCTAAATTACCACATTTTTAAAGATTAGGGTTCAGGGGTTAGTTACGTTTAAGGAAGGTGTTAGCACCCTAAACGTTCGTAGTACTCTACGAGAACCTCTTGATTTTATTTATTTATTTAGGCTATAACTTGCTTATTTTTTAAGAGACAGAATTAAAGTAGTGAGAAAAGGAAATGTTTTTTTTTTATATTTTTTATGATTTGGAAGGACAAGGTCCTCTGCCTACGTACCCGTGAGGGATCAAAACCTCGTAGTTCGGGGTAAAAATGACGGTTGATTTGTTTTGTATTTTTTATTGGTTTTTTTAAAAAAAAAGGTTTTAAAGGTAAAATAAAGGCCAAGCGGCAAAATGAGATTGGTTTGTGTGTTATTAAAAATGGATTAATGGTTATTTAAAGAAAATAAAAGAGAAAAAGGACACTAGATTGAAAATCAAGGTTTATTTAAGAAAAGATTTTTTGTGATTTTGATTATTTGCATGTTTTTGTTTTTTTTTTGTTTTTAATAAACTAAGACTAAAAAATATATAACTAAAAAAAAAAAAACTAAACGCGAGGAAATTGCGTGGTGACGTTGGATCACCACGAAACCCTTTTGAAATTAAACTAACCTAATATTTTTTGTATTTTTCTTTAAAGCGAAATAAAATAAAAAAAATAAAAGACATAAAGCAAAATAAATAGAGTGTGGGTGTCAGTGCATATTCTCATTTATATTTACATTGTACCTAAATACATTCTAATAAAAATGAAAATAAAGACAAAATAGTAAATAAAAATAAGATTGCAGATGCGCTAAAATAATTATGCTAAAGATAAAGGAATAAAGATGCATGAAATGCAAAACAATAAATAAATATGTCACATAAAAGTAAATAAAAAAAATGCATGGTATGCTGAATTATGAAGCATTAAAATGAATAAAGTGGAAAAAAAAAATGCATGATGATTAACCTAGAGAAAAACTACAAAATTAAGAAAATAAAATAAAGTAAAAAAATGAAGAAAATGCAAAAGATAAAAAACAATAAGATGAAATGCATGAGGAATAAATAAAGGATGAGAAATGCAATAAATAAAAAGAAAATGCAAGAAAAAGAAATAAAACAAATACATAAAAATAAAAAGAAAGGGGGGTGCAGTAGCAGGGAGATGGGGGTGCAGAAAGAAACCAGAAGGGAAGAGGGAAAGAAAGGCAGCTGGGCCGCATATGGGCTTGAGGGAGAAAAGAAAACCGGACCGGTTCGGTCTAAGAGAACCGAACCGGTTCGGTGCCTATATAAAACAAAATGGCCGGTTTTTTTAAACATTTTCAAAACTCTTTCTCTCTCATCTCTTCTCATCTCCCTCTTTTTCCTCTGAAAACAAACGGCGGCCTGAACAAAGCTCCGGCGCGGCGGCCGGCCAGCCCAGGGGGCGGCGCCACCGCGCCGGAATAACAAAGTTCCCCTTTTTAAAAAAAGTTTCGTTTTTTTAGAGGTTTTCTCCTCCTCCTTTCGAATCCGAAGTCAAAAGTTCCAAAAACTCTATTAAAACTCCTAGATCTACATTTTAAAACAAAATTCAAAACTTCTACCTCTCCCTCTTTTGGGTTCGGCTTTGTTGCATGTTGTTGGGATTGGATACTCGGTTTGATGTGGTGGTGGTAATTCGGTTTGATGTTGTGGTGGTGGTTTGGCCGCGATTGGGTTCTTTGTGTATGGTGGTTCGTGTGGCTTTGTTTTGGGCGGTTGGGAGAGAGGGGTGGCCGCGTGTTGCTTGTGGGTTTGAGGGAGAGGCCGCGTGTTGGTTGTGGGTTTGAGGGAGAGGCCGCGTGGGTGATGGTTGGTATGGTGGTTGGACGGTGGTCGCGTGTCTGTGATGATGAGTGGCGGTGAGTTTGGTTGTTGTGTTGTTATTGTTTGGTTCGGACTTGGTTCTGGGATGATGGCTGTGAGTTTTTGTGGCTTTGTGGTTTCTGATGAGTTTTGAATTTTGGGAAGCTGCTGTTTGGTGACAATTTTGTGCCTGTTTCTGATGATTGATCGTGTGTTTTTTTCTCTGTTGTGCTGCCTCCTTTTTATGATGCAATGCTGTTAATTATCATTAAAATCCATTGATGGATAATAAAGCTAATTAATCAGCAAAATATCAAAAAGGCAACCATTAAAATGGTCCTTAAAACACATTAAGATCAAAAGTCAGACCCTTTAAAAAACAATGAAAAAAAAAACGAAAAATAAAAGAAATAAATAAAAAAAGATAATAAAAAAAGGAAAATAATAAAGCTAAAAAACAAACAAAAAAAGGAAAAAAAAAAGTAAAAATGACAAATAATAATAATAAAAAAACTTCGCCTTTGGAACCAAAAATGAGGTATTTTAAAATACCTCCCTGTCGAAATTTCGTTTGAAACGACGAAAAAAAAAATTCCGAACCAAAAGACGAGTGAAAAAGAAATTTTAGGTCAAAAATTGGGGTATGACAACATCAAAAGAGGCCAAAGTCTTCAACCACCTAATCTCTGATCACGAACATCACAAACAAAAACGAAAAACATACCAGACGCCGGAGAAAACATTCGGTAACACACACCACCAGCAAACCAAACAAAACAACCACCAGACACGGCGGCTCCACTTACCAACCAACCTTCAGCGCGAACAACAACACCAAAAGAAGGCGCACCAACCCAAACCTGAAAACACAACCAAGAAGCCGGAGACCCTACGAACAAACAGCCCACCGGTGACAGATTACCGAGGAACAGAAACAACCGGCGAAAACAAAAACAAAAACCCAAGCCTTTCAACGAGGAGACAACACGGCCCACCAACCCAGAGATCTGGAACCGAAGCAAACTCCAACAACCTGAAACCTTCAAACCAATACAAAAGTTGGATCTTCCATAAACGCCATCGTACAGGAAACGCCGACGAACAGAGAACAACACAGCATGAAGCTAATGGCGGAAGAAGGAGCAGAGAGTGAGGGAAGGACCGGCCGTCGGAAAGGATGGCAAAATGGTGATGCGGAGGACAAAAGTCACTCGTCGCACCACCAAACAAAAATGCTACATCACAAATCAAAGCTTTGGATCGGTTGAGGAGGTAAAAAAAACGGAGTCGGTTTGAAAAAGTTAGAGAGAAGGCATGAAGCGGCGGGGAAAATGCGCGGGCGGAAAACGCTCGCTAGACAGTAAAGTCGCCACCGAAGTTTTATTTTTGAAAAGGGGAACGTCGATAAACCCCTTTGAGAACGAGAACAAGGTCATCGAAACCAAATTCGGGTTCGGGAATCGGTTATGCGAGGGGAAGGTATTAGCACCCCTCACATCCGTTGTACTCAACGGGAACCATTAATTAATTAGCTTTCAAAATGTGTTAGTTTCATAAAAAATGTTTGTAAAGAATGGAAGAGAAAGACAAATGATTTAAAGACTAAAAATGAGTTTTTTATTAGGGTGCTTGACAAGAGTTTGATCTTGCTCCTACGTATCTCCTGGTGCGATGGAGAATTCAAAGCTACGTAGTTCTTTGGAGAAAATGTTTGTGGGTTGGTTGATTTTATTTATGAAAATGGTTTAGTCGCACTTGGGCGAAAAAGTTTGCTTTAGAAAAAAAAGACATATTCGCACTTGGGCGATGATATCCATTTAAAAAACGCACATGGGCGTGAAAAAAAACTTGAATAAAAAAAAGCGGACTCGCGCTTGGGCGATGGCATCCGTTTGAAAACGCGCATGGGCGTGAAAAAAGTAAAGTTAAGTGGGTTGAGATTGATTTTAAGCGGAGGACGAATATCCGAAAAGTGAAGTGTCTACCTCGTTTTCGAATATTCGGGGAAGCGTCGGGTGTCTACCCAAGTTTTCCTTTTTCGCTCACTAAAGAAAAATGTTTTTTATTATTTTTGTTTTATTAAAAAAAAATTTAATCGAAAGACGAATGCTTTGAATGTGGTCGAGACGGGGATCTCGCATTCCGCATTCGGGGAAGCGTCGGGTGTCTACCCAAGTTTTCCTTTTTTCGGTCGATTAAACTCTTAGTATTTTTTTTATTTACGAAAAGAAAATTGTTTTTTGTTTTGATATATTGAAAATGGGATAATAATCTAATGAAAATAAAATAAAAAAACGTGAAAAGATTAGAGCATTAATACTCAAAAAATGAACTTAAGTGCGATAAACTAAACACGAGGGATTTTATTGCGGTGTTGGCTCAAAGTGAGATGCAAAGTGAAACCCTAAATGCACTCTAATGACATATAAATAAATAAAATGATAGATGCAAAGTGAAATGACAAATAAAATAAAATGCATGATATGATGTGATAAGTAAATAAATATGATGGAAAAAAAATAAAAGAAACAAATAAAAAGGAAATAATAATAATAGGAAATAAAATTGCAAAGAAAAAAAATAAAATAAATAAACAGGGAGGTGTAAAAAATAAAATAGGAGGTGCAGAAAGTGAGAAAATAATCAGATTTGAAAGAAATAGGCCCAAAATGCATTGGGCCAGCGTGATTTAATCTGGGCCGTCTGATTAATCAGAGGGCCCTGATTTAATCACAAGAGAAAAATAACCAGAGCCGTCTGATTTAAAATCAAAGGGCCAAAGGGGCGAGGGTGCATGCTAACGCATGCACCCACGCGCACAGGATTAATGGGGGGTATAAATATCTATTCTTACTAACTTTTCTTCATTTTCCTCTTCTCTTTCTCTCTCTACTCCTTCTTTCTAAAATTTCTTCTCCTCCTTCTCTCTAGAAAAAGCCAGCCGCCCCCTCCCCCTCCGGTGGCCGGAAAATTTTCCGGCGCGGTGGCCGCCGGCGGCGCCACCGCGCCGGAATTTCAAAGTTCCGTTTTTTAAAAAAAAATTAGTTTTTCTTACTCCCTTTTTTCTCCTCTTTCCAAATCTAAACTTAGTTTTCTCAAAATCTTTTTCAAAAGTCCTAGATCTACACTTAAAGTTTCAAAATTTTTTAAAAAAACACTACCTTTTCTTGCTTTTTGGTTCGGATTTGGCTTTGTTATGGCTTTGTTCTCGTGTTTGTGGGAAGAGGTCGAGTGTGTGGTGTGTGTTGGTTGTTGTGGCCGCGCGTTTTGGGTGTTTTTGGGTGAGTTATGTTGCTGTTTTTGTGTTGTGTTGTGGTGGTTTGTAGAGCTGGTTTTTGGGTGGTTGTAGGGCGAGTTTTGGTGGCCGTTTTGTGTGGTGTTGCAGCTGGTTGTTGTGCTGTTTTGTGCGGCTGTTATGTGTGCGTTTTGGTGGCCGCGTGAATGTGTTTTGGTGCGCGAGTGTGGGTTCGTTTAGGGGCGTTTTAGTGGCTGTTAAGGGAGTTTTGGTGGTGAGGGAGGAGAAGTGGATTTGTGTTGTGGTGAGGAGGAGTGGTGTGTGTTTTTTTTTGTGTAGTGTTTTGATTATGTTAGTGTTTGTGTTGTTTTTCTGTTCTGTTAAAATCCTCCTCTATCTCACTGTTTTTATTGAAATTGGATGGATAAAAGAGGTTATGTGCAGAGCTGTTGAGAGGGATCTGTGGATTAATCAAAAAAATGGCAAGAAACCAAGCAAGAATGGACAAAAAAACTGATGGGAAAAGGATAGATCTGATGCAATTCTGATGGAGAAAGTGATGGATTTGTTTTTTAACTAATTAAATAATTAAAATAAATGATAAAAATGACAGCATAAAAAAATAAATCAAAACAGAAAATAATTAAAAAAATAAAAAACGAAATTAATAAAATAATAATAAAAAAAACTAAACTAAAAATGAAATAACAATAAAACTAAAATTATCACTTTTGAAAACCTAAATGAGGTATTTTAAAATACCTCCCTGCCGAAATTTCGTCTGAAACGACGAAAATTATCGGCCTTAAAAAGACGATTAAAACGAATCAAAACTGGGTCAAAAATTGGGGTACGACAGCTGCCCCTATTTAAGTTTCTTCGTTACGGAGATTTAAAAGTGAAGTTTTAATTCGACGGGTCGAAGAGACTTAAATACAGAGTACCTTATTTTTGACCAATTTTGACGGCAATGCTGTGAATGCTCGCGATGCAGGTATGAATGCAAAACGACGAAGATGACCTGACTGGGGATGAAACAAAAAAAAGATGCTAATCGAGTTTGTTAAAGAAAAAGGATCCGAATTCACTGGGGATAAGTGGTTTCACCGGGGAAGATTGATCATATCCAGCCGCTTACGCTGAAGGTAGATCTCTAAGGACAAAAGCGATCATATCCGGCCGCCTACGCCGGAGGTAGATCCTTGGGGATAAGGGTGATCTCATCTAGCCGCTTATGCTAAAGGTAGATCCTAAGGGCGAAGGCGATCTTATTCAGTCGCTGGTGCTGAAGGTCGATCCAGGAGGATAAGTGATCTTATCTAGCCGCTTATGCTAGAGGTAGACCCTGAGGATAGAGTAATCTTATTCAGCCGTTTGTGCTGAAGGTCGATCTCTAAGGAAAGATGTGATCATATCCAGCCGCCTGCACTGGAGGTAGATCCCTGAGGATAAAAGTGATCTTATTCAGCCGTTTATGCTGAAGGTAGATTCACTGAGGAAAGAGGTGATCATATCCAGCCGCCTGCGCTGGAGGTAGATCCCTGAGGATAAGAGTAATCTTATTCAGCCGTTTATGCTGAAGGTCGATTCACTGGGGAAAGGTGGTCTTACTCAGCCGCTTACGCTGAGAGTCGATCCCTAAGGGAAAGTGATGCTCGACCGATTACCGCCAAGTGGGTCTTGGTGGAGTGGTAAAGGGTGATATGGTCATCGCCAGTCTGACGCTGGTGAAATGATAATGATATGATATGATTGGTTGACTCGGCGGGGGAGTTTTAACTGGGGAACCTTAGTGGCTGTGAGTTGGTCCACTGGGGGATGGGACAGTTTGGGAAGAAATCCGCTGGGGGATTTTTTAGAAAAACTTACTGGGGAAGTTCTTGAATGAGTTTCACTGGGGAACACTAGGATGACTCACTGGGGAGTATTTGATTGAGGTTCATTGGGGAACATGAGAAATTGTGAGGAGAAGTATGATGTGAATATGAGCTGCATGCTAATGAATTTGATATGATGCATGTGCTATGCTGACATGTGGGGGAAGCAAATGGCATGTTGGGGATTATGATTGGATGCCGAGCAAGGTCGGGCTTGGTTGTGATTGTGAGAGGGAATGCCAATGAAAATTGGGCTTTATTAATGATTTGTGTTTGCCAATGATGATTGAGCCTTTTGTGAGTAGGTGTTTGTGAGTGCCAATGATGATTGGGCTTTGGGGTTGCAACTCTACTGGGAAATGCCAATGAAAATTGGGCTTTTTGTGATTAGGTGCCAATGATGATTGGGCTTTGGTCAGTTATGTTGGTGAGTGCCAATGAAAATTGGGCTTTGTTTGAAATGTGAGGAATGCCAATGACGACTGGGCTTTTTGTAGGAAATTGTAGTTGTGATTGCCAATGAAAATTGGGCTTTATTTGTGATTAGGTGCCAATGAAAATTGGGCTTTGGTTGTGATTGTGTCAAGCAATGGTTGAGCTTTATTTGGATTGCGCCAATGATGATTGGGCTTTATTTGGAATTTGTTTTTGTGAGTGCCAATGAAAATTGGGCCTTGTAGGAAATGTGGGTGCCAATGAAAATTGGCCTTTTGTGTGCGCCAATGATGATTGGGCTTTTGTTGTTTGCCAATGAATATTGGGCTTTTGTTGGTCGTGCCAATGAATATTGGGCTTTGGGTTTTTATGGGATAAATGGTTAGGGTACGATGTTTGGGGTTTTTCGATCCTTCGGCATTCGCAAAACTCATCGCTATTGAAGTTTCAAACGGATGGCTGCTGACGAAGCTTTCGACATTTCGTGCCTGCATGGGCAGCTTGTATGTAGATGTCGACTCTGCTATAGACGGGAACCACTTGGGGTTGCTCTGAGGATTCTGAGAGGTTCAACACCTCGCCGGAAGTCGTTAATTTCCTTTATGATATTTTCAAATCAAAGTAAATCATGATTTCAATGGATTTTATGTTATTATTTTTATTTCAAAATTGTATCATCAAAATAGCATTTAACGATAGGGAATGACAAAAAGGTAAATAAAAAGATGCGCTTTATTGATGGTTAAACATAATCTAGTACATGGAATGGTAGTACACCAAAGGTGTAACTCCACAAGATAAATAAGAGAAATGAAAATGGAAAGAGGGAAAACACTAGAAGTTCCCATCGAGTCATGACGACTGCTACTTTCTTAATAACCCTAAACCCACAAAACCCTGCTTCTGAGAATGGCAAAAGGATTGGTTCTTCAGCCGGTGCTAGGAGTAGACTGCCCCAATGTAGTTACATGCCTTTTTCTTTTCCCAACTTTTGCCTAAGTCGCCCTTTCAGGTTTTCGACTTAGCGGGTTTTCTTTTGTTTTTTATATCCCTAACTTTTGCCTGGACCGCTCTTTCGAGTTTTCAGTCCACCGGGATGCCCCTTTTTGCCTAAGTTGCCCTTTCAGGTTTTCAACTTAGCGGGCGTTCTTTTTGTTATTAGGCATAGTATTTCTTGACTACATCGGAATTCACAGGACGCGGGAAGTCCTCGTCGTCCATTGTTGTGAGAATCAAGGCTCCTCCAGAGAAAGCTTTCTTCACTACATAAGGGCCTTCGTAGTTCGGAGTCCATTTTCCACGTGAATCCTTTTGTATAGGTAGGATCCTTTTGAGCACTAGGTCGCCTACTTGGAACTCTCGAGGACGGATCTTCTTGTCGAACGCCTTCTTGAGCCTGTTTTGATATAACTGACCATGACATAAGGCTATCATCTGCTTCTCGTCGATTAGGTTCAGCTGGTCAAACCTTGCTTGAATCCATTCTGCTTCTTCAAGTTTCGTCTCCATCAAGACCCTCATTGAGGGAATTTCCACCTCAATGGGGAGGACTGCCTCCATGCCATATACCAGGGAGAACGGGGTTGCCCCTGCCGAGGTGCGAACCGAGGTCCTATAGCCATGTAAGGCAAAGGGAAGCATTTTATGCCAATCTTTGTAAGTTTTCACCATCTTTTGAAGGATTTTCTTGATGTTTTTGTTGGCTGCTTCTACGGCTCCATTCATCTTTGGCCGGTATGGCGAAGAGTTGTGGTGTTCGATCTTGAAACTTTCACACAAATCTTCCATAATTTTGTTGTTCAAGTTGGTGCCATTGTCAGTGATGATTTTGTTGGGGAGTCCGTAGCGACATATTATCTCCTTTTTGATGAATCGAACTACCACTTGCTTTGTTACATTGGCGTATGAGGTAGCTTCAACCCATTTGGTGAAGTAGTCGATGGCGACTAGGATGAACCGGTGTCCATTTGAAGCTTTAGGCTCAATGGGCCCAATCATGTCGATGCCCCACATGGAGAACGGCCAAGGTGACGCCATTACGTTTAAAGGGACTGGAGGCACGTGCACCTTATCCGCGTAGATTTGGCACTTGTGGCACTTTCTAGCGTAGCTGAAACAATCAGATTCCATGGTCAGCCAATAGTAACCTGCCCTTAGAATTTTTCTAGCCATTGTATGTCCATTGGCATGGGTACCGAAGGACCCTTCATGGATTTCTTTGATGATCAAGTCCGCCTCATGTTTGTCTACACATCTGAGAAGAACCAGATCATGGTTTCTTTTGTAGAGCACATCGCCATTCAGGAAGAATTTAGCTGATAGACGTCTCAAAGTCTTTTTATCCCTACTTGAGATGTTTGCAGGATATTCTTGATTTCTGAGGTAGACTTTGATGTCATGGTACCATGGCTTGCCGTCAGACACCTCTTCGATTGACAAACAGAATGCAGGCTCGTCTCGGCGCTCCACCTTTATAAGCGGCGCTTCGTTGTGAAATTTTACTTTGTACATCGAGGATAACGTAGCCAAAGCATCTGCTACTTGATTTTCTTCTCTTGGGATATGATGGAAGGTGATTTCATCAAAGAACTCTATTAGCTTCGAGACATGAGCATGGTACAGGATCAGCTTGGGATGACGGGTTTCCCATTCTCCTTTTACTTGGTAAATGACTAGGGCCGAATCTCCATACACCTCCAGAATCTTGATTCTTAGATCAATGGCAGCCTCAAGGCCCAAGATGCATGCCTCATATTCTGCCACATTATTCGTGCAGTCAAAACATAGTCTTGCTGTGAAGGGGGTATAACCACCTTGTGGAGATATTAGAACGGCTCCAATCCCATGCCCCATGGCATTAGATGCACCGTCGAATGCAAGCTTCCATCGTGCCCCTGGTTCGGGTCCTTCATCATCTCCTATGACCTCATCTTCCTTCAAATCCATAATATCTTCATCTGGGAAATCAAACGGTATGGGCTGATAGTCTTCCACCGGTTGATGAGCCAAGTGGTCTGCTAGCACACTTCCTTTGATAGCTTTCTGAGTCACATGCAGGATGTCATACTCGGATAACAGCATTTGCCAACGGGCAATTCTTCCGGTCAAAGCGGGTTTCTCGAAGATGTATTTGATTGGATCCATCTTTGATACCAACCATGTCGTGTGACAGATCATGTATTGTCTCAAACGGCGTGCAGCCCATGCCAAAGCACAACAAGTTCTTTCTAGCAGGGTGTATCTGGTTTCGACGTCGGTGAACTTCTTGCTTAAGAAATAGATGGCATGTTCCTTCCTACCAGTTTCATCATGTTGCCCCAGCACACATCCCATGGATTCCTCCAATACTGTCAAGTACATAATGAGAGGTCTTCCAGGAACGGGCGGTATCAAGATAGGTGGTTCTTGCAAGTATTGTTTGATTCTTTCAAATGCCCCTTGACAATTCTCGTTCCATATGACGGCCTGATCCTTACGTAGCAATTTGAAGATTGGCTCACAAGTAGCGGTGAGATGAGAAATGAACCTAGAGATGTAGTTCAATCTCCCTAGAAAACCACGGACTTCTTTTTCAGTACGAGGAGCTGGCATATCTTGGATTGCGCGTACTTTGTCGGGGCAACCTCGATCCCTCGTTGACTAACGATGAAACCGAGTAACTTTCCGGACCTGACACCAAAGGTGCACTTAGCTGGATTAAGCCGCAGTTTGTATTTCCTTAAACGCACGAATAGCTTTTGCAAGTGAAGGACATGGTCTTCTTCAGTTTCGGATTTGGCAATCATGTCATCCACATAGACCTCTATTTCTTTGTGCATCATGTCGTGGAAGAGAGCCATCATTGCTCTTTGATAGGTTGCCCCAGCGTTTTTCAAGCCGAAAGGCATTACCTTGTAGCAATATGTTCCCCATGGGGTGATGAAGGTGGTTTTCTCCATGTCTTCCGGAGCCATCTTGATTTGATTATAACTGGAGAATCCATCCATGAATGAGAACACTGCGAACCGGGCTGTATTGTCTACCAACACGTCGATGTGAGGTAATGGGAAATCATCCTTGGGACTTGCCTTGTTCAGATCTCGGTAATCGACACACATTCGCACTTTACCATCCTTCTTCGGTACCGGTACTATGTTAGCAACCCACTGTGGATATTTTGCCACGGCTAGGAATCCTGCATCAAACTGTCTTTTGACCTCTTCCCTGATCTTAAGTGACATGTCCGGTCTTGTCCTTCTCAATTTCTGCTTTATCGGCGGGCATTCTGGCCGGAGTGGTAGCTTGTGCTCAACTATCTCGGTATCCAACCCTGGCATGTCCTGGTATGACCATGCAAACACATCTACATATTCCCTCAAAAGTTCGACCAACTTCTCGCGCTCTTTTGCCTTTAAAGACAAACCGGCTGTATCTCTTTAGATTCACGCTCTAGCAGTCTTGCCAACTCTTCGGGAAGCTCGCAATCACTTCCACCATCCTCTTCAGCTTGGTTAATGGGGAGTTCAAGGTTACGCGGGATTGTAGCAGTATCACAATCAATGGGTTTGTTCAGGGATCTGCATGCGTTTTTATGATGATTTTTATTTTTAGAAGGATGAACAAAACAAAAATAAACAAAAGGACGGAAAGGATTATAATTTTTTTTTGTTTTTTTAAGAAAAGTAAATGCGGAAATGGAAGAATAAAGAATGATGGAAAACGAAATGCTTTTTATTGATGATTCAACGTTTGAAATAAAGGGTGCCCTACAAAGTTATCCTTAAGCCTTGGGCAAAGCAAAAGAATTTGAAAAACATGATTACTTTTAAAAAGAAAATATCTTTGGGATTTCAACGGCAGTCCAGTTGTTGAGGCTTGCATTCGGAGAGCAATGGTAGCCCAAACAAGGTGTCTTATGTTCGATTTCCTCCATGATCCTTTGTGCGTTGTTTCGAGTGAAATGCGAATGCCGAGGAATTAGTTTGGATGGTAGGAATTTCCGGTTAGAAGAAGGGGAATGAGTTTTGGGTATGAAAACGGATGTATGCATGCTATGGATGGTGCTAATGCAAATGCATGAAAAAGTTCTTTTTTTTTTGTTATGATTAGTTTTAGGGGACTGCAAGAGATTATGTTAGACATTTGCAACACAATTTTAGCCTTTGCAATTCCCTGAAACAAAACTTGTGCATTAAGAAAATGATTTTATGCATGTGGATGCAATGCATGTATGCTTTGTGTGGGTAGGGATAATTGGGAAAATAAAACTTAAAGGGATGGCTCCCTAGGAGGGCTTAGTTCTATGTGCTTTCTATATCAAGGTTCTCACCGAGGGTAGCTCTAAAGTTTTAGTTTTGAGGGGTACCTAGAGTCATAGAAACATCTCGGAATTTTGCCATAATAACGGGTTAACCATTATATGACAACCTTTCGCGAATGCGTCTCCTCTAGGTGGGGTTTACATTAACCAAAACGAGGTGTCTACCTCGGAAGCTAATACAAACACCCAAAATTTGAAAAGGTTCTAAGAAGAAGGTCCTTAGAGTTAGGGGTCCAATTCGGAATTTCGCCATAATAACGGGTTAACCATTATACGAACGACCTTTCGCGAAGAGGACCATCTCTAAGTGGGGTCTTCATATTGACTAAACGAGATGTCTACCTCGAAAGCCAATACTACGCAACCACCATCCTAAACCTAGGTTTTTCAAACTCGGGTACAGAGCTCCACTCAAAAATGTTTTGAATAACCCCAATATGATAGCACGATGACATAAAAGGTGAGAAAAATAAACAAAGCGGAGATAACATAAAGCACATAGACCAAAGATAAACAAACATGAAGGAAAAAAACTAACACTAAAAGCTAACTAGCTAACTAGGCTTGATTCTCTAAGTGTCCCCACTGAAGTCGCCAGCTGAAGCGGCGGGGAAAATGCGCGGGCGGAAAACGCTCGCTAGACAGTAAAGTCGCCACCGAAGTTTTATTTTTGAAAAGGGGAACGTCGATAAACCCCTTTGAGAACGAGAACAAGGTCATCGAAACCAAATTCGGGTTCGGGAATCGGTTATGCGAGGGGAAGGTATTAGCACCCCTCACATCCGTTGTACTCAACGGGAACCATTAATTAATTAGCTTTCAAAATGTGTTAGTTTCATAAAAAATGTTTGTAAAGAATGGAAGAGAAAGACAAATGATTTAAAGACTAAAAATGAGTTTTTTATTAGGGTGCTTGACAAGAGTTTGATCTTGCTCCTACGTATCTCCTGGTGCGATGGAGAATTCAAAGCTACGTAGTTCTTTGGAGAAAATGTTTGTGGGTTGGTTGATTTTATTTATGAAAATGGTTTAGTCGCACTTGGGCGAAAAAGTTTGCTTTAGAAAAAAAAGACATATTCGCACTTGGGCGATGATATCCATTTAAAAAACGCACATGGGCGTGAAAAAAAACTTGAATAAAAAAAAGCGGACTCGCGCTTGGGCGATGGCATCCGTTTGAAAACGCGCATGGGCGTGAAAAAAGTAAAGTTAAGTGGGTTGAGATTGATTTTAAGCGGAGGACGAATATCCGAAAAGTGAAGTGTCTACCTCGTTTTCGAATATTCGGGGAAGCGTCGGGTGTCTACCCAAGTTTTCCTTTTTCGCTCACTAAAGAAAAATGTTTTTTATTATTTTTGTTTTATTAAAAAAAAATTTAATCGAAAGACGAATGCTTTGAATGTGGTCGAGACGGGGATCTCGCATTCCGCATTCGGGGAAGCGTCGGGTGTCTACCCAAGTTTTCCTTTTTTCGGTCGATTAAACTCTTAGTATTTTTTTTATTTACGAAAAGAAAATTGTTTTTTGTTTTGATATATTGAAAATGGGATAATAATCTAATGAAAATAAAATAAAAAAACGTGAAAAGATTAGAGCATTAATACTCAAAAAATGAACTTAAGTGCGATAAACTAAACACGAGGGATTTTATTGCGGTGTTGGCTCAAAGTGAGATGCAAAGTGAAACCCTAAATGCACTCTAATGACATATAAATAAATAAAATGATAGATGCAAAGTGAAATGACAAATAAAATAAAATGCATGATATGATGTGATAAGTAAATAAATATGATGGAAAAAAAATAAAAGAAACAAATAAAAAGGAAATAATAATAATAGGAAATAAAATTGCAAAGAAAAAAAATAAAATAAATAAACAGGGAGGTGTAAAAAATAAAATAGGAGGTGCAGAAAGTGAGAAAATAATCAGATTTGAAAGAAATAGGCCCAAAATGCATTGGGCCAGCGTGATTTAATCTGGGCCGTCTGATTAATCAGAGGGCCCTGATTTAATCACAAGAGAAAAATAACCAGAGCCGTCTGATTTAAAATCAAAGGGCCAAAGGGGCGAGGGTGCATGCTAACGCATGCACCCACGCGCACAGGATTAATGGGGGGTATAAATATCTATTCTTACTAACTTTTCTTCATTTTCCTCTTCTCTTTCTCTCTCTACTCCTTCTTTCTAAAATTTCTTCTCCTCCTTCTCTCTAGAAAAAGCCAGCCGCCCCCTCCCCCTCCGGTGGCCGGAAAATTTTCCGGCGCGGTGGCCGCCGGCGGCGCCACCGCGCCGGAATTTCAAAGTTCCGTTTTTTAAAAAAAAATTAGTTTTTCTTACTCCCTTTTTTCTCCTCTTTCCAAATCTAAACTTAGTTTTCTCAAAATCTTTTTCAAAAGTCCTAGATCTACACTTAAAGTTTCAAAATTTTTTAAAAAAACACTACCTTTTCTTGCTTTTTGGTTCGGATTTGGCTTTGTTATGGCTTTGTTCTCGTGTTTGTGGGAAGAGGTCGAGTGTGTGGTGTGTGTTGGTTGTTGTGGCCGCGCGTTTTGGGTGTTTTTGGGTGAGTTATGTTGCTGTTTTTGTGTTGTGTTGTGGTGGTTTGTAGAGCTGGTTTTTGGGTGGTTGTAGGGCGAGTTTTGGTGGCCGTTTTGTGTGGTGTTGCAGCTGGTTGTTGTGCTGTTTTGTGCGGCTGTTATGTGTGCGTTTTGGTGGCCGCGTGAATGTGTTTTGGTGCGCGAGTGTGGGTTCGTTTAGGGGCGTTTTAGTGGCTGTTAAGGGAGTTTTGGTGGTGAGGGAGGAGAAGTGGATTTGTGTTGTGGTGAGGAGGAGTGGTGTGTGTTTTTTTTTGTGTAGTGTTTTGATTATGTTAGTGTTTGTGTTGTTTTTCTGTTCTGTTAAAATCCTCCTCTATCTCACTGTTTTTATTGAAATTGGATGGATAAAAGAGGTTATGTGCAGAGCTGTTGAGAGGGATCTGTGGATTAATCAAAAAAATGGCAAGAAACCAAGCAAGAATGGACAAAAAAACTGATGGGAAAAGGATAGATCTGATGCAATTCTGATGGAGAAAGTGATGGATTTGTTTTTTAACTAATTAAATAATTAAAATAAATGATAAAAATGACAGCATAAAAAAATAAATCAAAACAGAAAATAATTAAAAAAATAAAAAACGAAATTAATAAAATAATAATAAAAAAAACTAAACTAAAAATGAAATAACAATAAAACTAAAATTATCACTTTTGAAAACCTAAATGAGGTATTTTAAAATACCTCCCTGCCGAAATTTCGTCTGAAACGACGAAAATTATCGGCCTTAAAAAGACGATTAAAACGAATCAAAACTGGGTCAAAAATTGGGGTACGACAAGGCAGAAAGCAGAAATCAAAAACAAAATTGAAAGAACTATTAAAGTTAAGTAAGGATTAGACTTAAAAAGTCCTCATTTTATAGGGACCAAAAACATATATAACCTAATAATTAACTAATGTGTTTTATTTATGAATAAAAAATCATGCTAACAAATGTCTAAATGTGTTGTTCAAGAGACCTATAATAAGAAATTTTATCTTGAAAATGAAAGTAAAACACAAGTAAAAGTAATAATTCACAACTTCATATGCAAACGTTGCCAATTTTGATTGTTTAAACAATGTTTCAAGAGTATCCACAAGGGTAACAAACTAATAAAAAAAAAGTCCTTAAATGAGTTTCACGTGTACATGTCTTTTATTTATAATTTTTTTAATAAAAATAGTAAACTAAAAAGAATCTTAAATAAGTCCATTAATATGTACTTTAATATGTGTATTTAGAAAATAATTAAAAAGAAATTAAAAAGAGCAAGAATCGCATGAGTTTGAGATAGTGGAACCAGCTTTTATCTATTTACTTTTCTATTTTAATCATAAGACTCGTTAGTTGCTAAAGAGAGAGAGTCCTTATATAGTTGCCGATAACTATTAGATACCCATTTTTTTCTTTCTCGGATGAGAATCCTTAATAAGTTGAGGTCTTTATTAAGTAAAATATTTATCATTTAAGATGCTCTAAAGGCATTTGTTAGCACCTAGATTTAAAGTAAACACAAATTGGTGAACACACCTAGCTACTTTTTTTTTTTCTTGAGAGGGGAACACACCTAGCCAGCACTCATTTAGTACCAAATGTTGTTCGACCGACATGAGCTTATGTATATGGAGTAATGATATTTATACAATTATTTCAGGATGACTTTTGAGACAATCTTCTTTTTCTCTTTTTTTATTGATAAAAAACAATAGAGGTGGTAAGAGGAAGAAAGAGTAAAAACACATTTAAAATACGAAAGAGTGTGTTGTTCAAAAATTATCTTAGAATGGTTGTACAAGTATCATTTATCATCTATGTATGTGATTAACCAACATGCTGACTCAAACAATGTTCAAATACCTTAAAATTTCATTATTAGTCAAACTTCTTTTTCTTTTGACATTCAATCAATATGCTTTTTTTTATGAAACATTGGGCATGGTCTAGCAAGTTTGGGATACACACCGCAAAGAAATTTGTTGTTCTCGCATGTAAGTTTGCTAAGAAACACCAGAAAATTACCAATATAACTTTGTCGGCAGTTAATTGTCGCCTGTTTGCTTCCAGCGGCAGTTAACTGTCGCCGGTGTCATTGGCAGTTAACTACCGCTGCGATTAATTATGCAGACAACAGGTTCTGTTTTCATCAACAAGCCAAGTTTCGGCATATTTATTACCTATAATTCAAAACTACAATTCCAATGACAGTACAACTCATACACCAATTATAATCAGTCATAAGCAAGAACAATACATAATCTTTCACAATTGACCAAAATGAAATCAATTCGACATTTCGTTAAAATTACACGAATGTTTGAAATTCAACAAACATAAAGAGTGTTTGAAATTCAACAACACGTTACATAACATTGCATGAAATCTCTACTGACATTCTTCGCATATGCAGTTGGAACGAACACAAAGATATAATATATTATTTTCAACCATATTCTGAAACATAAATCCTACGTCGCTATCGTCACGAACAACCAGAGGAAAATAGACTGTTTTCCACATGTCTTTGTCCATAGTATCGGTCGGAGTTAGAAAAACCTTAATTGTCTTTTTGAAAGCAGAGTATCAGACATGAGCTTCAATTTGTGCAACCTCGGATATGTTTAACTTCATAAAAGTTTATGAAATATCAAACATCAGAATAAAATTAAGTGAAACGTAATAACCAATAAATTATCGGAAACATGGACATATATATATATATATATCAAATGCGGAAACATTACTGACCAATAAAAAAGTAGGTGCATATTCCACCACATAAAAGTCATATATTTATATATATAATTTATATAATGTTAGTTATATATTGACCACAAAAATTTGGTGTTACAATATTGACCACAAAAAATATGTCAGTGTAATATCGACAAAAAAAAAAGATTAACACCAACAAAAAATCAGTCATATCGCATCATGTGAAATTGAATCATCTTCATCTTCCGCAATAACTTGAAATTCTTCCTTTGTTTTTTCAGGAGTGTCACACAAAATTGGATTGACTTGGTTTGACTCCTTTTTTGGCGGGGGTGGTTTCTCTCCTTTTTCAATGTTCATGAGGTCTCAGAACCTAGCTTGCTGATCTAAATACTCAAATTCCCAAGTTGATGCCTCTTCACTCTTGTGTATGTTCCACTCCGTAGATGATGGAGGTAGTGGACAACCATCTTTCAAAACAACAAGAACAAAATGATTGGGAATTAAGCCAAGGCACGTGATGGGTTTTTTTTTGCTTAAGCGGTGGCACCCCTCTAAGTGGGAAAAAAGATTCTGAAGTTCCAATTTCGTGATTTGTCAACTCCACTACAAGCCGGTTGTAATAAGTTGCAATGATGTGACCTATGTCCGAAAATGTTAACCAATTATCTACAAGTGCAATACCACCACTATTTTTGGGTGGATGCAAGCCATTTAAGATGTAGTTAAAACGATCCTCACTGTCAAATACCCGCGCATAATCATTTCTATGATCTTTCACCTCTTGAATAAGATGTCTACAAACCATGATATGACTTTCTTTGGTCAAACCCAAGAACTCAGCTATAGCTCGAAAACCACAATTCTCATCGCCTTTAACATCCACAATTTTTTTAATAAATGGAACCATGAATTTTGACATATAATCAACAGGGCTCAAAACATTATTAGGCGTTGAAACCGAAATAGGCTTTGGAACCGGAATAGACTTAGGAAACCGAGTAGGTGTTGGAAGTGGGGAACATGATGCTTTGCCAATACGAGCACCCTTTCTTTTAGGAAATGATGACACAGTTGGTGACGATTGACTATCTAAAAACTGGGAATCAACACGCTCCCACGAAGAAAGGATTCGACTAGTCGATGCCTCATTTGATTTAGACCTCACTTTTTCCACATTTTTCTTGGCTCCCTTGGTTGGTACTTTTCTTGGAGGAGGAGACAACATTGTGGCTTCTGGAAATGCAAATTGACGCAAAACCTCATTGATTTCTAGTTTCATCTGATAAGGGACTTTCTTGAGACGTTCCTGAATACCATTCCACTCCTCCACGACAGAAAAACCATCTTCATTACTTTCTTCACACATACATAACCTTTGCCAATGACAATGTATCTCATCCAATCAGATAGGCTTGTTGTGACGGATTTTCATAGCAATGATGCATGCACAAGGTAGCCCATACGATGTCCTTATCACACAACCACAACTTTTCTTGTCCATGCACAAGGTTTCCTTGGAAAATTTTGCTTCCTAAAAAATAAAGCTCAAGGCAGCTCTAGACACATACCCCCCAACCCAGAGTACAAAATGACGTCTTTGAATCTATGTTCCAATATAGTACAACTCCTTCCAAATAATGTTTGTATCTCAGTTAACTGGATCACCAACATATCATGTATTTTCTCCCAACAAGTACCCAAGTCACCTACACTGTTGCTCAAATATTTCTTCACTCTACCATGAGCCCCTTCAACTTTGTTGGTGGTTCTGCAGGCAAGATGCAAGACACGGTTTGTCCATGCCCTCACTATTTTCTCCTTAACAACATCCAATACGGTGTTCTCGACATAACTAAGAAACTTTGGAAAATATTTACAAACATTTTGGAATTCCATTAACGTATTTGCATATAATTCTTGAGTAGGTGATTCAACAACAACATCCCATGCTCTTGTTACCTTGTTAACTATGTCACTTGGCTTCGCCTCTTTTCCATCCTTTTTTACATCCTTCGGTTTCACTCTACACTCAGTGATGCAGTTTGCTCTAACATTTTTACCAACATGAAAATAACAAAGTACTGCACTAGTTTCAGGGAGAACAGTTGCTACCGCATTCATCAAAGTCGTATCTTTATCAGTCACAACCACCTTAGGCATATCACTCTTTGAGTTAAGAAGTTTAAGCAACGTCAGTAGAACCCAAATAAAATTGTCTTCTTTCTCAGCTGTCAAAAATCCAAAACCAACAGAATATGTCATATCGGTCAAGGTGACCCCAACTATCTCAAACAGTGGTATCCTGTACATGTTGGTTTTATAGGTGGCAGGGGCGGAGCTAGAAATTTAAAGTCAAGGGGGCCGAGTATAAGGAACATTTTTTTGAGCAAACAAGAAACATAATTTGATTAAAATAATAACTTTTCAAATACAAAAGGTATATAATTTAAAGTTTTAGCGAGACTTTACTTATCTCTCGGTCGAACTCCATATCACTATGACCCCTTTTTATTCCCAATTTTTATTTTAGGTTTTAATTTGCTCTTTATTTTTTGGTTTTAAAAGAGTCTTTTATTTTGCAAAGCTATTTCATTATGGTTCATTTTATTTAAAATGTGTTGTGGAGATGACTGTATCAATATATTTTACAAAATATGAGATAATTTAAAATAATATGAAGTATAAAACTAATGATATTAGTTGTCAATTAATCTAGTAACATCGTAAACATTTTAATTAGAGTAATTTGAGGGACCATGTCCTAGTATATATTTTATGAAACATTTTAATATAGTTTAGTTGTGTAGTATATAAAAAAAATTGGTTGGGGGGGGGGGGGGGGCATGGCCTCTATAGGCCACCCCTGTCCCTCCGCCACTGATAGGTGGAGTCCATAACCAAAATTGTTAAACAACTTAATAGATGTTGGATGAGCCCAAAATATGTCTTGAATAGTAGTACTCTCACTTTGTATTCTGGTGAAATAAACATAGTTGTACACCTCCAACTTTGAGATTAGATACTGCATCTCCGTCTTGTTACCTCTGTTTGACTTGAATATTTTTTTACGTTCATTGTATACTTGCTTGATATTTGTCATGTCCTCTTGTCTTTTTCCCTTCAAAATTATCAAAATATTTTTTGGTTGCACCAAACTCTTGGTTAAGTCACGTACAATCTTCTTGTCATCCTCCCTTAATCTACCCGCAAGCATGTGTCTTATAAACTTGGCTTCATCTCATGGTTGTGAACTCCATTAAGAATAGACAATTTCCAATCATTTATTTCCCTACTAAGATATCCACGAAGCATGAACATACACCCACATTTTCTTGAGCCCGTTGCCTCATGCTTCAATCTTTTTTTCGGCACTTTGTGTTCGCCACTCATTTCACACAACAGTTGCAACATTGGATTGATTAAATTGGATCTACGCATAACAATTATAAATCCCGCCCCTATTTGCTTGATGGCGTACCCAATTAAGCAAGTCATCTCTATCTTTCCATTTAACTTTGCTTGAAAAAAATTGAGCTGTGTCAACTTCGTTGGCATTAAGGAAAAAAAATGAAGGAGCGACATTTTTGTATTGGAGTTGAACTTGAAAGGGGTACAAATTAACCCTTGTAGCAATTATTATCGAGAGCAATACAAAAATGTCTGCCATTAACAAGGTTGCTTGCATTATTAAAAAAAAAGAACAAGGTTGATTGCATTAATCAATTGAAAATAGAGGCAAGATAACAAAAAGAATATGAAAACTAAAATGAAAAACGAGGAACCCATATATTGTTTCCAATTACTTGAAAGCTACCATGGGATCATTATATTGTGAATTGAGAATTGTGAAACAATACTCAATCTTTAGAAAACATAAAAATGAAAGATTAAAATTGAAGAATGAAGGTTGTCGAAGGTTGAGAGAGAGAAAGAGTACAAAAACGTCACCATAGCAATTATTATCAATTAATCACAACCATTGATTACTATTAAAATGAAGGGTTGTGATTTGAAGTAACTCTTTACATTTACTTTTGAAGTCAATGAATCCCTTCTCATCATTCTCATATAAAATAATCATTCTCATAGTATACATCCTATGAGAATATATATATATATATATATTCTATTCTCATAGTATATATATATATATATATATACACACGCGCATGTGTGTGTAATGATTTTAAAGACTTATAAGTTATAATCTCCATTTTTATTTTCTAATTAATTCCTGCATTCACAAAGGGTATTGGTGTGATCCAAAAATGACGTTAGCAAGGGAACCCTACTAATCTGCATGATCTACCTGGTGCGCATATTATTAATTAGTGGAAGTGGAAACATGACCATGACTACGATAGTGATTTGCTTATCACAGTTTTTTTAGGGTGAGTTTAATTTGTTAAAAGATACTCCATGTTAAATAGAGTAGTACAAGATATAATAACATATAGTAAATTTTTATGATATTGAACAATTTTTTGTTTTATACAATGTTTGATGAACAAACAACTAGTTTGGTATTTCAGACAACTATTATGTAAAACAAAAAGTTGTGATGTTGTTTAAAGAGAGACAAATTTTTTAGTTTTTGTCATGTCTCTTCCCTCACACTTTGTCCTATGATCCTATCTCTGAACTAATTTTACAATCAAACATAGTGTAACCGAAATTGTCTGGTCCCTTATTTTTTTAGAAGATCAAACACATCCTCAAACAATTACTCATTTTTTCCTTTATAAATTTAAATTTTAATTCGTCAAGAGTCTATTCCATTCTACAAGACCTAACTCTCATTCAACCAAGCGATTATGCTCAAGCGGATAATGAGCTCTCACTTCAAACAACAACAAAAAAACTTAACCGTCTTTCACACAATACTCACAATTTAGAGATCGTATTTTAAATTTTAGAGTAAAAAATATCTATTTATTTTGTCTCATGTTTGGTGTTTATTTTTTATCAAGTTGTCTGATTGTTAGAATTCACCTTTTAAGATAAATAAGTAAGGTGTTTGGGGTTCGAACTTCAACCCTTACAAATATTATCCGTATATATTATCTAATGTCTTTACCAACTGAGATAAGTTCACGAAGACATCTCATATTTAGTGTCTTTATCGAGGATGTTTCATTTTTTTTGAGGTTGTTTTTGTGTTTCATCATAAATTAATCTCGCAAAAGGCAACAATAACTAGATAGTTGTGCATGCACTAGAAAAAATATTTAAATGTCTTAAAATAATTCAATATCTTTTCCAACAAAAAAAACTCATTTTAGTCACATTTATAAGCAACTATTACTTTTTTAAATTTATCAAATATCTTATTTATCTAGATTATTATAGTTCATATGCATCAATTATTAACTGATGTATTTAGACTATATTATAGTTCAGATGCATCAATTATTCAATGAATCTGAAAAGGAAATATTTGCATATAAACGTGACCGGAGGGAGTAATTATCAATAAATAACTGATGCATCTAGAGTATAATATTATAGTTCAGATGCATCCATTATTCAATGAATCTGAAAAGAGAATATTTGTTTATAAACATGACCGGAAGAAGTAATTCAATATCAATATCACAATGTCTAATTTATATTGAAAGGTTGAAACCTCTTTCCCAAGGTACATTTGTGAGAATAGTGTAAAGTTCAATATTTTACTTTATCTCGCACTAATAATTTTGTTGTTGTTAATTTGTGCCTGTAAAGAACTAAAAAGAAATTATAAAATAGTAATTCTTTCTATCCTAAATTATATGATGTTTTGGTCATTTTACATAAATTAAGAAATGTAATTAATGTCGTGTCGAAAAGAGAAATTTTAAGTGATTTTAGAAAGTTATCTTTCATTAATGGTATATAAAAAATAAATTAAATAATTGAAAGAAGATAGAGTAATAAATAGTTGAAGATATAGTAGGAAAAATAACATTTAATGTTTCATTCGTATTGTAAAACGACTTATAATTTATGATAATTTTTTTCTCCCAAACGATTTATAATTTAAGACGGAAGGAATGTGTTTTATATTGAAAATATAAATTTTAAACTTTCAAAAGAAATTGAATACACAATTTTTAATACTCCCTTAGTCTCTTTTTATGAGAACATTTAAAAAAATAACAGGTATTAAAAAAGTTGTTGGAATGATAAAAAATTACGAGAATTTATTGGAATAATTTAAATTATATAAAAATGGTCTCTGGAATAAAAAATGTTGTCTCTTTTTATATAATTTAAATTATAGATTTTTATGTAATTTTAAATGTTATTTTTTTACTTTTGTATATATAGAAAAATGTCATATAATTTAAATTATATAAAAATCTATACATACTTCTTCTTTGAGAGAATCTATACATACTACTAATTGCATATAATAATCATAAAATATTTTTAATATTTATTTTCGGATAAATACATCAAATTTATAGGTGTGAAAGTTTTGACTCTCCGTGTGGCACAAACAACAGCTCAAGCAAAACAGAAATGAACCCAGCGTCAGCAAACACACAATAGACACATAAAAATACAAACTCTCTCTAATTTCCACAACACCAAGTTTCCATTAATCCACTTTTCTACATTATAAAATGTCACAAAGTCCAATTAATAAATAATTTCCTTTATTCATCATCATTAATATAGTATGTAAATAGGTGATGGCGATTTTCGCAAGTGTACGAAATCGTTCAAGTAGTAAAGTTAAAACGGTAAACCGAGTGTCGAACACAAGGACTGCGTTAACGAATCGAATGTAATTTTTATTACTCAGTTGAACAAAAGGGTATGAAGTTTGTTTAATTGCAAATAATGAAAAGTGCGTAAAATAAATTGGTTTGAAATCAAGAGATAAAAGCTTGTCAGGGATGAGCTTCACTAGACTCCGAACTCAAGTTAACTACCTAACCAACGATCATTGAACTCGTTTAATGAATCACGACCTAATTCTCTTAAATAATCTTGCCCTAATTCCTTAGTGACAGAAACGTTAATTCTAAAGTAAACCCTAATTCCTTAGCAAGTTTTACAGTTTAGAATTAAGCATGAATGGACATGAATTAGTACACGGTTTCAAGGGTTTGTATCTATTCCTAGATTACAAAGGCGAGAATTTCTTAACTTAGGCATTCATATATTCCACTTCCGTTTCACAATATGAATCATACAACAATTTAATGATGATCAATCAATAAAAGCATTAAGCATAAAGCTAAGAAACATGATTCAATAAATTCATTCAAAGATCAGATTAGGGTTACAAAACGAGAGTCATCACCTAGCTATTCTCATCCCTAACAATGGAGAATTTAGCTACTCATAATTGAATTACAAAATAGCATAATCAATAATAACATAGAAACATACAAAGACTGACTGTGAGTTGGATGGGGTAGCCACCGCTTCAGTTCTTTGCTCTCAAAATCGCGCTTCTATTCTCCAAGTTTCCGAACCCTTGTTTCTGAAAACGATTCAGCTAAAATAGGAAATTCTGATCGCAAAATCGTGACACGATTCCATAAATCGTGACACGATCCTTCATTAAAACTCCCAAGGATTGCGCAACTGATCTCCCAATCGTGACACGATTATCCAATCGTGACACGATTCTGTAGGCAGGATTTGATCTCTTCTCTGGTTAAGAAATCGTGACACGATTCCCAAATCGTGTCACGATGTAGTCACTTCATGCTCTGATGAATTCTTGCTCTTTTGTACCTTAAACTGTCTCAAAATGCTGACAAAAGAAGATAAAACTAACAAAAACTCTTAATAAATTACGTAATGACAAGGTGTCATCACAACCCCAAACTTAAATCATTCCTTGTCCTCAAGGAATTTACCTGCAACATTGACAACTACAGCAAAGTAACAATCATATGATCAAACAGCAGTACCAAAAGTTCAACTCCTTGCCAGCCATGTAATGGGCTAGCCGGCCAATTCTTCTCCTTCAACAATTCACAACTCCACGCACAGGTTTGATAAGGGTTTCCACTCAATCACATGCAAAACTATGAATTGCCATAAGCTTGAAAAGTTTCTAAGCATCAATCAAAGTCAATATTATGTACACACTTTTAAGGACTTTTAGGGTTATAACGGGGCTGAGGTTACAGGTGGGATCATTTGGGAAGTAGGCTTTCAACAAAAATTGTGGAGTTAAGCAAATTCCTACTGGTCTACCCAATAATACACACAAAATAACCTTAAGGGGCTAGAGACTTGTATCACACAACAGAAATCCCGATCACAACTTATGTCTTGAAGCATTTTAGTTCTTTTTTTTTTCGAGCTGCAGAATCAGCTTAATTTTCATGCTTTTCTTTTTCACACATTTTTGTTTTGGACACAAAGTGATCTCCTCAATTTTTTCTGTTCTCTAGCACCCTACCCCAAACTTAAAATGTTGCTAGTACCATGAGCAACCCCAAACTTAAACAATTGCATGATCAAACACACAAACAATGCCTAACTCCAATATACAGTGGGGAATAGTCCTATGGTCTCTAGGCTTGTAATGTGGTATGTCACCGAAAACAATGGGATCTGTCCTAAAGGCTCAACTGGGCTTAAACAATGGATAATTCAATATAAACCAGGTTGGCTACAAAGGCTCAAGGGACAAGCGATTTGCCTCAGTGTGTACACAATATAACCAATCAATAACAGAGAAAAATTGCAAGTTCTAGAATCATAGATGCATGGAACACTCTTTAAAGTAAATTGAAAAAAATAAAATTTGGCCATGGAACCTTACATGTTAAGATTTCTGGGAGTTGTGATTATTCTTGCTCAAACTGCCGAATACTTCAACTGATAAGTGTGGCCTCTACCTCCTTTGAACTTTTGGTGCACGACTCAATCAAAGATTATGACTAAGCTGAAGGAAATCAACATCACAAATAAACGCATTGATAACAAACAAGTACTGAATTATTACACACGGGGATAAGAGAAATAAAACAGAAATGCTAAAAATGTTCAGACAAAATAGAAAGTACAAAAGCAAAAGGCAGCAAAAATACAATTGTAACAAAACAGAACAAAATCAAGGCTGGCTCTGGTCCATCTCCTGCAGCCCCTGCTCAGAAAACCAAGTATGTGGAGGTGCAGTATTCATCTCCTCCATGAAATGCGCTGCATTCCTCCGGTCAGTGTCATCAAAATCTGCAGTAATCTCCTGCTCCCTGCTCGCAGCTCTCCCTCTCTGCTCCTCAAAGAAATGCAGCATACTGTCCCGGTTCCCCTCGAAGCGCTCATAAGACCCGGTGGGTGGCCGCCTATGGAGATGAGCCTCTGCAGCAAACTCCTCAGAGAATCTTGGACGGTTCCCATAGAGCAAATCAGAAGTCTCGTTCATCCAGTTAGCAGATGTGAACATGTAATCCAGCATCATAGGATGAATCGGTGGATAGGACGGCTGCTGACTGCTCCCCTCTCCTGGACAAGTCTGTGATGGTGGCGGAGGCTGCGCCTGGCCCTGCTGATCCTGCTCCTCTCTTGGGCCTCCTCCCCGCAGGAACTCCTCATACTCCGCGACGAAGGCATCCATGGTGCGCTCGGTGATTGGCTTCATCGTCGGGACATCGATGTCGGACCGGTATTCCTCAACTTTAGCCTCCTCACACAGCCAACAGATTAGGCTGCTATGGGCCACTGACTTCAGTTTGCTTGTTGCTATTTCCCGGATGTTGTTGGCTATCAGCTCGCCAACATTGATGTCCTCACCGGATAAAATGGCATCAATGGTCAGAATTCTCTTCAAAGGAATCTCCGAAGTGCAAGAGGTGCCCTCCAGCGTCTGAACTACAAATGAAGCCCACGCCTTAGGGGATGGCATGAAATCCGCTTTTGCCAGCATCCGAGCTTTCCTCCAAGTCGTGCCCGGCCTGCACAGTGCAGTCAACAACCCAGCATAATCATCCTCTGTCATATCCTTGACTGCAGCTCGTCTTCGCTTGACCCCACACTCGTCCGGGGCAGTCAAACCCAGCAATTGATTTATAGCATCAGGGCTATAATCAATGGTCTTGCCACGGACAAAAGACTGATACCTGGTGGGGGAGAATCGGGCATTGGCATAGAATTCTAACGTCACAGTTTTGTTGGAGGCGGTGAATACCATATTATTCAGAAGCTCCCATTGTCTCGCCTGCAGCATGCTTTCAAATTCCGAGTACTTACCCAATTGGACAACATCAAACCTTCGCTCCATGACAAATTTGTAAGCCTTGATTTCCACAAACCGGTCCTGAGCATTTTTGTTGATAAACTTGAAAGCAGCGTGTGAGGGTGGTGCGGTTTCAGTGCGGGTGGTGGTTGGTTTTCGTTTGGTGGTGTTCTTGGTGGGTTTGGTGGTGGTTGTGGTTTTTGGGCGTTTGGAAGTGTGTTTTGTGCGAAGGACGGGAGGCATGGTGGATAATTGTTGGTTAGAAGATGGAATTGGGAGTAGGGATGATGTTGGTGGTGGTGGAAAGGAGTGAAATTCGTGGGTAGAGGAAGTCTGAGGAAATTTTGACAGAGTAACGGCTAGTTTTGGAATTGTGGGAATGAAATTTTTGAATGGGGTAAATATAGGCTGGGAAAAATCGTGTCACGATTTGGTGGGATCGTGACACGATGGGCTTGCAACGGTCATATTTTTTCAAAAATTTGCATCAATCGTGTCACGATGTGAAGTAATCGTGTCACGATTGCATTTTTCCAATTCAAAACAACTCAGAATCGTGTCACGATTGAAGCATCGTGTCACGATTTTGATGGCAGAAAGTTTGATATTGTGGGGCACTGAAATCGTGTCACGATGAGGGGATCGTGTCACGATTTTGCTTGGCAGAGAGACTCACATTTTCAAGGGAAAATCGTGTCACGATTTTGGAATCGTGTCACGATTTTATAGGCAGAGAGGACAAATTTTGAAGGAACAAAATCGTGTCACGATTGAAGCATCGTGTCACGATTTTGTTAGGCAGAGAGCCCATTTTTGTAACTTAGAAAAAATTTGCTGCCCTGAAAATGATGTTGCCACAATTAATTTTTGCTTTTATTTGAAAAATAAAAAGACATAAAACCAAGGATACTGAGTGGGTTGCCTCCCACCTAGCGCGTGTTTAACGTCCCGAGCCTGACGTACCACAGGATCATGTGGATTTCAGTGTGATCGACTCGGTCGGACGCTCAAATTCGACTCCAAAGTATGGTTTGAGCCTTTGTCCGTTGACCTTGAAGGTTCTTTCCGAGTCAGGGTCCTTCACCTCCACCGTTCCATAAGGGAATACCTTCACCACTTTAAATGGTCCTGACCATCTGGACCTCAGCTTTCCAGGAAAAAGCTTTAACCTGGAATTGAAAAGAAGAACTAGCTGCCCTTCCCTAAATTCCCTATTTTGAATCTTCTTGTCATGCCATTTCTTTGTTTTTTCTTTAAAAATTTTGGCATTCTCATAGGCTGAATTCCGGAATTCATCTAACTCATGGAGTTGAAGAATCCGGGATTCGCCTGCTTTTGCGAGATTAAAATTCAGGAATTTAGTGGCCCACAAAGCTTTGTGCTCTAGTTCCAAAGGTAAGTGACAAGATTTTCCATAGACAATTTGAAAAGGAGACATACCTATAGGGGTTTTGAACGCAGTTCTGTATGCCCACAGTGCATCGTCCAGCTTGACGGACCAGTCCTTCCGTGAGGAATTCACAGTCTTCTCTAGGATTTGCTTTATCTGTCTATTTGAAACTTCCACCTGTCCACTCGTCTGAGGGTGATATGGTGTAGCAATCCGGTGATGCACATTGTACTTTTTCAGTAAAGTTTCCATCTTCCGATTGAGGAAGTGTGATCCTTCATCACTGATTAACGCTCTAGGGACCCCAAAGCGTGAGAAAATATTTTTCTGAAGGAAAGAAATTACTACCTGAGCATCATTGGTCTGCGTGGCGATAGCTTCCACCCACTTAGAGACATAGTCCACTGCCAACAGAATGTAAACCTTTGAATATGAGGAAGGGAATGGTCCCATAAAATCAATACCCCATACGTCAAAGATTTCCACTTCTAACACAGGATTTTGAGGCATCTCGTTTCTTTTTGAAATATTTCCTGTGCGTTGGCAGCGGTCACATCTCTTGACATAGGCAAAAGCATCCTTAAACAAAGTTGGCCAAAATAAACCGGATTGGAGCACTTTTGCAGCAGTCCTATCTCCACTAAAGTGCCCTCCATAGTTTGAGTCATGACAATGCCACAACACTTTTTCCTGCTCTTCTTCAGGGACACATCTCCTCAACAGTCCGTCAATCCCCCTTTTATACAGATAGGGCTCATCCCACACGTAGTACTTACAATCATGCAGGAATTTCTTGCGCTGTTGAGAATTAAAATCAATGGGGATCACCTTACCTACCAAATAGTTCGCAAAGTCTGCAAACCACGGCACCATTGTTACTGCTAGAATGTGTTCATCTGCAAAGAGGTCCTTGATAGGTCTCTGCTGATCAGTTTCATCCATCTTCTCTAGTCGGGAGAGATGGTCAGCCACAGTATTCTCGGATCCCTTCTTGTCCCGGATTTCCAGGTCAAACTCCTGCAACAGCAATATCCATCTAAGGAGTCTCGGTTTTGATTCCTGCTTAGAAAACAAATACCTCAGAGCAGCATGGTCAGTGTAAACAATAACTTTAGACCCTAACAAGTATGATCTAAATTTATCAAAAGCATAGACAACAGCCAAGAGTTCTTTTTCTGTAGTGGCATAGTTAAGTTGTGCTGGGTTTAAAACATGACTAGCATAGTAAATGACATGCAACAACTTATCTCTCCTTTGCCCAAGAACTGCCCCAACAGCTGTATCACTGGCGTCACACATAATTTCAAAAGGTAGTGACCAATCGGGAGCAGTGACAATGGGGGCTGTTATCAGTTTTTCCTTAAGAGTGTTAAAAGCATTCAGACACTCATCATTGAATTGGAAAGGTGTGTCTTTTACTAGCAGGTTAGTAAGGGGTTTTGCTATTTTTGAAAAATCTTTAATGAACCTCCTATAAAAACCTGCATGTCCTAAAAAGCTCCTAATGCCTTTTTCATTGGTGGGAGGAGGAAGTTTTTCAATGACTTCAATTTTTGCTTGGTCTACCTCTATCCCTTTGTAAGAGATTCGGTGACCAAGAACGATTCCTTCTCTCACCATGAAATGACATTTTTCCCAATTTAGGACCAAATTAGTCTTTTGACACCTTTCTAATACAAGAGACAAATTATTCAAACAATTATCAAAAGAAGAGCCAAAGACAGAAAAATCGTCCATAAAAACTTCGATATGTTTTTCAATCATATCGGAGAATATGGACATCATACACCTTTGAAAAGTAGCAGGGGCATTGCACAGCCCAAACGGCATCCTCCTGTAAGCAAAAATCCCATAGGGACATGTGAAAGCTGTTTTCTCTTGATCCTCAGGTGCCACCGCAATCTGGTTGTAACCGGAATACCCGTCCAAAAAGCAGTAGTACTCGTGACCTGCCAACCTTTCGAGCATCTGATCAATGAATGGCAGTGGGAAATGATCCTTCCGAGTAGCTGTGTTAAACCGTCTATAGTCTATGCAAACTCTCCAGCCAGTGACAGTGCGGGTCGGAATCAACTCATTCTTCTCATTCATCACCACTGTAGTACCACCCTTTTTTGGAACAACTTGGACCGGACTCACCCATGAACTGTCAGATATAGGATAAATGAGACCAGCTTCAAGCAACTTGACCACCTCCTTTCTAATCACCTCTTTCATGGCAGGATTGAGCCTCCGTTGTGGTTGGACCACCGGTTTGTAGTTTTCTTCCATTAAGATCTTATGCATACACACAGTAGGACTTATACCCTTCAAATCTTCAATGGACCACCCTATGGCACCCTTGTGCATTCTCAGGACTCTCAAAAGCTTTTCTTCTTCAAGTTTATTCAGGCTTGCATTGATAATGGCTGGATACTCTTCTTTCTCACCAAGGAACACATACTTCAAATGAGGGGGCAGTTGTTTCAGCTCAACTACCGGTACTTTCTTGGACTTTTTCTCAGCAGCTTCTTCATTTGGATGTAACTCCTCCCATTTAGTCGGTGTGCGTCGGTGATAGGACGGGAAGGCTTCTAACATAGCTAGCACATCAGCTTCTCTAGGATCTTCATCTTCCTCAACACTTACTGATGCACTTAATACTCTCTCAAGTGGTAAAGCTGGAATTTCGGCTTCAAACTTGTCTTTTACAATTGAACTAAGTATGTCAATCCTGTAGCACTCCTCCTTTTCTGTTGGATGCTTCATTGCTTGGAGAACATTGAGTTTCACCACCTCATCGTCAACCTTTAGAGTCAACGTACCATTTTCTAGGTCAATCATGCACCTTCCAGTTTGTAAAAATGGTCTTCCCAGAATCAGCGGTATATCCTCATCTTCTTCCATTTCAAGCACAACAAAGTCAACTGGGAATATGAATTTATCAACCTTTACAAGCACATCTTCCACAATACCATAAGGATATTTGTAGGATTTATCTGCAAACTGCAAGGTCATTCTTGTGTCTCTCACCGTACCAATCCCCAACTTCTTGTATATAGACAAAGGCATTAAACTTACACTGGCTCCAAGGTCGATCAGTGCTTTCTTGAAAGTTCTATCCCCAATGGTACAAGGAATAGTGACACTTCCAGGATCTTTTAATTTCTTTGGAATTTTTCTTTGTAACACCGCACTACATTGTTCAGTGAGCATCACATCTTCATCACCAATGCTGATCTTCCTTGAAATGATGTCTTTCATGAATTTTGCATAGGTTGGCATTTGTTCGAGAGCTTCGGCAAAAGGAATGTTGATTTGTAACTTTTTGAACATCTCAAGGAATTTACCAAAACTCTTCTTGTCTTTTTCTTTCTTCAACCTTTGTGGGAATGGTAGCTTAATCTGAGGCTTTGGCAACTCATTTTTCTTTGGATTTTCTGGTTCTCTAGCTACCTCTTGTGGTGTATTCTCTCGGACTTCAACCGGCACTTCAACTAACTCATCGGGTGACTCGCTTCCACCTTTTGTATCTTTAGGTTGTTGTGAGTCTTCCACCCTTCTGCTTCTGGTCATAACTGCATTCACACTTTCGTGTCCTTTGGGATTGGCAACTGTGTTGCTAGGCAGATTTCCAGGAGGTCTTTGTGCAATTTGTTGGGCAATTTGACCAACTTGAATCTCAAGATTTTTGATTGAGGCCGTGGTATTCTTTTGGGAGGCCCTGGTTTCTTGAGTGAGAGAGTTCACGCTTGATGCCATTGCTTCAATGGCCAATTCCCAATCAGCTTTCTTTGGGGGAGTAGGATTTGTTGGAGCTCCTTGTTGTGGATTCGGGAAGTTGTTCTGTGGAGTTTTCCATGAGAAGTTTGGGTGATTCCTCCAGCCTGGATTGTAAGTGTTGGAATAGGGATTGTTCTGCTGACGACCCCCTTGATTACTAAGGAAGTTCACCATTTCTACTTGAGCTTCATCCATGGGCACATTACACTGCATGGTAAAATGAGGACCTGCACACCAATCACATTTCACAGTATTCATTTGATTCACTGGAGCAATTAGAGGTTGGCCTATATTGAGAGCTGCCAATCTCTTTGTTACTTCAGCTGACACTGCTTCTTGAATCTGCTTGCTGGTGAGTATGTTCTGAGCACTTTTAGCTTCAAGTTGATTCAGGTCTATGAGTCCTCCTCTTGTGCCACCTGTTCTGTCATACATCTCCATCTGTTCATTCAGCGCAACTGCTTCAATGACTTTGATTATTTGAGAAGCAGTTTTGAAATTTATGGAACCACCAGAAGCTGTGTCGAGGACTTGTCTAGTAGAAAGACGTAAACCATTACAAAAGATCTGCATCTGCACTGTGCTGTCATAATTGTGGTCTGGACAAGCTGACAACAATTTCTTGTACCTCTTGTACGATTCTCCAAGTGATTCTCCATCCTTCTATTGAAAGTTGGAAATGTCCTGACGTCTGCGCACAAACAACGCTGTAGGAAAGAACTGCTCCAAGAACTTGTCTTCCATCTCGTTCCATGTTGTAATACTTCCAGCTGGTAAAGAATCAAACCACTCCTTGGCATCATCAGTTAGGGAGAATGGAAACAACCGCAACCGTTTGGCTTCTTCCGAGTTACCATCCACTTTTGTTGTCTCACAGATCACAAAGAAATTCTTTAAATGCTTGTTGGCATCTTCGTTGTATTTTCCAGCAAACTGTTTTTCTTTCAATTCACGGAGTAATCCTGGGTTGATCTCAAACTTGTTAACCGTCACAGGCTGGTTAGCAATGGTCAACCTGTTGCGGTTTCGATCACGAGCACCATAGTCTCCGAGAAGTCTCTCTTCCGGTGGAGGAGGTGGTGGGTCAAACTCAGCCATCCTTTCAACAACTTGTGGCTCCTCGGTGACCTGTTCGTCTGTGTTGATCTCAATTTCACTCGTCCCTTCCTTCTCTCGTTGCTTTCTTAATTGAGCTGCTTTGCGGTTTGCACGGCAAGTCTTTTCAATTTCTGCGTCAAAGAGAAGTTCAGCTGAGGGCTGGCCTCGCATACAAGATTAGACGAACGTGAGTTATTGAGAACAAAAATAAAAATAAAAATAAAATTCGTAACAGCAAAAGTAATTTTATTGCAGAGCAAAAAATTTCAATTGAGCAAAAGAAATCACAATTCAACAGTTAATTGGCAGTCCCCGGCAGCGGCGCCAAAAACTTGATGGCGATTTTCGCAAGTGTACGAAATCGTTCAAGTAGTAAAGTTAAAACGGTAAACCGAGTGTCGAACACAAGGACTGCGTTAACGAATCGAATGTAATTTTTATTACTCAGTTGAACAAAAGGGTATGAAGTTTGTTTAATTGCAAATAATGAAAAGTGCGTAAAATAAATTGGTTTGAAATCAAGAGATAAAAGCTTGTCAGGGATGAGCTTCACTAGACTCCGAACTCAAGTTAACTACCTAACCAACGATCATTGAACTCGTTTAATGAATCACGACCTAATTCTCTTAAATAATCTTGCCCTAATTCCTTAGTGACATAAACGTTAATTCTAAAGTAAACCCTAATTCCTTAGCAAGTTTTACAGTTTAGAATTAAGCATGAATGGACATGAATTAGTACACGGTTTCAAGGGTTTGTATCTATTCCTAGATTACAAAGGCGAGAATTTCTTAACTTAGGCATTCATATATTCCACTTCCGTTTCACAATATGAATCATACAACAATTTAATGATGATCAATCAATAAAAGCATTAAGCATAAAGCTAAGAAACATGATTCAATAAATTCATTCAAAGATCAGATTAGGGTTACAAAACGAGAGTCATCACCTAGCTATTCTCATCCCTAACAATGGAGAATTTAGCTACTCATAATTGAATTACAAAATAGCATAATCAATAATAACATAGAAACATACAAAGACTGACTGTGAGTTGGATGGGGTAGCCACCGCTTCAGTTCTTTGCTCTCAAAATCGCGCTTCTATTCTCCAAGTTTCCGAACCCTTGTTTCTGAAAACGATTCAGCTAAAATAGGAAATTCTGATCGCAAAATCGTGACACGATTCCATAAATCGTGACACGATCCTTCATTAAAACTCCCAAGGATTGCGCAACTGATCTCCCAATCGTGACACGATTATCCAATCGTGACACGATTCTGTAGGCAGGATTTGATCTCTTCTCTGGTTAAGAAATCGTGACACGATTCCCAAATCGTGTCACGATGTAGTCACTTCATGCTCTGATGAATTCTTGCTCTTTTGTACCTTAAACTGTCTCAAAATGCTGACAAAAGAAGATAAAACTAACAAAAACTCTTAATAAATTACGTAATGACAAGGTGTCATCAATAGGTGGTGCCACTTATTTTATTATATTTATGTTTAACTTTAAGCATGATTAGAGCTGGCAATTGGAAGAGATGGTATGCGTTGAGAATTTGGTTCTGTATTTTTTGATGGTGAGTCACCAAGGTGGCACGTCTTTTTCGGAAAATAAATAAAAAAGCTTCATAATTCTCATATATTTTCTTTCTACTATTTTAAATATTTATCTTCCGTGGAAATCGAGGAAGAACCAAGTTCGAGAAAGAGGTAATCAAATCAAATCAATACATAACATAACAGCTTTGAACTATTGGAAAACAAGTTGCTTGTGTTGTGCTCCTTCTATGATCGGTACTTTTTTTTTTCTTGTTCTGTAATCATTTTTAGTTTTGCTTTTGAAAAAGTGTGTATATACCTATTTGACTTTTGCTTTTACAAGGCATTTTATTGATTCTTAGTAGCAGTTCATGGTATGTGTTTATTGATTGTTTATATGACTAAATGGCAGGACCAATTAATTTGTCTATAGAACATGGATTCTTCATCATCCTCTCAATTTGTTTCCTCAAGAAATATTGGTGTATATGATCCTATACACCAATTTACTATATGGGAAGAACATTTCAAGAGTAATGGTGATTCAAATGTATATGAACCTCAAATGAAATTAAATAATCAGGTTTGTGTCCAAGTTTACCAAATTTATACTTGTCTTTTGCATATATATACGATAATGACTATTTTTCTTCTACTAATATATTCTTTTATGCTGCTAAATACCTATAGTCAGAGGATGCTTCTTTTGGAATATTGGGAACATCTATCAATTATGACCCCCAAGAAGCTAACAAAGTTACTAATAAGGTAAGATTGTGTTGCTACTTGCTTGGTATCGCGGTGAGTTTGTCAAAATCACAGTGAGCTATCGTGATTTTGCAAAAGCCACACTTTGTCGCTTCAATATAATCAAGGTACCACATTAATTTTGTTCAACCCACCGTCATATCAAACATGTATGGACTATTTTCTACACGGGGACCCCTAGATACTTACTGCATGTGCAATGTTAAGTTCAACTTGATACTTTTGAAAGAAAAAAAAAAAACTTCAATCACATTAATCCATTTTGGAAAAGTTGACCAATCCGAAAGGACTAATGCGATAAAATGTTTGTTTACTTTCAGAGACCATTTTGAAATTTTGTTAATGAAGGAACCGAATTGCTCAATCAGTATTTCATGGACTAAATTGACGATTCATCCCATTCTTTCCTTATGCCTCAAACTTTATAGAAACTTAGAGTGACATCGAAAAGCATTTTAGAACCACATTTTGGATTCACTTTGCACTGCAGATTAGGAGGGTCCCCTGCTTCCAAATTTTGGATGTCTGGCTTGCGTTTTTTTATGCTTATAAGGTGATGAAACATGCAGATGCAAAGACGTCTCGCACAAAATCGAGAGGCTGCTCGTAAGAGTCGTTTGAAGAAAAAGGTTTGGACTTTTATACTTCATACATTCAAAGATGTACCAAACAAACAAGCATTTGATATCTGACATTTCATAACAGGCTCATATACAACAGTTAGAATCGTGTCGTTTAAAGCTGTTACAGGTAGAGCAAGAGCTAGATCATACAAAACAGGTAATGTGAAGATGAGTTAATAATATACTCCTATTTTCATATTGTTCAATATCTACTTGTTTTTCTCTCCTCATTTGTCAATCTCTTGATGCAACAAAACTGCAGGGATTGTATATTGGTGGTGGATTGGATTCTAATAGTTTAGGTTTTGGTCGCTCTGTAAATTCAGGTTTGTTTGTTATTAAAGTCTGCTTCTTGATATTGATTTGTCACTGCTCTTCTAGATGTGGTTATCCTACGATGTAATCAGTTTTTTGTCTATTTTTAAATCATTTACATACTCTTCTAAAAAACTCAATAACCTACAAAATCAACTACAAGGGCCAAGACTGTGTGAGGTCTAAAGCAAACTTTGAGAGAGTTCTTTAGGTTATGTGCTTTAGTTTGAACCTTTTTGCATGCATGACCTTTTTGCTTTATAAAAACTTACTGCAGATAATTTATTTTGGTAGTGGACCTAAACCAGGGCTTATTGGCCTCACCATTGGGTCCGCCCAGCAGCTACTCAAATCCTGTTTTAGCAATGGCCTCACCGTACATTCAGATACTCCCTTCGATCCTTTAATTAATGTCGCTTTTGTAGAAATTTGTGTTTCTATTAATTTGTTTTTCAAAGTTCAATGCAACATCAACTATTGTTTTCTCAATAATACACTTAACTATTTAATGCAAAGAGAAATAATTGGAATAAGATAATCAAAAGTTAAGAGTATTATAGGAAAAAAACAAAATAATTATGTCAAAAGTAACAAAATTTATTAGTTTTAAAATAACTACCGCAAAAAGGAACGGAGAGAGTACTACTCCTGTGAAATTATTTTGGTGTGAAGTCAACCAATTTTGAAACCCTGAATCCAATCATTTCTTCCAAATTTTCAGATTACAATGGCAAGTAAGCTCACTATTATGTACCTAGTGGCAGCACTGTGTACATTTTTCATGAATCTAATTACAACTATAAAATTGTTCAGAAAGTTCTTAAGTTGTGCAGTGAAGTTTAGACACTTCATTTTGTTCTGGATGATATATAATATTAGCTTTGGGCTCTCCTTGAGTATATTTTTCTTCTTGTATTGAACTCTATTCTAAAACTAGTTTTTGGACTCTAAATACACCTAATTACAGAAATAACAACTTTTAAGATGGAGTATGAACACTGGGTGGAAGAGCAAAACAGACAAATGTTGGAATTGAAAGGTGCTTTAAGTGCTCATATCAGTGATATACAAATTGGGGAACTTGTAAATGGCATCATGAATCACTATTTCAAACTATTTTGCATGAAATCTGATGCTGCAAAAGTCGATGTTTTCTATGTTATCACTGGCATGTGGAAAACAACAGCTGAAGGGTTTTTCTTGTGGATTGGAGGTTTTCGCCCCTCCGAACTTCTAAAGGTAACACCTAATCGATATACTTGATCAACTTGGGGTTATTTATTTCTGTTGTCATATTTCTACCATGGCATAATGTATGTTTGTGATGAGAATTGCAGGTTCTGGTCCCTTTCATTGAACCATTGACAGAGGAACAACGGTTTGATGCCTATAATCTTGAAAAGTCATGCCGACAAGCAGAAGATGCCCTTTCACAAGGTATGGAAAAACTACAGGGAATGCTTGTTGACACAGTTGCAGCAGGACAACTCGTTGAAGGAACTTACGTTCCACAGATGGATATTGCAATAGAGAGGCTGGAAGCTCTGGCTAGCTTTGTGAACCAGGTAATGTATGTTATATATTTCTCTGTATAATTTAGATTAGATGAGGTTTTAACCTTGTCAATATGTGACACAATGGTTATATGAGTTGTGGAAAACAATGCTGATCCATGGCAAGAGTATTAGTTTCATCAGAACTCAGAAGTATGCATAAGAATGTATGTTCCATTAACACATAGATTACCACATCAAAAAGGTTAAACTAAGCTACTAGAAAACTGAACCAATTAAGTTTATTATTGTCAAACAGGCTGATCATCTTCGACAGGAAACCTTGCAACAGATGTCTCGAATACTTACCATACGTCAAACTGCTCGATGGCTGCTTGCATTGGGTGAGTATTTTCAACGCCTAAGGGATTTGAGCAAACTTTGGACCAATCGTCCTCGTGAACCTGCAAAGTCTTCACTCAAGAGATAGAGCAAACTTGTAATTTTAGCTCCACGATCATTATTATGACCCAACTTATCAAGTGTTTACGTTCAGAAAGTCATGTCCAGGGTCCCCGGTTGCTGGCAAAGTTGTGCATTATGAAGTTGTAAATATAACTCCCCATTTCTGAATAGGTGATTATGGTGAATCTATTGATATTTGCAGTGTAAAATGTGTATAACTTAATTGCAAATCTGAGTGTTTTGAACATCAATTAAGCGTTTCTTCAGCATGCTCAGGAAATCACAACAAAGTAATTTTTTCTAGATGTGTTTTGAATTTGGTAAGGATGTAAAATATGATTTTCAAACATTAAATTTGATTCGTCGAGCTTGATAGAACAAAATCTGAACCATTGATCTTTAACGAACAATCCCATTTACATAACGGGTCAATGGTTTCATTATCTGAAATGTAGTCAACAGGTATGCATGTGAAGTCGTTCTTTCCTACATTTTAATTTAACATTAATCTATAACTGATTGCAGCCTTTTGATGCCATGAAACCCAAAATTATATACACTAGTCCACATTCAACTCATAAATAATGTACCAACTATCTACTAAAAAAAAAATAATGTACCAACTATAAGAAGAATAAACCGTCATCGCAATGGGGTGAACATTTCATTATTGGGAAAAACACTTCTGAACATATGTTTACAAATGATGTTGCCATGTAGCAATTTTCCGCCATTATCAAAGAATTTCTTTTATGCCAGCAGGATGCGTAATCATTTCACAACTTTGTCATAGAATAGTCCAAGGCATCCACAAGAAAATCTGCAAGCAATGAGAATGGTCAGTGGAATAAAACTTTTGCTGGATTAAAGGCTTCAACATAAAATCTGGAACTTGCATCTCAGTACAAGAGCGAGATGAAATCCTACCTGCGTCATCTTTACTGAAACACATTGGTGGCTTAATCCTGAAAACATTTCCATGCAGTCCTCCTTTCCCAACTAGAATGCCAAGCTCTACAATCCATATGAAGGTAAATAGTTATACTACTTATTTGGAACATACATTAGAAAGAACGGCTTTATATGCATGATGAAATTATAATTGTCTCACCTCTAAGTTTTTCGAACAAGACAGCAGTTTCAGCCTTTGCAGGTGTCTTGTTTTTCCGGTCGGTAACAAGCTCTACCCCCAGCATTAGTCCTCTTCCCCTCACATCACCAATGACTGAGAAATTATATAATAACTATGAGAATAATAATAAAAATTGCAGCAACTTGAGAAACAGTTTGTTATGATGCAGGTACATGCTGACTATAACATATCATGATCAGTTACCAGGCTCAAATCAAGTGATGAGATCCCTCAACCTAAGAAGCCATGTACATAGATAGCTAGAAAGTGCAAGAATGCCATAAAAGAACTGTATTACAAAATTAACCATTTCTAAGATGCTATATTAAAAAATGACATACTGTCATGTCGTTGCTGAAGTGATCTCAAACGCTCAAGCAGGTGAGAACCAACATCAGCGCAATGAGCCTGCCGCTTCTCATTATCCAGAACCTTGAGCACTGCAAGTCCCCCGGCAGAACATACGGGGTTCCCACCAAATGTATTAAATTGAATCTTCTGGGCCATCACGCTTGCAATTTCTGGAGTTGTAACTACAGCTCCTAATGGCAAACCATTGCCAATACCCTATTACAGAACAACATTAATATGAGATACAATGGAGTAATTGCAGAAGATAAAGATGAAAAGCTAGAACAAAATATATTCTAATTCTGTGATTAAAATATAGCACAAATAAAAGTATACTATAACTAAAAGATAGCAGAACAAAACACATCGAGCTAAATTTTAAGGAAAAACATGAAATTTAGCTTAAAAGATATACATGCATGCTTAATAAGCCTCATTAGAGGCAATGTTGCAATCAAATGCATAACTAAGGTGCCAAGGTTTCAGGAACTAAATAAAAATATAAGATTTTTATATATATACCTTTGCCATTGTAACTATATCAGGAATAACACCCTGTGTCTCGAATCCCCAATAATGGCTTCCTGTGCGACCAAAGCCCGTTTGCACTTCATCTGCAATGCAGACACCGCCAGCCTTGTGTACGATGTCATATACATTTTTTAAATAACCAGGTACGAGTTCAACTGCTCCTCCAACCCCCTAGAATAAGCCATGGTGAAAAAGTAAATAAAAAAGTAGGCCAATCTAATAACCACCTTAAATATTGAATAGGATAGATTATACTACATACCTGGATTGTTTCAGCTATAAATCCAGCAACTTTTCCTGAAGTCCCATAGTCAATATGGTCTTGGACATCTTTAGCATAGCTATTGGCATCCTGCACCAAAGACTCCTCGGTATGGGTCTGGATTCATAACATGATGAATTTCACCCTAAAAGAATCAATGTGTTGTCAAGAATAATTTATGGTTTGTTAGTTTCGGCATCAAAAAATCGAACAGAAAATCCACAATGTCTGAAACACATGTGTCAATGTTAAAGTTTGCCTAATATCTATGATCAGCCCACAAAGGTCCAAACACTGGTCATAAAAATCCAAACGAGAACTAGTTTTGAGTATATTAAAAGCACACTTTAAATTTGGTTCCTAAATCTTGAATTCCGTCTTCAAATGAGTAAATCAAGTTGACAATGAAATGAATTATGAATAGCTGCAAGTCCGCAACCACCACATTTAGGAAAAATAACATAGTTGGCTGAATACATGTGTACAGTATACTGTAACTTATAACGCCTATTGGATTCAAAAGGGCCATTTGCAGGATCAATTGATTTATTATGATGAAGTATGAAGAAACAAACCTCTGGCAGTGGGTATTTCCACGTGTTAAGAGCGGTGAGACCCATTGTACTAGAACTTCCCCCATGGTATGCATTCCTTAAAGAAATCATACCAAGATTACCGGTATACAACCTGGCCATCAGCATTGCCAATTCATTTGCTTCAGAACCAGAATTTACAAAATATACAACCTGCAATTAAAAAGTTGACAATTACATTCTACATTCAATCAAATCCAACACATTATGAAATTCAACACAGTGATTCACCAATGAATGCATAACATAACAAACCAGAGGCATCATGCAATCATATAATCATCACAATCCATCATACTACAACACACAACAGAATTGATAACCAGATATAATATAAGCTTGACTCACTTTAAGATTTCCGGGCATCTTCGCCGCCAACGCCTCGGCAAAATCAGCTATAGCATGGTGTAGATAAATAGTGGTTGCATGCTGCAAAAGTTTACTCTGCTCGAAGATGGCATTCAAAATATCAGGGTGACAATGTCCAGCAGAAACAGTAACAATCCCAGCAAAAGCATCAAGATAACGCCTTCCAGCTTCATCATACAGATATTGCATCTTCCCCTCCACAATATTCAACTACACACATAATTCGAATGCAAACATCATTCATCAATTTCTTCTTCTATAAAAATAACAATAAATTAAATTAAAGAAGAGAAATGAGTTTGATGCTAGGAAGTTACGGGTTTTTGATAGAAATGGAACAAGGAAGGACCAAGGAACTTTTTGCGCTTGGCGAATACTTCATCGGCGGACGGGCCGTTATACGGATGAGGCTGGTGATCGAACGGCGGAATCTGCGGCGGCGTGGGGATGTTTTGAGTGGCGGTGGCGGAGGAAGAAGAGGATCGGAGAGAAGAGAAAGCACTGCATGCAAGTAAATCGGAACGGTTAGGTTTGGTTGCTCTCTTGAGTAGTGATTGTAACGCAGCCATAGTTGATAGAAGATTGGGTTCTGAATTCTGATCTCAGTGAGTGAAAACTATATATAACAATAATTGAATTGAATAGTTTAATACTGATATTTATTTAGAGTTGTTGCAGCTTTCGAGTCACAGACACTCTGTCATTTGAAAAAATGATAGTACTACTAAGAATCTGGAAATAATACTAGTAGTAAGTATTTTTTCTTTTAATTCAATCAAATTATTCTGCTTAGGGAAGGAATCTAGTAGTATTTCCTAATTCTTTCTGGGTAACGTTTTGCATATTAATCTTGACGTGGAGTGGAATCAGCTCTTTACGATGCGACGTTACTCGTGACTATCTATGCACATGGACCACTTCCAAATATGTTCTCAAGTGCCGTAACAAATATCCATGTCTTTAAAAGTCATTCTCAAATTAGTCTCTGATTTTATTAATATTTTAAATTAGTCTTTGTTTTTGTTAAAAGTTTTTCAATTAGATCTATGTCTTTATGTTATTGTCACATGATGAAAGACCTAATTAAAAAACTTTTAACAAAGACCGATATTAATTTAAAATATTAATAGAGTCGAGTACTATTTAAATTTGGTGGTTTACTCCACAGTTACTATTACATATCCTCAAGATATATATTTCTTTTTATAGCTAAACTTTTTTTTGGTGAAAGGATGAAAAAACTTTTTTTGACTATCTAAGATAGAGAAGATTTTAAGGTAAAAAAAAACTTACACAAAAGGTAACCTTCAAATGCACTGACAGGTAAAATCTTCTCTATCTTATCTTATATAAAATAGTTTACAAAAGGTTTAAACTTTTTTGACTTCGGAGTTTGGATTTATAAGGCAATATTCCAATGTTAGCATTTGCCACTCATACAATATCAATGACACAATTCACATGAACATAACTCACTTGGTAAACATCGTATACAATACGTATGAATTAGAGTTGAAATTCTAGGAACTGACCTATTTTTTTTAAAAAAATATTATTGACACAAATGAAATACAAGTCAAATAGTAAAATAGTGCAAAAACATTTCTCTGTCTTTCAACACTTAATATATGTGATTTTCTCCTGATTGGGTAGGCTTTGTCTTGGTTACGCCATTTAATATTTCAGATCATTTAGTTCAGTTTGGTTCCTTCAGAGACTTTTCTAAACGCAAGAAAGACATTATTCATTTAGTTTGGTTTTCTTCGGTTTGAGTTTTATGGAATGAAAGAAATGTCCAGAATCTTCAAGAATTCACAAAATACTATTGACCATTTGTTTGACAACATAAATGCACAATCTTTTGGTTGGTTGAAAGCGAAACACAAAAATCTTGCTTTTGACTATCATTCGTAGTGGACTAATCATTTAAATTTCTTGTAATAGTTCTTTTTACTTTCATTCAGGTGTTCCTTACCTGTTTTTGGTGAAACTTGATTTTTCTCTTTGCTTCTCTCTAGCATACCTTGTGCGAGGCAAGTAAAGAAGTTTGATTATTGAAATTTCATTATAGCTTCTTTAAAAAAAATATATAAGTGGTTTAGACGGTTCAAATAAGTGGTTGATTACATATAATAGATAATTAATGAATACGTTGAAACTCATTAACTATCAACTTGACTTCATTTACCATAAAATTGAACAAGATTAAGCACAAATTTCAAAGTTTTTAAGTAGGTGTAGTTTGTTCAAAAAACAACCTGCTTAAAAATCTGAAAGTTTATGTACTCATTTGATTTGATGATTAAGATAAGATAAATTGAAAATATCTTATATAAAATAGGAATTTTTTAAGGCAAAAATTAGATAAAGCAAGAGAGTTACAACAAGATACATATATTAATTATGATGTGCGTAAGGCCTATCTCAACCGATAAATAACAATATTGTTAGCCTTGACACCTTTATTCAGGACCATGCAATTGTGAATGTGACTTTTAGACGTTTTTTTAAGAAGCGTGACTTTTAGACTGTGATTGTCACTTCATCTAAAAATGATAAACGTGTATCATATGCTCTTTTGGATGTATAAATGTACACATATTTTTTATTTTTTTAAATGTAGTAGTGGTAAGAATCAAGTAATAATTTTTTCATGGAATAATACATGAAAAAATATAAATAGAATTGGATAACAATGTATATGTTGAAATATTTCGTATTTACTATTATTTATTTCTTAGTTATGAGTCATTATATTACTCCTAAAATAAAGGAGTTGACTTTGTATTTTTCTCCTATAAAAGGAGCCTATTTTCTTCATAATAAATCAGAACATTATCACCCATATATTTTTCAACATGGTATCATGAGCTATGGTTGGGCTAGGGTGATACTGTAAAGATTTCCCTAACTAGTGGGGTTCCCTAAAGCTTTCCCTTTCTAGTGACCCGTTGTTTTTACCCGATCCATTTTACCCGACCGATCCAAACTATGACCGACCCTAACCATACAACCCCTACCGGAGGACGTGGCGGCGGCGGCGGCGCCAACAACAACAACAATACCAGCGGTGGAGCCAACAACAACAATACCGGCGGCTGGCACCAACAACAACAACAACGGCAGAGGAAATGGCCGCGGTACCCCACTTGGTGGAAATGGATTTACCATACCACCGCTCAATTTCATGACATACAACAATTTTAACGGTGGATTCGGTTACGGCAGAAGGTGATCCCAACAACGTTTTTGGGTCTGGTTATGGCTACCCATTTGATGGTGGTTACGGCAGCGCTGGATCATTTAACTCAGGAGGTGGAGGTCAAAATAACTCTTTCCTAGGTCAATGTTCAGAAACTGGATGGCTCGAACTACGCTGAATGGCTATAAATGTTTTGATCCTAATACAAAGAAAATGTTTGTAACAATGGATGTTACTTTTTTTTGAAAACAAACCTTTTTTTGGTAATGATCATCTTCAGGGGGAAAACAAATGAAGATTCTCCTGAATTGTTTGAAAACTTAATTATCTCAGAAGATGTGTATACATCACATAATTCTGTTCCATGTACATCTGCACCTAAAGAAAATGCCTTGGAAAAATTAGATGAACCTACTCCTTCCATGAGTAAGGATCAATCAGAATCTGAGGCAACAAATCAAATCAAAGATCAAACAAATGTTTTATCTGAAATTAATCAAAATGCACCACATAAAGATCCTTGTAATGAAACAGAAAAAAGATTTGAGGAAGAAAATCCAGTTTGGAAAGGCAAAATTTATGTCCAAAAGGAACAATGATCAAGTAGTAGAAGACTCTATTCCTCAGCTCAGCCAAGAATCTGAACCGAGTGAAAGTCAACCGACTCAGACAGGTAAATCTCTCACTGATCCTAATTCTCTATATACCTGACCTTGATGTCCCCATAGAACTTAGGAAACAATATACTGATCTTAATGTTCCCATAGCCTTTAGGAAGCCAGGTAGGTCATGTACTAGGCACCCCTTGTCTAACTTTGTATCATATTCAAACTTGTCTCCCTCTTTTGCTGCCTTTACTTCTAATTTGTCTAGTGTCAAAATTTTGAAGAATGTACAGGAGGCTCTAGAAATTCCAAAGTGGAAAGAAGTTGTTTTTGAGGAGATGAAAGCTCTTGAAAAGAATAAAACTTGGAGCGCCACAACTCTGCCGGCAGGTAAAAGGACTGTGGGGTGTAAGTGGGTGTTCACAATAAAGTACAATTCTGATGGATCAAACAGAAGGTACAAAGCTTGATTGGTCGCAAAAGGATTTACTCAGACTTATGGCATAGATTACTCAGAGACCTTTGCTCCTGTCGCAAAGCTTAACACAATCAGAGTACTCTTATCCCTTGATGCTAACTTAGACTGGCCTCTCCACCAGCTAGATGTCAAAAATGCCTTCCTCAATGGTGATTTAGAAGAAGAAGTGTATATGGATTGTCTTCCAGGTTTTGAAGAAACTTTTGGGTCACAGGTGTGTAAACTAAAGAAGTCTTTGTATGGGTTGAAATAATCTCTGAGAGCTTGGTTTGAGAAGTTTACTCAGTCTGTGAAGAAACAAGAATATACTCAAGGATAAGCAGATCATACTTTATTCACAAAGTCGGGCCAAAATGGGATGATAACTATTTTGATAGTCTATGTTGATGATATTATTCTCACAGGTAATGATGAGATAGAAATGGAGAGATTAAAAAGAAACTTAGCAGCAGATTTTGAAATCAAAGACTTGGGTCCCCTCAAGTATTTGCTTGGCATGGAAGTAGCAAGGTCAAAGAAAGGAATTGTTCTTTCTCAGAGAAAATATGTTCTTGATCTCCTACAAGAGACATGTATGAGTGGTTGTAAGCCTGCTGGCACTCCTATGGACCAAAGTGCCAAACTTTGGGAGAAAGGGGACACACCAGTTGACACTGGAAGATATCAAAGGTTGGTTGGAAAATTAAAATATTTGGCTCATACTCGTCCTGACATTGCTTTCTCTGTTAGTGTTGTTAGTCAATTTATGCATGCTCCATATGAAGAACACCTTGAAGCTGTGCACAGAATCTTGAGATACTTGAAAGCAACTCCTGGAAATGGTTTATTCTTCAAGAAGACCAATGATAAAAATGTGGCAATATTCACTGATGCGGATTGGGCAGGGTCCATTATAGATAGAAAATCAACTTCAGGTTATTGCACATATGTGTGGGGGAACCTGAGTTTAGAGCAATGGCTCAAGCAAAAAACAAGGAGTAGTTGCAAGAAGTAGTGCTGAAGCTGAGTTTAGAGCAATGGCTCAAGGAATTTGTGAAGGTATGTGGATTCTTAGAGTCTTGAAGGAACTGAAGATAGAGGTAGAACTCCCATTGAAATTGTATTGTGACAACAAGGTCGCTATAAGCATAGCTCACAATCCTGTTCAACATGATCGTACAAAACATATTGAGATTGATCGTTATTTCATCAAAGAAAAGATAGACTCTGATACTCTCTGCTTGCGTTTGTCCCTTCCAATCAACAGACCACTGATATATTAACCAAAAGCTTGGGAAGAACAACATTTGAATACTTGATCAGCAAGTTGGGCATGATTGATATCTATTAACCAACTTGAGGGGGGGGGGTGTTGAAATATTTCGTATTTACTATTATTTATTTCTTAGTTATGAGTCATTATATTACTCCTAAAATAAAAGAGTTGACTTTGTATTCTTCTCCTATAAAAGGAGTCTCTTTTCTTCATAATAAATCAGAACATTATCACCCATATATTTTTCAACAATATATTATTTTCGACAGATAGATAATATATTATCATATCATAGTTTTTTAGAAGAACTAAATAATATAGTATTGGGTGGGCTAGTTTGACTTCTTAAAAAAAACTAAATAATATAGTATGATGAATGTGTTTGATCCGTTAAAAAATGAAGAACAAGACAAGACAACTTAAGCTGTACAATGTTTGATTTATAAAAATGTTTCAGGGACATGACAAACTGGGGGCAAAGGACATGGACAAAATATGAAATCATTGTTCTCACTAAACCACAACACAACTTTTTGTCTGAAGTGCAAATTGTCTAAAATACCAAAATAGCTCTTTGTCCACTAAAAATCGTATAAGACCAAAAATTATTTAATACTATATAAGTTTATCTTGTACTGTTTTTCCCTGTGTTGTATTGTTATGTACAATAATTACTGTTTAGCATATCAAATGCATCCGATAAGGCATAAACCTTACACAATTATAAGATATATAACTTAAAAAACCATGCTCTTATAGTTATTACTTTATCCAGAGGTCATTGATTTGGACCCCCACAAATGCACCATTGTTAATTTTTTGAAGAGAGCTTTGCCAACCATAGACGTCCTATCCGACTCGATGAATTAATCTTTGTAGTTGCACGTAAAAGATATTAGTTCACACCAAAAATTTATTATTTTATTTTTTATCAAAAATATTATTTTATTTACTTTTATATTTTTAATATGAATTTCTAAGTTTTTTTTATTATACTTTAAAAAATTTCAAGATTTAATCATTCAAACTTTTTTTAAAAATACCTTTATAATGCAATTACAAATAATTTTACATATTTTTAACCTAAACTAATCTTATATATCCCTATTTTAATATTAATTTTTTTTATCAAATAGTACACCGTTTATATATATTTTTTAAAATAATATAAAAAACTGACAAAATTACCATGGGACTCGTCTTGTTATGAAAACTGGTTTGTTTTAGACTTCTGCTAGACCCAACTACGTATAATTTTGTAAAAAAAAGAAAAAAAAAACCACTTCTTCAAAAGAAAAAAGTTACCGGTACTAGTAATCAAAGGTACACAAAAAAAAGTAATCAAAGAGCTTTTTTTTGTAAAAAAATGAGTTTTTTTGAACGATAGTATTATCAAGAGTTAAATAAGTGGATACAATCAAAGGTACACAAAAAAAAGTAATCAAAGAGCTTTTTTTTTTCAAAAAAATAAGTTTTTTTAACGAAAGTATTATCAAGAGTTAAATACTCTCTCCGTCCCAAAATATAAGCAAAAATTGGTCAACAAAAGTTAATGTATTTGGTTCAAAATTTGTACCAAATACATCAACTTATCTTGACTCATTTTTGCTTATATTTTGGGACGGAGTAGTAAGTCGATACTCTTGATGAAAAATAAAAGTGGATATTTGCGTATTTAATAGTTTTTAAGCTTAATTGCAGTTTTGGTCCCCTATTTTTACCATTTTGCAGAATTGGTCCCCTGTTTTAAAATTCGACACTTTGGTTCCTCCATTATAGTTTTGAACTGTAAAAATGTGATGTGATAAATTTTAAATGTCGTAGGATATGATCTGAAGATGAAAAAAGAACAACATCAATGAAATTGTAACAAAATTCCCTTGAAAACTTCATTTAAAACATATCATATCACAATATTTTAGACAAAATATTTGATAGAGGGACAAAAATTGTCGAATTTTAAAATAGGGTTCCAATTTCGAAAAATTATGAAAATAGGGGGACCAAAACTGCAATTAAGCCTAGTTTTTATTATTTGCGTATTAATGAAGTACTTGTAGAAATTCCTAAAATATTTCATAAAAACCCCTCAAAAAAACATTTCATAAAAAAAATCCAGTTAAATAGAGAATTTTTTTATCCTAATCTTTTTTTGACAAATTTTTTATCCTAATATTAAAGTGTATGATACACACATACAACATTTGCTTCCTTCCTTAAAAAAAAAAATCTTTGCTAAAAAAAAACGATACATCATTCTATACGTAGACATTGGGGTGGAATTGATGTTACGATGAATTTGTGATTTGTTGGCAACTTGGCAGATCCACCCGTATTGTCTCATTGACGCAGAGAGATTATTATTGAATGAATCATCACAAAGCGGGGTATCTTATCCGTGATGCATGCACCAAACAAGTGAAAGTGTAAAATCGACGTTACCTTGGTATCTAGATAATTGATTTCTTTAATATTAATGATTAACGATTTCTTTGTCTTTTAAGAATGTGGTTATTGATTTGATCACCAACTAGTAGTAGTAAGTTAGTATAATCAATCTCGTAAAAAAGTTGGTACAATCATGTTTTTGCCAAGAACTCTAAGTAGTTTTTGTCAGTTTCATGTGCAGAATCAATGGTGTGCCCTTTTGCAATGTGCTAGACCTCTCTATTTAAAGATGTTATTACAGAAGTTACTCTGTTCATTTTTAAGTGTTTTTTTTAAGAAATTTTTTGTTTTTATTTAATTGTAACTTTCAAAGTTCAATGTAACATTAAATGTTGGTTTACCAATATTACTCTTAGTTATTTATTGCAGAGAGAGAAATATATGAAATGTGACAATAAATGAATAAGGATATTATAGTAAAAATATAAACTATTTTATAAAAAGTGGTAACATTTATTGATTATCTTGGTTTATGTAAAATGACAATTAAAAATGAACGAATGTAGTATAAGGTAGTGGAAAAGAAGTAAAATCCTCTCCATTTATCAAAATAAATGGAGTATGCCATTTAAAGAGAGATATAAACAAAAAATAGATAATAGATCTTACCATTAAATGAGTTCTACCATCGTTAATTATTTTTATATTTTTTTTCTTCAAATTTTATCTCTCTAAATGGAAGAAACAGAGAGAATCCTATCCGGTGGAAAAGTTAAGAAAATTATCATGTGGAAGAAGTGATGATGCTCAAATTATTGGAGAAAATTGTTGTTCCACTTCAAAAAATACTATAACACACCTGGAAAATGCCACTATACCCCCAGCTGCAGTTAAGTGGCGTTGGCCAAATGTAGTTGACACAGTTTCTGACAGAACATCAATGAAAAACTAATCAAAATAACACACTCACATGAAAGATTGAAATTTTACCACAACTGCAAATAATTTTACAACTCCCATTCAAATACAGCAAGAATTGATTCTGTTACTCCAACAAGAAGAAGCCAATGTATTATCACGTCAAAGAAGCATTTTTTTTTTCCAGTAGTTCACATTCAATTCAACTAACTAATCCATTCATTCACAACAATTTGAGCTAGAACAATCTCTGAACACAAACCCAATAGCATCAAAACCACTAACATTTCTTTATTGTAGTTTCAGATTAAATCAAAATAGAAAAGAAGTAGCTGTCGCGTCGCTAAAAACGCTCGAGCGTACTAACTCTCGGAATAACTACGGAGTCGCCACCAAAGTTTTATTTTTAAAGGGAAACGTTGATAAAACCCGTGACGATTTGGAAGGATGGTCATCGTAGCCATTAACGGGTTCGGGAGTCGATTATGCAAGGGAAAGATATTAGCACCCCTCGCATCTGTTGTACCCAACGGGAACCTCCTAATTAGTTTAGGGTTAAAAAGGTGTTTTGAAGGGTTGCTTGCGGCATTTTAATATTTCAAAGAAAAAAAGAAAGGGGAAAAAAGTTTTTTTTTTATTAATGTGCTTGACAAGAGTTTGATCCTGCTCCTACGTATCTCCTGGTGCGATGGAGAATTCAAAGCTACGCAGTTCTTTGTAGAAAATGTTTGTTTGTTGGTTGATTTTAAAGAATGATGTTTTTGATCGTATTCTAGCGGTTAAACGTAGCTTGTATGCTCGTGCGTGGGAGGCTTAAGCGTTTGTCCGTATCGCGTTAGAATTGGTAAAACATCGTCCGTTTGTGAAAAGAGATGTGATTTTTATTTGACCGCGGGGGGCCGAAAATTAGTTTGGTGTGTTGAATTTGTTTTTTATGTTTTTGTATTTTGAAAATAGAATGACGATTGTCCGAACAATGAGACATACGTCAAGTGCTCGTGCAACCGGGGAATGGAAAGACATACGTCGGACCATTCCTTTTTCATTCAAGTTTATTATCGAAAATTGATATATAAACTACAATTAAAAGCAAAAACACTTGTTATATATTTTTAAAATCTGAATCAAATAAAATGAGTTTCAGCCCCTTCAGAAATAGTTCAACTCAAACTCTGAACCTTCAGACTCAGAACCTTCGGACTCAGAACCTCAGACTCTGGATCTCGGACTCTGAATCTCAGACTCAGAACCTTCAGACTCAGAACCTTCGAACTCAGAACCTTCAGACTCAGAACCTTCAGACTCTGAACCTCAGACTCAGAATCTTCAGACTCAGAACCTCAGACTCTGAACCTTCAGACTCTGAACCTTCAGACTCTGAACCTCAGGGGTAAAACGTTAAAAACAGTAAGAAGAAAAAACCATTTCTGCTTTGGTGATCGTTATAATCTTTGTGATTTCTTTTGGATTTTTGTATGATTTTTTTAGTGCAAAAATGAGTTAAAATGACTAAAAATGAAGAGTATAAAAAATGCAGAAAAATATGCAGGAACAGCAGAACACAGTTTCTGTGATTTAAAATGACTAAAAAGGAAGAGTATCAAAAATGCAAAAAAATAGGAACAGCAGAACACAGTTTCTGTGATTTTTCTCAACTTCTCAGTTCGATTTCTCACTCAGTACTGAACCAAATACGAAAATAAAAACATCACTGTAAAGCTTGCCATGAGTACTACATCCTAGTGGTCTTAGATCTACCAAAAGATGTCCTAGAACTAACTATATTTTGGCCTTAAGTCATGCTCATGAACTTATGGTGAAAAATGCATTATTTTTTTTAAAAAAGCTACAAATCCCTTTAACAAATGCGAAAAATGAAATAAAAAGGGTCTAAGATACTTACAAAACTCCTAGCAAAGGTGTAGATGCACGAAAATGAAAGGGGGCTATTGAGTGGTTGTGGTTTTTTGTTGGAGGTAGAGGTGAAGAGAGTAAATAGTAGCAAAAAGAGTATTTTGCTACTAATCTCCTCTCTTTGTGTGATGTTTGTGTGTGATTGGTTGCTGTTTTTCACTCTTTGTTTCAGACTTAAGAACTCTTGCTCTTGCCTCTCTCACTCTAGGTTTCTTCTTTTTTTTTCTCCCATGCCTTTGATTTTCGTTCACAATATATAGGCATTATTGGTGTTCTTTTGTGACCATGAGATATGTTTGAATGCTGGATTTCTGTGTGTGTTGGCAGAAAGATTGGATTTACAATGACAAAGTGTGTATATTTGTTAAAAGCTTATGACCATTTTTGGAAAAGGGAGGTAGAGTGCAAGCAAAGGGAAGGAAAGAAAAAAGTTATTGCTGCAAAAAACAGCAAAGAGGGGCGCCCCCTCCTTTTCTGTTTTTTCTTTTTATTTTTGATTTTTCTTTTAAATGAAATAAAAAAAATTAAAAAAATAATAAAAAGAGAATAATAATAATACTAATAAAAAACAGAATAACAGTAATAATAATAAAAATGAGAATAAAAGTAAAGATTAAAAATAAAAGAAAATAAACAAATAAAAATAAAAAAGTGGGCCTAAAACGAACCAAAAGTGAGGTATTTAAAATACCTTTCTGCCGAAATTTTCCTCGAAAAGACAAAAAGTTTTGGGCTAAAAGACATATAAAATGGAATCTTAGGTCAAAAATATGACAGACAAAATTAGGGTACAACAACCGCCCCTACTTAATTGTGTCTTCGCATAGAGAGTGCGAGTGCCGAGGGCACCTCGCAAACTCTTTGTGAAGAGCAATTAAGTATAAAGGACCCAAATTTTGTCCTTCAAAGTGAGAAAAGACTGGAGAAGAAATGATGTAGGAGATAATATGAAAGTATTAAAATGCGGAAGTATGGACACAGAAGTAAATGAAGGATTGCCTCTGGATTGGCTATTGGTGCATAGACTGAAAAAATAAATAAATCGTCGCCCCGGGGGGTGCTTAGATCTAAAAGACAAATCGTCGCCTCGGGGGGTTTAGACTGGAAGATAAACGGATCGTCGCCTCGGGGGGTGCTTAGATCTAAAAGAAAAGTCATCGCCTCGGGGGGTGCTTAGACTGAAAGATAAACGGATTGTCGCCTCGGGGGGTGCTCAGATCTAAAAGAAAAGTCGCCGCCTCGGGGGGTGCTTAGACCGAAAGATAAACAGATCGTCGCCTCGGGGGGTGCTTAGATCTAAAAGACAAGTCGTCGCCTCGGGGGGTGCTTAGATCTAAAAGACAAGTCGTCGCCTCGGGGGGTGCTTAGACTGAAAGATAAACAGATCGTCACCTCGGGGGGTGCTTAGATCTAAAAGGAAAGTCGTCGCCTCGGGGGGTACTTAGATTGCCCTGGGGATAAACATATCGTCTCTAGACGTGGCTAGTACTTAGATTGTCGTAAAAGAAAAATGATTGCTGATGCATGATATGCTTTAGGTTGCTTTATGTAGTATGATATGATATGAGGTAGACTCAATAGGGAGTTTTTGCTGGGGAAACTTAATGGCCATAAGTAAGTTTAACGAGAATTGGGATAGTTTGTGAAGGGACCCGTTGGTTTTTTTTTTGAAGAAACCTACTGGGGAAGTTCTTGAAAGAGGTTCACTGGGGAACACTAGGATAACTTGTTGGTGAATGTTGGTGAATGTCGGTGAATATGGGATACTCACTGGGGAGTGTTTGCTGGGGAGCATGAGAAATTGTGAGGAAGCGTATGATATGAATATGAGATGTGTGCCAATGAATGTGTTTGATATGATGCATGCACTATGCTGACATGTGGGATAAGCAGATGACGTGTTGAGCTTCGGTTGTGATCGGGTGCCGAGCATGGTTGGGCTTTGGTTGTGATTAGGTGCCAATGACGATTGGGATTTGGTTGGAAATTGCGTTTGGGAGTGCCAATGAAAATTGGGCTTTGGTTGGAAATTGTGTTTGGGTGTGTCAATGAAAATTGGGCTTTGGTTGGAAATTGTGAGTGCCAATGAAAATTGGGCTTTGGTTGGAAATATAAAGATCATCTTGAAAGCCAATCGATATCCAGCCTCAGTGGATGAAAGAAATGTGGGGTATGTTTTATTTGGGGAATCTCGTCCTTTCGACACCCGGGATCTTTGTGTTTCATGTACCGTGAGCTGCGCACTTGTTTCTGCTGAAGAGTAAGAATTTTAAAATGACTGATGAAGAGTTTCAGGCCTTGAGTCCTTTGGTGCAATACTGGAGACCAACGAAATTCTTTCGACATTTAAAAATTCAAGTAAAATACATTTTTTTACAAGTTTTTATATTATTTCCCATATTTCAATGCATTATTTATCATGAATAAAAACAACATTTTACGTGCAAGTGAGGACACAAAACAATGAAAAGGCTTAAAGATGATTTTTATTCAATGAAACTTAGTCCCTTGAATGAGTAACAATACATGAAGATGTAATCCCTGTAAGAGGTGATTACTAAGATAGAAAAAACAAATGAAACAAGTGGAGATTTGCGTGGGTTTCGCTTTGATACAACACGTGCTACTTTCCCTATGACTTCGAAATACTTTGCCTCTGAAAGATGATAATGAGACCGATTCTTCCCCTCTTGAATTCTGTCAGGATCTTGTGTGCTGCAGCCTTCTGCCTTTCTCATTTGTTTTGAAACCCCTAATTTTTACCTAGACCGCTCTTTCGAGTTTTCAGTCCACTGGGGTATATTTCCTTTTTTGATACCCTTAATTTTTGCCTAGACCGCCTTTTCAGGTTTTCGATCTACCAGGACCCTCTCTATTGCCTAAACCACCCTTTCGGGTTTTCGATTTAGCGAGCTCCTTTTTTATTTTTTTAGACATAGTATTTTTTGACTGCGTCGGAATTTATTGAGAGTGGAAACTCCTCTCCATCCATAGTAGTGATGATTAAGGCTCCGCCAGAGAAAGCTTTCTTTACCACGTAGGGTCCTTCATAGTTAGGAGTCCATTTCCCGCGGGGATCCTTGTGGATGGGTAATATCTTTTTCAGCACTAAGTCTCCTTCTCTGAATTCTCGAGAACGAACTTTTTTGTCGAATGCCTTCTTGAGCCTCTTTTGGTACAACTGTCCATGACACAATGCTGTTAGGCGCTTCTCTTCTATGAGGTTCAGTTGGTCGAATCTTGTTTGGACCCATTCGGCTTCCTCTGATTTAGTTTCCATCAAGACCCTTAATGAGGGAATTTCAACTTCAATTGGAAGCACAACCTCCATACCGTATACTAAGGAAAAAGGGGTTGTCTCAGTGGAAGTGCGAACTGTCGTTCTGTAGCCGTGTAGCGCGAATGGAAGCATCTTATGCCAGTCCTTGTAGGTTTTTACCATCTTCTGGATGATTTTCTTTATATTCTTGTTGGCCGCTTCTACCGCGCCGTTCATCTTCGGCCGGTATGGTGAGGAATTATGGTGCTCAATCTTGAAGTCTTTGCATAACTCCTTCATTGTGTTGTTGTTTAGATTTTCCCCATTGTCTGTGATAATTTTGTGGGGAGTGCCGTAACGGCAAATGATTTCCTTCTTGATGAATCAGGCCACCACTTGTTTTGTTACGTTTGCATAAGAAGCCGCTTCAACCCACTTGGTGAAATAGTCGATGGCAACCAGGATGAACCAGTGTCCATTTGAAGCCTTTGGTTTAATCATTCCAATCATGTATATGCCCCACATAGAGAATGGCCAGGGTGCCGTCATGACATTCAGAGGAGTTGGTGGCACGTGCACCTTATCGGCGTAAATTTGACACTTGTGGCATGTCTTGGCGTAGTGGAAACCGCCGGCCTCCATAGTTAGCCAGTAATAACCCGCCCTTAGGATTTTCTTTGCCATTGCATGTCCGTTGGCATGGGTTCCAAAAGACCCCTCATGGATTTCTTTGATGAGCATGTCCGCTTCACGTTTATCCACACACCTGAGTAAGACCATGTCATAATTTCTCTTGTAGAGTGTACCCCCGCTGAGGAAAAACTGCGATGCCAATCTCTTGAGGGTTTTCTTGTCTATTTGTGAAACATTCTCTGGATACTTTTGCTCTTCGAGGTATCGTTTGATGTCGTAAAACCAGGGTTTGTTGTCAAGTTCTTCTTCGACTACTACACACACAACTGGTCTATCCCTACGATCCATCTTTATGATTGGTGCCTCGTTGTGGAAATTCACTTGGTACATTGATGATAATGTAGCTAAAGCATCTGCTACCTGATTCTCTTCTCGAGGTATATGATGAAAGGTGATCTCATCGAAATGCTTCATTAATTCTACAACACGGGCACGATAGGGGATCAAATTAGGATGTTTTGTTTCCCACTCTCCTTTCACTTGATAGATGACAAGTGCTGAGTCCCCGTATACTTCCAGGATTTTGATCCTTAGGTCAATTGCTGCTTTGAGGCCCAAGATGCACACTTCATACTCTGCCATGTTATTGGTGCAGTCAAAGCATAACCTTGTTGTAAAGGGTTGATACCCATTTCTTGGTGATATTAGGACAACCCCGATCCTGTGCCCCATGGCATTTGAGGCACCATCGAAAGCGAGCTTCCATCGAGTTCCCGGTTCAGACCCTTCATCATCACTTATGATCTTTTCGTCATTCAAGGCTACAACGTCTTCATCGGGGAAGTTGAAATTCTGGCAGGTACTGAAACTGATAGTAAAACAGAGTGCAAAAACGCAGAACAGAGTACGTATCAGAAGCAGCAAAAAAGGACAGAAAATAAAATAAAACAGTTGATTTGTTAACCCAGTTCGGTGACAAACACACCTACGTCTGGAGGCTACCAAGCCAGGAAGGAAATCCACTAAAATAGTATCAATTCGAAGTCCTATGACACAGCCCCTGTTTCACAGCCCCTATGACAACAGCCCCTTCTCACTTAATCACTACCCGTGGTATTTCTACCTAGGAACTCCTAGATATAAGATCCCACTTACTTCCTACTCAAGTAATCACTTCCCCAGTGATCTTAAAACTCTAATACAATTCAAGTATGAAGACACTCTTCAAAAACACAAAAACATCACTTTTGCTTAAAAGCTTTAAGTGAATACAACTCAATAACAAAACAACCAACTCTAACACTTGAGTGGTGCACAAAAATAAAGCATAAAGCTTACAGACTCAAAACCTAAGACTCTCTCTATAACTTCTGTTTTGAATAATATTCTTCAATAACAGCGTCCTCCTTATATAGTCTTCAGCAGCACATAATTCTGAACAAAATAATCTTCAACAGATATTGTTCTAAAATTCTTTAGAAGCTCATAGAAGCAAATATATTTTAGAAATATATTTTCCAAAGATTGCTTTGAAAATATTTTCTTAAATAAAAGAAACAAATCTTCAATCAATATCTTCACGCGAATTAATCCGCCTTCTAGAAACATTAGCTTGGATAAATCTTCAATCAAATCTTCGAAAGATACTGTGAGAGAATTAACAGAACCAAGGCACAAAAATGAACGCAGAAAACGTGCTTCTGAAATGCAGCTTCTGAAGGTCAACGAAAGTCAGCGTCTGAACAGTGCGTCTGAAGGTCAACGAAAGTCAGAGTCTAAATAGTGCGTCTGAAGGTCAACGAAAGTCAGCGTGTGAACAGTGCGTATGAAGGTCAACGAAAGTCAGAGTCTGAACAGTGCGTCTGAAGGTCAGCTTCTGAACAGTGCGTCTGAAGTACTGTTCCAGCTTCTGAAGACCCAGCTTCTGACCCAGCTTCTGAACCAGCTTCTGAAAAAGCACACACTGAGTTTTCAGCTTCTGAAGACGTGCTGCTTGTTGATAAGTGCCAAAAATGAGTTAAAAAGCATAGTTAATTTAAGCACTTAAGTAGCTTGTTTTGCAAGTTATCATGGGAAAAGCTCATAATCACTTATCAAATGCCCAATTATGCTTTTACTTCTTTCCCCATCCATTTATGCAGGAAAATGCAAGCCAGGACATGATTTGAGCAAAGAAAAATGAAAATTTGAATATGGCAACTCGCCCAGCAAACTCATGGCGAGAGAATGGCGATCTTAGGCAGGGAATTTCAGAAGCAGGGGAGCTTGATTTCGCTCAGCGAGATTCACCCTCGCTCAGCGAGCCAAGGCGGTTTAAGGAGATTTGAAGACGTGGCTGAAAACCACTGGTGAACTTTTAGTATCTCGCCGGGCGAGATGTCATTTTCAGCTTTTAGTATTTAAGCTTTGTTTCAGTTTTTTTTAAGAGATTATTCATAGATAGCTTTTTAATTTCGTTCAGTAATATTTAGGATTTAGTTTTAAGAGATAAAATAGGGCTAGAAGCTATGATCTTCAAGGAGCAAAAGTGATTGGATTGTGGAATCAACCAAAGGCTTTGGGAAATCAAGACTTAGGTTATGATCTTCATCTTTTCTCTACTCTTTTGTATAGTTGTCATGAAAATGAACAACTAACTTCCCTTTGTTGGGATTGGAGGTATTCTTTCTAGCTTAGATGTAATCCATGATTATGTGAATATATGATTTTAGCAATTTATGTGTTTTTGAAGTTATTCTTGCTTTTCACTCTCATGCTTGATTCAATTGTTATTGACAAATACTTTTGAATCTATGTTTAGAATAATCTTCTATCAAAATAAGAAAATCTAGAAATGGATTTGGGTTTTGATAATCGCATAAAGTGTCAGAACGTAATGCTTTCGGATCGTTTGATCGATTGGGAAATCGTCGATTAAACGATACGATCGATCTCACGATGTCATTTGGGAAATCAATGACGTTGTCGAGTGATACGTGATATTTTCGCTAAAACGCTAAAATTCATATGCATGGTTTTTTAGATTATATTCGATGCAAGATTGATGAACTCCAATTTCAACGCTTTGATACCCTATTACTTTTCGTTTTATTTCTGTTTTTAAATTCAATTAGTTTATATGCAACCAAGTTATGAAACCCTTAACTCAAAACAATATCGATTGTTGAACGGTTCGAAGTAGCGCACCTAATCCCTGAGGAGACGATAATTGAAAAATACTTACTTTTGTTATGCAACTAACACTTGTACATTTGATTTTAGCAAAACATGTAGCCAACAACCAAATATCCAACAGAAGTCAAAACGTATGGGTTGATAGTCTTCCAATGGTTGGTGAGAAAGGTGCTCGGATATCACGTTCCCTTTTATAGCCTTTTGAGCAACATATTGGATGTCATACTCTGATAGCAACATTTGCCAACGGGCTATCTTTCCTGTGAGGGCGGGCTTTTCGAAGATGTATTTGATGGGATCCATCTTTGATATCAACCAGGTGGTGTGAGTCAACATGTACTGTCTTAAGCGTCGGGCAGCCCATGCTAAGGCGCAACAATCTTTTTGAGTGAGGTATACCTTGATTCGCAATCGGTGAACTTCTTGCTTAGATAGTAGATGGCATGCTCCTTTCTTCCCGTTTCATCCTGTTGTCCCAGCACACAACCTATTGATCCATCAAGCACTGTCTGAAGGTGAGAAAAAACATGTACACACAAGAAGGGGGGGGGTTGAATTGTGTGTCTCTAAAACTTGTTCTTTTTCTTTTCAAAACTTAAGGGTCAGTTCAGAAGCTGATGTGCTCAGTTCTGAACAAATATCAGAAGTTAAATGCAGCGGATAAAACAAGTTAAGGAGTAAAGGAATAGAAAGACACACAGAAATTATACAGGTTCCTTCTCAATGTGAGAAGTAGTCCTGTCCCCTTGTATCCAACAAGAGAGTTCACTATAATCTGAAGATTACACAATGTGCTCAACCACTAAGGAAGAGGCTTCCAGTTGCTCAATCACAAAGAAAGAGACTTCTATGCTCAACCACCAAGGAAGAGGCTTCCAATGCTCAAGTCACTAAGACAAGAGACTTCCCAATGCTCAAGTCACTAAGACAAGAGGCTTCAGACTCAGACCACAAAGGAATGAGGTTACAATTGCTTAGTATTCAGACTAAGACTTTGAGGGACCAAACTGGTTTACAAGTAGAGGAGTTTGGGATGAACACTTGATCAAATATCAGAGGTGTTCTCTAAATACAACTCAGGTTAAGACTCTTAACCTTCAGAAATTCTAAGTTACAAGGACTGAAGAATTTCTAAGAGATTTGAACTATGACAGTTTTTACACAGAAAACAGGGCAAAGTTTCAGCAATGTGTTTCAAGAGTCTTCAACATTTTCTTCTTCAAATCTTTCTCCTTTTATAGACAAAAATAGAGCTGTTGAAGATTTGCTGGAAATCAGGAATTTAGCCGTTGCAATTGGACTAGGTTGCTGCAAATGTGTGCTGCACTTTTTCTGTCAGAACAGGGCAGGTGCCATTTTTGAATTGGCCCACCTTAAAAACTGGAGAATGTTTGGGTCAGGGAGACAACTGTTCCATTGAGTTGTTCTGACATCTCCAGGCATTAAATGCGCACAGTACTGGTTGCTTTTCCATGCCATATCAGCTTCAGAAGCTTCTCAGTGAATAGTGATCAGAAGCTGCTTCAGTTGTACGGATCAGAAGCTGGTCTTCAGATGCTGACTTTTCGTTGACTTCATCAGAAGCACCCAGTCTTCAGAAGCTGCACTTTAGGAGCATTTCTTCAGGACCACTTCAGAGACTTCACTTCAGGAGCACTTCTTCAGGACCAGTTTCTTCTTAGTCTTGCAACCTTGCTTCTTGGCTTTCCTTCTTGCTCTTTAGCTTGTTCTTCATAACCATTATCAATCACTACTTAATAAGCATGTGGTTCTGAAACACTTGAACAAAGCATTAGCAATTAACCAATTTTCTCTTTAATACTTTGTTATCATCAAAACCATAAAGAGAGATATGTTTACACATAAATGTTTCAACAATCTCCCCCTTATTTGTAAGAGACTTGTTAAACACATTTTGTTCCAACAATCTCCCCCTTTTTGATGATGACAAACATAAGTATTAAAACAGAAAATTGTTGTTAACTTAATTAACAAGTTAACTACAGGGTGTGAGGTTTGTAAGCTCCTCCTGAGTCTGATCCAGGTTAATTAAGTTCAGTTAAAAAACACAAATGTGAAAATTTCAGAGTTGTTGTTAAGTGTAATTAACAATCTGACTTCAGGAGAGGTTTGTAAGCTCCCCCTAGGTCTGACAATCCTCAAGGTTAGGTTTGTAAGCTCCCCTTGATTCTTATCCATGTTAATTAACCTTAACTTAAAACAATATGGTGAAATTTACACTCAGAATTCAAAATGACTTGTTGACTTCAGGTTCTGAGGTTTGTAAGCTCTCCCCCTAAGTCTGATAATCCACAAGATGAGTTTTGTAAGCTCCCTGAGTCTTATCCAAGTTATTTTAAATTCATCTTAACTCACTAAGAGTTATATATATCTCACAAAATATATCAGAGCCTGAATTTCACTTCAGAGGCTAATAATTAAACAACAGTCCTCATAAGTTAAATATGGTCAGAAATGTATCAGAGCTAGTCATTAACTTATCAGAGCTTAACTTAGCTTAACTGATCAGTATCAGAGCTAGCTTAACAATTGTATCAGAACTTAATCCTAACAATTGTATCAGAGCTTTAATAGGCTTATCTTCTGACAATTTTAACTTATTTGAGCTCAGGTGCTTTAATACTTGTTTTACTTTTCTCCCCCTTTTGTCATCAACAAAAAGTGTAACTTTCTCCCCTTTAGACAGAAAAATTTCTCCCCCTTTGTCAAGAGAGTTTGAAAATATCTGAATCAGAGCAGAAAAGGATTTGAAAAGAGTTTGAAAGTAGAATGCTGTTCAGAAGCAGAAAAAGTTTGGAGCTTCTGATCAGGTCATTCTTTGTTCAGACATTACTTGTTCAGTACACACTGGTTCAGCATCAGAGCAAAACAACCAGTTGTATTCAGTATCAGGGCAAAAACTTTTCAAGAAGTGTTCAGTATCAGAGCAATTCTGAGTTTGCTTTAAAGAAACATATATCAGAGTCTGATACCAGTTGAGGATTTATCTCAGAGTCTGATACCAGCAAACAGGTTTTAATTCAGAGTCTAATACCAAAAACATTTCTAAAGACTGATACCAAGATAAGAAGAGTTCTTAAACTGAACGTGTCTGAAACACTCTGGGCTTTTAAAATGTGTCTGTGCTAAATATTTTGAAAGCAAACTGATACCAAATGAAAATTGTTTGTCAAGCAATTTTAACAATGAGTATCAGAGCATAAAATCACATTTTTACTTGATGACTTTGGGAGGATTATAGTATAAACTTTCAAAGCTTTAATCATCATTGCCCATAACTATACTTATCAGATTCTGACCACCATTAGATTTTTATCAGATTCAGAAGTCAGAAAATCCAGGTTCTGATCCTTCAGACTCTGAGGTTTTTCAGGCTTAACTTTATTCAAACTCTCAGAAGGTGAGTGTTTGATAAGTCTTAGCTTATGATAAACTCAGAATCAAGGAGTACATTCAGATTCAAGCACATTTTTCATGAGACAAAATGCATGTTCAGATTCTTTTTAATAAAATTGAATCTATCTTCTGTTAGGGGTTTTGTGAATATGTCAGCCCATTGATGATCAGTATCAATGAACTGAATATCTAACACACCCTTCTGAACATAATCTCTTATAAAATGATGTTTTATTTCTATGTGCTTGGCTCTAGAATGCAGAATTGGATTTTTAGACAAACATATAGCAGCAGTATTATCACAGTAAATTGGGATACTATCTGCATGAATCTGATAATCCTCTAATTGATGTTTCATCCAGAGCAGTTGTGTGCTACAACTTGCAGCTGAGATGTATTCTGCTTCTGCTGTTGACAAAGCAATGGTTGCTTGTCTCTTGCTGGCCCAGGATATCAGATTTTCACCAAGAAACTGACAGTTTCCACTGGTGGATTTTCTTTCAATCCTGTCCCCAGCATAGTCAGCATCACAGAATCCAACTAGCTTATAATTTAGAGATTTCTTATACAGAAGTCCCAAATTAGTTGTTCCTTTCAGATACCTGAAGATTCTCTTGACAGCAGTCATATGAGATTCTCTAGGATCTGATTGGAATCTAGCACACAGACATACACTAAATAAAATGTCTGGTCTAGAAGCAGTTAAGTATAGGAGAGAACCTATCATACCTCTGTACAGCTTCTGATCTACCTTAGTGCCATTGTCCTCTTTGCTTAAGGTGCAGGTAGGATGCATTGGTGTTGTCATCAGCTTGCAATCATCCAGCTGGAACTTCTTCAGAAGCTCCTTGGTGTATTTTGACTGATGAACATAAACTCCCTCTTTGCATTGGTTGATTTGAATTCCCAAGAAGAATTTCAGCTCACCCATCATGCTCATTTCAAATTCATCCTGCATTAACTTAGAAAATTCCTTGCAAAGGGAGGCATTAGTAGAACCAAATATGATATCATCAACATAGATTTGTACAATTAAGATTTCTTTCTTAACAGATTTTCTAAAGAGTGTATTGTCAACTTGACCTCTTACAAAATCATTTTTAATTAAGAAGTTGCTTAGCCTTTCATACCAAGCTCTGGGAGCTTGTTTCAGACCATACAAAGACTTCTTCAGTTTAAAAACATGATTTGGATATTTAACATCTTCAAAACCAGGAGGTTGTTTGACATACACTTCTTCAGAAATTACACCATTTAAGAAAGCACTCTTAACATCCATTTGATACAAGATGATATCATGATTAATAGCATAAGAAAGAAGTAACCTGATTGCTTCCAGTCTTGCTACTGGAGCAAAAGTTTCAGTGTAGTCAATTCCTTCTTGCTGGCTGTACCCTTGAGCTACTAATCTAGCCTTGTTTCTGATCACTTCTCCTTGTTCATTTAGCTTGTTCTTGAACACCCATTTTGTTCCAATGATGTTCTTCTGATCAGGTTTTGCAACAAGATCCCATACATCATTTCTTTGAAATTGATTCAGCTCTTCTTGCATTGCTACAATCCAACCATCATCAGCAAGTGCTTCATCAGTAGTTGTGGGTTCAATCATGGATAGCAGGCCAAGCATGGACTCATTCTGAGTGAATGCTGATCTTGTCTTCCTTGGACTGTTCTTGTTTCCAATGATTAACTCCTCAGGATGTGAAGACTTGTACTTAAATGAGGTTCTGAGTGGATTAGCTTCTGAAGGGCCATCAGGGATTTGTTCAGAACCATGCTGGTCTTGATCAGCATCAGGAGTAGTGTCATTGTTGGAGAGTTTCTCAGAGTCTTCATTGTTTTCAGCTTCTGAACCTTCATCAGAACCTGAACTGGGTTCAGTTTCTGAAGGCTCTTCTGAGATTCTGACATCTGCAAAACCCTCAACCAGCTCTGGTATTTCACTACCAGGCTTCTTATCATCAAACCTAATATGTATAGCTTCTTCAACAACATGTGTTTCAGAATTATACACTCTGTATGCCTTGGATCTCTCTGAGTATCCTAAAAAGGTACCCTTTTGAGCCTTGGCATCAAATTTCTTTAGGTAGACTTTATTGTTTAGTATGTAACATGTACAACCAAACTGATGAAAATAAGAAATACTTGGTTTTCTTCCTTTAAATAATTCATATGAAGTTTTATTCAGAATAGGTCTGATGTAGATCCTGTTCTGAATATAACACGCTGTGTTTACAGCTTCTGCCCAAAAGTACTTAGCAATTTTTGACTCATGGATCATGGTTCTGGCCATCTCTTGTAAAGACCTGTTCTTTCTCTCTACAACTCCATTTTGTTGTGGAGTTCTAGGAGATGAGAACTCATGGAAAATTCCATGATCTTCACAAAAGTTTTCAAAAGGTTCATTTTCAAATTCACCACCATGATCACTTCTGATTTTCAAAATTTTCAAATCAGTTTCTGTTTGTACTTGTTTACAGAATTTGAAAAACACATCATATGTTTCATTTTTGGTTCTGAGGAATTTAATCCAAGTCCACCTACTATAATCATCAACAATAACAAGTCCATACTTCTTCCCATTGATTGAAGCTGTCCCAACAGGGCCAAACAAATCAATGTGAAGGAGTTCTAGAGGTTTAGAGGTGGAAACAATGTTCTTTGGTTTAAAAGAAGTTTTAGAAAACTTTCCAATTTGGCATGCACTGCACAGTGCATCTGAGTGATAATCAATTTGGGGCAGGCCTCTGACCAGCTGTAACTTGCTAAGCTTAGAGATGAGTCTCCAGTTAGCATGTCCCAGCCTTTTGTGCCAGACCCATTTCTCATCACTCACAGACAGAAGGCAAACTACCTTCTGCTGAACCAATTCAGAAAAATTAATTTTATAAACATTGTTTTTCCTGCTGCCTCTGAACACTACAGACTTGTCTTTGCTACTGATTACAGTGCAAGTGTTCTTATTAAACAGGACTTCATAATTACTATCACATAATTGACTTATGCTAAGTAAATTATGTCTAAGTCCATCTACCAGCCAAACATTATCAATGTACAGGGAAGAATTACCTATCTTACCAGTACCAATGATCTTTCCTTTCTGACTTCCTCCAAATCCCACAGTTCCTCCCTCTTTCAGAGTCAGGGTTTGGAACATAGACTTGTCCCCTGTCATATGATGCGAGCATCCACTGTCCAGGTACCAGGACCTTTCCTTTTCTTTGGATGACAAGCATATCTGCAATTGAAATAATTTCAGACTTAGGTACCCAGATTTTCATGGGTCCTTTGGGGTTAGTCTTGAAAGGTTTTGGCTTCTTGTGTCTGAAGTTATGGTATTCAGACTTGTTCTGATACTTTGGATATGAATCCTTGTATTTAGAATAAGTCTGAGTTTCAGAACCTGAGTGCTTCTGAACCTGATTTCTCAAAGGTTTGGACTCAGACTTCTTCAGAACCTGAGACTTGAAGGTCTTTGGTTCTGATTTGTTCAGTGTCTGACCTTTAGAGTACTTTGGTTCTGATCTCTTCAGAATTCTAACTCTATTTACTTCAGGCACAAGGCAAGCTTCAGTTTTGCCTTTCTTAAAACAGTTTGAAGCAGAAAACTGATTGGTTTGCTTTGGCTTGCTTTGCCTAACATTCTGAGTTTGAAGATTTTTAGCATTGACTGGTTTAACAGATTTTGAAGTTTTAATAAACCCAGTCTTAGAAAAATTTGAATCAGATTTGTTCAGATTCTGAGACTTACTAGTTCCAGGTTCTGAACACTTCAGATTCTGAACAGGTTTAAGTTCAGAGTCTGATTTCCTCTTACTCTTAGGCTTAGGACCTTTTGACTTAGATTTAGGCAAGGTTTTAACAGTTGCCTTTATCTTACCCTTAGGTTCAGAAGCTTCAGAGTCTGAGTTGTTCAGAGCTTTAGACTTAGCCTCAGATTCTGATACTTTCAGCTTCTCAGAACTATCAGAAGCAGGCACAAAGCACATACTTTTGCCTTTTAAAATATGTTCAGAACATGAAGGTGAGTTTAAATCATTTGAAGGTTTGAATAAATCATAGCCAATGCCTTCACCTTTGTTTCTGATCATATTATACATCATGGAGGCAATTTTAGTTCTATTGAATCCAGTTAACATGAAATCCTGAAGAGCTATTTCCTGTTCATTAGGAATCTCTTCAGATTTCTTATGAGCCTCTTTTCTGAGTTCCTCAACTTCCTCATCATATTTAAAAATTTGATTCTGAAGTTTAAGGTTTTCCTCAGACAGCAAGTTGTTTTGATTTTTCAAAGACTTGATTTCTTTAATCTTGCTTTTAAGATGACTCATAAGATCATTAACTGTTTCAATTAAATCAGATCTAGAGAGTTCAGAGTATACCTCATCTTCTTCATCAGAATCTGAGCATGATTCTGCATCAGAAGATGCAATTGCCATCAGAGCCAGGTTTGCTTCTTCCTCATCAGATTCTGACTCATTGTCCAGATCATCCCATGTAGCCATGAGACTCTTCTTAAGCTTATTTCTGAAACTGCTGGATTTTGAGCTGGACTTCTTTGCTTTTTCCTTTGATTTTTCCTTCTGAAGGTCAGGACAATCAGCAATGAAGTGGCCAGGCTTTTTGCAGTTGTAGCAGCTTTCCTTCTGGATATCCCTCTTTGAATTTGAACCAGATCCTCTGAAGTTGCTGCTTCTGTTAGAGAATTTTTTCTTTCTATTCAACAGATACTGAAGTCTTTTAGAAATCATTGCAAGCTCATCAGCATCTGAATCTTCATCAGAATTTCCCTCAGGAAACTCTTCTTCAGATTCAATAGCTTTCAAGGCTTGAGCAGGTTTTCTTTTAGACTTCAGAGCCAATGTTTTTGGTTCTCTAACAGGCTCATCCTCATTGAGTCCTAGTTCATGCACTTTGAGGGAGCTTATAAGATCCTCAATACTTAAAGTATTCAGATCCTTAGCTTCCTCAATGGCAGTCACTTTAGGTCTCCATTTAGATGGCAGACTTCTGAGGATTTTATTCACATGATCAGCTGTGGTATAACTCTTCTTCAGAATCTGAAGTCCAGAAACCAGAGTCTGAAATCTTGAGAACATAGTCTCAATATTTTCATCCTCTTTCATTCTGAACAATTCATATTGCTGAACAAGTATGTTTGCCTTAGCTTCTCTAACCTTCTGATTACCTTCATAGTTAGAGCAGAGGGATGTGAATATTGCCTTTGCAGTGGACTTGTCACTCAGCTTCTGATACTCAGTGTGAGGCAATGAGTCCACAATGATACCTCTGACATGATGATGCTTCCTATAGATTTTTCTTTCAGCATCACTCAGAGATCTTCTGTTGACAGCAACACCTTCTTCATCTACAGGTATTGAGATTCCATCTTCAATAATATCCCATAGAGTATCATCAATCCCAATAATGTGACTATACATTTTACTCTTCCACCAAGAGAATTTTTCTGGGTCACCAGTAAACATAGGAGGTTTATTGTGTGACCTAGACTTCTTTTCTTCAGTACTATAGTCATATTGGACATTTCTTTGATTTCTGGGAGAGGGTGGAGGTGACTCACTTGTTGAGGCCATGTTTTTCTCAGGATCCTACTGACACACTGTTAAGTGTTAATATCAGAACCGGAGCTCTGATACCAACTGAAGGTGAGAAAAAACACGTACACACAAGAAGGGGGGGGGGTTGAATTGTGTGTCTCTAAAACTTGTTCTTTTTCTTTTCAAAACTTAAGGGTCAGTTCAGAAGCTGATGTGCTCAGTTCTGAACAAATATCAGAAGTTAAATGCAGCGGATAAAACAAGTTAAGGAGTAAAGGAATAGAAAGACACACAGAAATTATACAGGTTCCTTCTCAATGTGAGAAGTAGTCCTGTCCCCTTGTATCCAACAAGAGAGTTCACTATAATCTGAAGATTACACAATGTGCTCAACCACTAAGGAAGAGGCTTCCAGTTGCTCAATCACAAAGAAAGAGACTTCTATGCTCAACCACCAAGGAAGAGGCTTCCAATGCTCAAGTCACTAAGACAAGAGACTTCCCAATGCTCAAGTCACTAAGACAAGAGGCTTCAGACTCAGACCACAAAGGAATGAGGTTACAATTGCTTAGTATTCAGACTAAGACTTTGAGGGACCAAACTGGTTTACAAGTAGAGGAGTTTGGGATGAACACTTGATCAAATATCAGAGGTGTTCTCTAAATACAACTCAGGTTAAGACTCTTAACCTTCAGAAATTCTAAGTTACAAGGACTGAAGAATTTCTAAGAGATTTGAACTATGACAGTTTTTACACAGAAAACAGGGCAAAGTTTCAGCAATGTGTTTCAAGAGTCTTCAACATTTTCTTCTTCAAATCTTTCTCCTTTTATAGACAAAAATAGAGCTGTTGAAGATTTGCTGGAAATCAGGAATTTAGCCGTTGCAATTGGACTAGGTTGCTGCAAATGTGTGCTGCACTTTTTCTGTCAGAACAGGGCAGGTGCCATTTTTGAATTGGCCCACCTTAAAAACTGGAGAATGTTTGGGTCAGGGAGACAACTGTTCCATTGAGTTGTTCTGACATCTCCAGGCATTAAATGCGCACAGTACTGGTTGCTTTTCCATGCCATATCAGCTTCAGAAGCTTCTCAGTGAATAGTGATCAGAAGCTGCTTCAGTTGTACGGATCAGAAGCTGGTCTTCAGATGCTGACTTTTCGTTGACTTCATCAGAAGCACCCAGTCTTCAGAAGCTGCACTTTAGGAGCATTTCTTCAGGACCACTTCAGAGACTTCACTTCAGGAGCACTTCTTCAGGACCAGTTTCTTCTTAGTCTTGCAACCTTGCTTCTTGGCTTTCCTTCTTGCTCTTTAGCTTGTTCTTCATAACCATTATCAATCACTACTTAATAAGCATGTGGTTCTGAAACACTTGAACAAAGCATTAGCAATTAACCAATTTTCTCTTTAATACTTTGTTATCATCAAAACCATAAAGAGAGATATGTTTACACATAAATGTTTCAACAATCTCCCCCTTATTTGTAAGAGACTTGTTAAACACATTTTGTTCCAACACTGTCAAGTATAAGATGAGGGTTCTACCAGGGACCGGAGGTATCAAAATTGGTGGTTCTTGCAGGTATCGTTTGATCTTATCAAACGCCTCTTGGCAGTCCTCATTCCACTGAATAGTTTGATTTTTCCTTAACAATTTGAAAATTGGTTCACAAGTGGCCGTCATATGTGAGATGAATCTAGCGATGTAGTTCAATCTTCCTAAGAACCCACGAACCTCCTTCTCAGTACTTGGTGCTGGCATATCTTGTATGGCTTTTACTTTGTCAGGATCAACTTCAATTCCTTTTTGGCTGACTATGAACCCCAATAACTTGTCGGACCTAACACCAAAGTACACTTGTTAGGATTTAGGCGTAGCTTGAACTTTCTCAGGCGCTCGAACAGCTTTTGCAAATGGAATAGATGATCCTCCTCCGTCTGAGATTTGGCAATCATATCATCGACATATACCTCTATTTCCTTATGGATCATGTCATGGAAAAGAGTCATCATCGCTCTTTGATATGTTGCCCCAACGTTCGTTAATCCGAAGGGCATTACCTTGTAGCAGAAAGTCCCCCATGGGGTGATGAACGTGGTTTTCTCCATGTCCTCTAGAGCCATTTTGATTTGGTTGTATCCAGAGAAACCGTCCATGAAAGAGAAGACTGAAAACTGGGCGGTGTTGTCTACCAATACATCAATGTGAGGCAGTGGGAAGTCATCTTTTGGGCTCGCTCTATTCAAGTCCCGATAATCCACACACATTCTGACTTTGCCATCTTTCTTTGGGACCGGCACAAGGTTGGGAACATCCTGTTGTGACTGACAAAGATGGTAAGAAGACAGCTGTATTGAAACCAGAGGAAGATTGGTCCAATGATGAAGATGCTTTATCTCTTGCAAACTCCAAAGCCTTGAATGCTATATTCAATGGAGTGGACAAGAATATGTTCAGACTGATCAAGCAGTGTACTGTGGCTAAGGATGCTTGGGAGATTCTTAAAACTACTCATGTAGGCACATCCAAGGTAAAACTGTCCAGACTTCAGCTTCTGACCACAAAGTTTGAAAATCTCATAATGTTGGAAGATGAGAACATACAAGACTTTTACATGAATGTTCTGGACATGGCTAACTTTTTTGAATCACTTGGAGAAAAAGTATCTGATGAGAAGCTTGTAAGGAAAATTCTCAGATCCCTACCTAAGAGGTTTGATATGAAGGTGACTGCTATTGAATAAGCACATGACATCTCCAGCATGAAGGTGGAGGAATTGATTGGGTCTCTTCAGAACTTTGAAATAAGCAGAACTGATAAGAAGGGGAAAGGTGTTGCTTTTGTGGCAAATGATGAAAGCTTATCAGAAGATATTGTGTTGCTGAGTAAACAGTTTAAGAAGATTATGAAGAAGACAAGAACTAATCAACCCAAAGGTGTTCAATGTCATGAGTGTGAAGGATATGGTCACATTAGAACAGAATGTGCCACATACCTCAAAAATCAGAAGAAGAGTCTGACTGTGTCTTGGTCTGATGAAGATGACTCAGAAGGAGAAGAGGAGCATGTCACTGCTTTAACTGGTAAATTCTGGTCTGATGATAAAATTAAGGTTTCTGAAACACTATCAGAGTCTGACGCCTCATCAGAGTCTGAAGTCAGTGATGAAGAACTGTCTTATGAAAAACCTGCTGAGTTTTGCAAGAAGTTGCATGCTCAATTTGCAGAAGTGTGCAAGCTGATGGAAGAACAGAAGAGAACTATCAGTCAACTTCAGTCTGAAAGACGTGACCATCTAGCTCAAATTTCTGATTTCAAAGATGAGGTAACCCAGCTGAAATCTCAACTTGAAAATATGAAGAAGCAAGTCAGAATGATGAACTCTGCTACTGATGTGCTAGATGAGATTTTGGAGAATTAGAATCAAGGGAAACCAAATGGCATAGGATTTGTTGATAAGACTCTGAACATCAAACAACAAAATCCTGCTAAGAGGTTCATACCTGCTGCTGATACTTATGTTCCACTGATGATCAAACCTAAGAACAAACCTCAGGAATCTAAAGACAAGAAGGCTTCTCATCCTTGGGTATGTCATCACTGTGGTAAAAAAGGTCACATTAAGCCTTTTTGTTACAAGCTGCATGGATACCCCAAGCACCTTCAACAAAGAAAGTCTGAACCAGTTGTTGTCAATGTCAAGAAGGTTTGGAGACCTAAATGTCTGAAAGATAGGAAAGGAAAGGCTGTTGCTGCTGACAGTAGGCCCACTTCTGTAGCAAAGAAGATTTCTGTTGCTGGACCATCTAAAGTCTGGAGCAAGGTTTTGGTTCCTGTCCCTGTTCAGAAAGCACTAAAAGGAGAGGAAGTGGTTCCTAGTAAGTCTGAAGATGTTGTTAAGCATGATACCATGCCCTATGTTCAGTGTGCTGAGGATGATGAAGATGTTACTGATATAAAAGCCTTAGATGGGAAGCAATTTGAAAATTTGAGGGGCCAACTAGGCAAATTTGTTATGAGCTTTTTCTGATCTTCTGAGGAGACTTTGTGTGGATACTGTGTGATTCTGATCCTGATAATAGTCTTGATGTTGGTACTGTGATGGGTTCTATATGTTGGTTTTGATGCTGATTCTGATGTGGTGTCTGTGTGAGTGTCTGTGTATGCTGTTCTATGTTATGCTGGTCTGTGTTGTGTTTCTCTGCTCCTGGTGTTTGCTGGTTGTTTTGTCAACATTGTTTGGCTAAAAAAGGGGGAGAAATATGTGTCTGTTGTTGAAGCTGTTCAACAGTTCAGGGGGAGTTGGAGCTTCTGATTGTCTGTTTCAGGGGGAGTTCCTGAATATGTGTTTCAGGGGGAGAAGCTGTACCTCAGAAACTGCTGCTGTATGTTGCAGGGGGAGTTTTTATGTGTTAACATAGCATTTTATCCGCTGCTGACTCTGGTGCTATGTTTAAATATGTGTAGTTCTTCATGGTTGAGTACTTTTGTTGAGTGAAGAACTTGTCTTTATGATCAATTTGATTTTAGCCCAAAATTTGCCAAAGGGGGAGATTGTTGGATATTTGAGTGTTGGCTACATGTTTTGCAAAAATCAAATATACAAGCAGTATGTCTTCAAAAGCTGAAAATTTCATTTTGTGCATCTTCAGAAGCTGGGTCAGAAGCTACAGTACTTCAGAAGCTGATAACTTTGCTCTGCGAAGGTCTTCAGACGCTGGTACTGTTCATCAGATGCAAAACTGGTCTTCAGACGCACTGTTCAGACGTTGACTATTGTTGACCTTCAGAAGCTGCCTTCAGACGCTGACTTTTGTTGACCTTCAGAAGCTGTATTTCAGAAGCTGAATTTATGCGTTTGTTCTGTTAATTCTTTCAGTATCTTTTGAAGATTTGTTTGAAGATTTATTGAGGCTGCTGTTTCTAGAAGACTGATTAATTTGCGTGAAGATCTTTGTTGAAGATTGGTTTCTTTTATTGATGAATATATTTTCAAAGGAGTCTTTGCAAAATATAATTCAGAAATATATGTGCTTCTATTTGCTTCTAAAATAATTCTGGGATTATATCTTTGAAGATTTGGTTCAGAATTATGGTTGCTGTTGAAGCTATTTAAGGAGCACGTTGCTATTGAAGACGAGATTGAAAAACCAGAAATAGATCTCAAGAATTAAAAGAGTCTTAGTGTTTTTGAGTCTGTGAGCTGTTGCTATGTTTTTGTGTACCACTCATCTGTTAGAGTTGGTTGTTTGTTTTTGAGTTGTAATCACTTAAAACTTTTAAGCACAAGTGACTGTTTTTATGTTTTGAAGAGTGTCTTCATAATTGTTTAGAGTTTACAATCACTGAGATTGTGATTGCTTGAATAGGAAGTAAGTGGGTTCTTATATCTAGGAGTTCCTAGGTAGAAGTCTATACGGGTAGTGATTAAGTGATAAGGCTGGAAAAACAGGGGGTTGTGTCTAGAGTCTTTGAATTGATACTACTTAGTGGATTTCCTTCATGGATTGGTATCCTCCAGATGTAGGTGAAGTTTGCACCTGTCATACCCCATTTTTTGACCCAATTTCGCCTCGTTTTACTCATCTTTTAAAGCCGAGAATTTTCGTCGTTTCAGACGAAATTTCGGCAGGGAGGTATTTTAAAATACCTCATTTTTGTTCCGTTTTAGGGCCACTTTTTTTTATCCCGTTATTTTATTTACTTCTGGTCTCATGTTTTTATTTATCATTATTCTTTCCTTTTATTATCATTATTACTATTTATTTCTTTTCCTTTTTCTTTTATTGCCATTATTATTATTATTTATTTACTTTCCTTTTTTATTATTATTATTATTATTATTATTATTATTTATTTATTTTTCCTTTTTATTATTATTATTATTACTATTTTTTTCAATTTTCTTTAGTCAAAGTCAGAAAACACTGCTGCAGGGAGGCGCCCTTTTCCCTGGGATTTTTTCATCATTCATTTTTTGTCCAAATCTTCCAAATCCTCACAAAATCTGCACCAAAGATCACACCAAGTCACTTCTCCATAAATGTTTACCACAATCTTGGCCAAAACAGAAAAAACCCAGCTTGCAAGTTAATCTTGTGGTCAACAATAACAACTCAAAAATGTCTATATAACAGAGACCCAGAAATCAGAGAAAGGGAGGATTTTTTTTCAGAACAAAAAAAAACACAAAAAACCACACAACACAGCAACGCAAAACAGCAACACAAACCCTCCCACTTCCACACACAACACACGACCAGCGCCACACACCCAACAACACAACACACGCGGCCAACACCACACAAAACAACAACATACACGCCCCCCCCCCCCCCCCCCCTAAACAAACTAACCCACGGCCACAAGAACAAAACCACAACACCAAGAACAAAACCACAACATACAGAACCGAATCCGAACAAAAAAAGGTAGTTTTTTTTCGTTTTTTTTAAAACTTAGATCTACTCGTTTTCAAGAGGTTTTTGAAAAATCCGAGTTCAAAATCGAAGAGAAGAAAGAAAAGGATTTTAGAAAAATGGAAAAGTTTTGAAAAAAAAAATTTTTTTTTACATCCGGCACGGTGGCGCCGCCGTCTAGGCCGGCGGCCACCGCGCCGGAAAACTCTTCCGGTAACCGGATTTTAGAGAGAGGGGAGAGAAGAGAGGGAAACCGATTTTAGAGAGAAGGAGGGGAGAGAGAAAGAAAAGAGAAAAATGAAAAATTTGTGAAGGGAACGGGTATTTATACCCCTCCCTGATTCAGTGCGCGAGGGTGTATGCGTTAGCGTGCACCCTCGCCCCTCAGACTCTCTGATTTAAATCAGACAGCTATGGTTGTTTCCCCTTGTGATCAGATCAGGGCCCTCTGATTAATCAGACGGTCCAGATCAAATCACGCTGGCCCAATGCATTTTGGGCCTGTTTATTTTAAATTTGATCATTTTCTCACTTCCTGCACCCCCCATTTTATTTTTTACACCTCCCTGTTTATTTCTTTTATTTTTCTTTGCAATTTTATTTCCTTTTATTATTCTTTCCTTTTTATTGTTCTTTTATTTTTAACATCTTATTTATTTACTTATCACATCATCTCATGCATTTTATTTTTATTTTTTCATTTTATTTTGCATTTTATGTCATTAGAATGTATTTAGGAACAAAATAAATATAAATATGCATTGCATTTATTTTTCATTTTTCATAGTTTAATTCATAATCCAAGGAAAAGGGGATTTTCATTTTGATCCAACACCGTTTTTAATTCCCTCGCGTTTAGTTTATTTCATCACACTTAATTTCTTTTTAACTCCAAGTAAAAACCATAAAAATCAAAAACATTTCAAATATTCAAAAACTTCATCAAAAAATATTCTTCATTAACAAAGCCTTGGATTTCAAACCAAGCAACTTTCTTTTAATCAAACTTCAATCAATCTTAATCATATTAGACTTTATTTTTACAATTAAAATCAATCAAACTTCACTCACTTGCCACTTTGGCTCATTTTATCTTTCACAAACATTTTCAAACTTTAAAATCAACATAACTAATCACTCGGCTTTTTTACCCCGAACTACATGGTTTTGATCCCATTCGGGTATGTAGGCAAAGGACCTTGTCCTTCCAAATCAATAAAAATAACAAAAACAAGAAAAAATACATTTTTAATTTCATCATTAAACTTGAATGAAAAAGGAATGGTTTGACGTATGTCTCTCCATTCCCGGTTGCACGAATACTTGATGTATGTCTCGTTGTTCGGACAATTGTCATTCTATTTTCAAAAACCAAACCAAACCCTTTCTTGACTCCCCGTAGTCAATTGAATCAATTCTCGACCCTTCGTGGTCAATTGAACCTTTTCTTGGTCCCCCGTGACCAATTGAACCTCTTTTGATCACCCGTGATCAATTGAATGAATTCTCGACCCTTCGTGGTCAATTGAACCTTTTCTTGGTCCCCCGTGACCAATTGAACCTTTTCTTGGTCCCCCGTGACCAATTGAACCTTTTCTTGGTTTCCCGTGACCAATTGAACCTCTTTTGATCCCCCGTGATCAATTCAAATGAATTCTCGACCCCCCGTGGTCAATTCATACCTTTCTTGGTCCCCCGTGACCAATTCAAACCTTTTTACGCCCACACGCGTTTTACAACGGATACTATTGCCCAAGTGCGAGTCCGTCCCTTTTTACCTTCATTAAGCTACCATCACAACGGTAGTAGGTAAAACTTTTTATCGGTCTTCATTAAGCTGTCCTCACAACGACAGTAGACCACGTTTTTCTTTGCATTTAAAAGGCAAACTTTTTTCGCTCAAGCGCGATCAAATCATTTTTCATAATTAAAATCAATCAACATACAAACTTTTGCTACAAAGAACTACGTAGCTTTGATTTCTCCATCGCACCGGGAGATACGTAGGAGCAAGATTCACATCTTGTCAAGCACATTAATAAAAAAATATCATTTTTCCCCTTTTCTTTTTTCCCCTTTACATATATATTTAAGCATAGCAAGCAAAACTTTAAAAACACTTTAGCCTTAACTAACTAGGAGGTTCCCGTTGAGTACAACGGATGTGAGGAGTGTTAATACCTTCCCCTCGCATAATCGACTCCCGGACCCAAAAATCTTTAAAAACGTGGTAATTTAGAACTTTTTCCCCTTTTCCCCGAAAAATTAAAAGTTCAGTCGTGAAACAAAATTAGTGAGTCAATGCTTATCCATAGCTTGATCTCCGAAATTCAACGCGACAGCACCGAACTGGGTTAACAAATAAGTTGTGTTCTTTACTTTCTGCCCTTTATATTTCTGCTTCTGAACTGCTATTTTAATACTCTGTTTTACGAGTTCAGAACCTGTTCTAGTTCCCTACAAAGCAAAATGTATATGCGAAAATTATTTTCATGGATGCAAATGTTATGGCATGCAGAGGTGCGGTTAAAAGAGGTCAGGGCATAAGTTAACAAAGTAGGAACGTTCAATACTACCCCCCATTCTCACATGTAGGCTTTAGATTTCAAAATGGTTCCTGGAGTCATTGATCTTGTTCGAAAATATTGTTGCCATTGCAAATACTTGCAAGACAACAACACTTTAAAAGATCTTCTCTAGGTGAGGTTTTCATGCCAACCCTACAAGACATATGCCAGGAAGGTCAACACTACGCGACCATCGACTCTTGTTCTAACCGGAGGTCCCTAATAACATGTTTATAGATTCTAGACTGGTTCAAAAGGTCCCCGGAGTCATGGATCCTACAAGAAAGTACCGCCGCCATTGCAAATACTCGCAAGACAACAATGCTCCCAAGAGAATCTACTCTAGGTGGGGTTTTCATGCCAACCTTGCAAGACATACGTCAGGAAGGTCAACATTATGCAACCACCATCTTATCTTAAGTTTTTCTCAAAGCTCGGGTGTAGAGCTTCACTCATGCGACAACCCACAGTTGACATATATATATATATATATATATATATATATATATATATATATATATATATATATATATATATATATATATATATATATATATGAATATAAAGCATCATGAAGCATAGATATAGAGGCGGGAGAAAAAATGAAGATAAAGACATAAGACAAAACATGGAAGCAAACAAAAACACTTAACCTAAGAACTAACTAGGATAGGCCTGACTCGCTAGTGAGAAACAAAAGTCCCCAGCAGAGTCGCCAGCTGTCGCGTCGCTAAAAACGCTCGAGCGTACTAACGCTCGGAATAACTATGGAGTCGCCACCAAAGTTTTATTTTTAAAGGGAAACGTTGATAAAACCCTTGACGATTTGGAAGGATGGTCATCGTAACCATTAACGAGTTCGGGAGTCGATTATGCAAGGGGAAGATATTAGCATCCCTCGCATCCGTTGTACCCAACGGGAACCTCCTAATTAGTTTAGGGTTAAAAAGGTGTTTTGAAGGGTTGCTTGTGGCATTTTAATATTTCAAAGAAAAAAAAGAAAGGGGAAAAAAGTTTTTTTTATTAGTGTGCTTGACAAGAGTTTGATCCTGCACCTACGTATCTCCTGGTGCGATGGAGAATTCAAAGCTACGTAGTTCTTTGTAGAAAATGTTTGTTTGTTGGTTGATTTTAAAGAACGATGTTTTTGATCGTATTCTAGCGGTTAAACGTAGCTTGTATGCTCGCGTGTGGGAGGCTTAAGCGTTTGTTCGTATCGCGTTAGAATTGGTAAAACATCGTCCGTTTGTGAAAAGAGATTTGATTTTTATTTGACCGCGGGGGGCCGAAAATTAGTTTGGTGTGTTGAATTTGTTTTTTATGTTTTTGTATTTTGAAAATAGAATGACGATTGTCCGAACAACGAGACATACGTCAAGTGCTCGTGCAACCGGGGAATGGAAAGACATACGTCGGACCATTCCTTTTTCATTCAAGTTTACTATCGAAAATTGATATATAAACTACAATTAAAAGCAAAAACACTTGTTATATATTTTTAAAATTTGAATCAAATAAAATGAGTTTCAGCCCCTTCAGAAATAGTTCAACTCAGACTCTGAACCTTCGGACTCAGAACCTCAGACTCTGGATCTCAGACTCTGAATCTCAGACTCTGAACCTTCAGACTCAGAACCTTCGGACTCAGAACCTCAGACTCTGAACCTTCAGACTCAGAACCTTCAGACTCTGAACCTCAGACTCAGAATCTTCAGACTTAGAACCTCAGACTCTAAACCTTCAGACTCAGAACCTCAGACTCTAGAACCTTCAGACTCAGAACCTTCAGACTCTGAACCTCAGACTCTGAACCTCAGACTATGAACCTTCAGACTCAGAACCTTCAGACTCTGAACCTCAGACTCTGAACCTTCAGACTCAGAACCTTCAGACTCAGAACCTTCAAACTCTAGAACCTCAGACTCTGAACCTTCAGACTCTGAACCTCAGGGGTAAAACGTTAAAAATAGTAAGAAGAAAAAAACCATTTCTGCTTGGTGATTGTTATAATCTTTGTGATTTTTTTGGATTTTTGTATGATTTTTTAAGTGCAAAAATGAGTTAAAATGACTAAAAATGAAGAGTATAAAAATGCAGAAAAATATGCAGGAACAGCAGAACACAGTTTCTGTGATTTAAAATGACTAAAAATGAAGAGTATCAAAAATACAGAAAAATATGCAGGAACAGCATAACACAGTTTCTGTGATTTTTCTCAACTTCTCAGTTCGATTTCTCACTCAGTACTGAACCAAATACGAAAATAAAAACATCACTGTAAAGCTTGCCATGAGTACTACATCCTAGTGGTCTTAGATCTACCAAAAGATGTCCTAGAACTAACTATATTTTGGCCTTAAGTCATGCTCATGAACTTATGGTGAAAAATGCACTATTTTTTTTTAAAAAAAGCTACAAATCCCTTAAACAAATGCGAAAAATGAAATAAAAAGGGTCCAAGATACTTACAAAACTCCTAGCAAAGGTGTAGATGCACGAAAATGAAAGAGGGCTTTTGAGTGGTTGTGGTTTTTTGTTGGAGGTAGAGGTGAAGAGAGTAAATAGTAGCAAAAGGATTATTTTGCTACTAATCTCCTCTCTTTGTGTGATGTTTTTGTGATGTTTTTGTGTGATTGGTTGCTGTTTTTCACTCTTTGTTTCAGACTTAAGAACTCTTGCTCTTGCCTCTCTCACTCTAGGTTTCTTCTTTTTTTTCTTCTCCCATGGCATTATTGGTGTTCTTTTGTGACCATGAGATATGTTTGAATGCTGGATTTCTGTGTGTGTTGGCAGAAAGATTGGATTTACAATGACAAAGTGTGTATATTTGTTAAAAGCTTATGACCATTTTTGGAAAAGGGAGGTAGAGTGAAAGCAAAGGGAAGGAAAGAAAAATTTATTGATGCAAAAAACAGCAAAGAGGGGCGCCTCCTCCTTTTCTGTTTTTTCTTTTTATTTTTGATTTTTCTTTTAAATGAAATAAAAAAATAAAAAAATAATAAAAAGGGAATAATAATAATACTAATAAAAAAACAGAATAATAATAAAAATGAGAATTAAAAGTAAAGATTAAAAATAAAATAAAATAAACAAATAAAAATAAAAAGTGGGCCTAAAACGAACCAAAAATGAGGTATTTAAAATACCTTTCTGCCGAAATTTTCCTCGAAAAGACAAAAAGTTTTGGGCTAAAAGACATATAAAATAGAATCTTAGGTCAAAAATATGACAGACAAAATTAGGGTACATCATCAACCATATAAGATTATCTAATAAATCAGTAGTTGCAACATTTCAAAAGAGAGAAAAGACAAAATGAGAATGAAGAGGAGGAAGATGAAGATGTTTCTAACTTGAGATAAATTCGCATAAAGCTTCGAAACACTTCATTATATCCTCTAGAGCTTGGGTTTGCATTCAACTTTGATAATGTCCATATTGTCTTTGTGCAATGCATAATTGATGCTCTGTCACGAACTGCACTTAAGTGCAGCTGAGCCAACTGCAATTGAGGGTATAATGGTATTTTCCAAGTGTGTTATATCATTTTTTGAAGTGGGAACAACAATTTTTATTAGAGTAGTGCTATATGGCACGACAACTTTGTCGCACCATTTGCACGAATACTTTACCATGTGTATATAACTCACACCTCAGACTCTTTGGCTAGTTTTTGACACAAGTAAGATAAAATATTGTTTTTTGACACAAGTAAAATAATATATAAACTAAATTGTTATTATTTCACAATATGAATTGCATTGACTTTGTAATGGATTACCACAATATTTTCCACCAATAGTTTGCAGAGGTGCTTCTGCCACAAAACATCCTTTGGAAATATTGTAGTGTAAATTCAACAAAGCCACACCATCAGGGTGCACATCGTACGCCATATCATGCATAACTTAGTGATTCCATTTTTCTGCTATCAAAGGCAAGTGTGGTAACCAAAACAAAAACGTTGAAGTGATAAGTTAAATTAAATGGAGAATAAGAAAGAGAGATATGGCTGGAATTAGACTTTAAAAAGAGAGAAAATTGAGAATTGAGGAATTCATGCAATTGGTGCGACAAAAGTTGTCGTGCCATAAAGCATTTTCCTTTTCATTATTGGATGTTATCCACAACCCCTCAAACGTAGTGAATGAATGGGCGAGGTGCTTAATATCAGGGATTCACACTCTTTATGTATGTTGTAAGTGAGCAAATCCTTATTTGATCAAGATGCAAATACAAAATTATTGTCAAAGATTATGTTCTTTTGCAAAATCAACTAATTTCGTCTTAATAATTTGGTAAATCGTCTTCTAATTTACTTCATCCGTCCCAAAATATAAGCAAAAATTGGTCAACAAAAGTTAATGTATTTGGTTCAAAATTTGTACCTAAATACATCAACTTATGTTGACTTATTTTTGCTTATATTTTGGGATGGAGTAGTAATTACAAGGTCCTTCGACATTTAGTGCGCGAGTGCTGGTTTGTAATGATTTCAAGTTTTCTCCACAGTCAAAAAACTAAATAAAGAAACAAATAAGCACTAACTCCTGAAAGTAGTAATCAAATGTAATGGTCTTTTAAAACAAATACTTGCATATTCAAGAAAGTCCAATCATACAAATACCTTAGTTACCTTCAAAAAATACCTCAGTTACATACATATTCAAGAAAGTCCAATCATACAAACAAATACCTTAATTTCCTTCAAAAAATACCTCAGTTTTTTTTATATATAAAGGAAATAAACATACAAATACCCAAGTGCAACAGTACTAAGACAACAAATTATTTTATTAATTCATTGTTATGAGTTCGGTCCGTAAAACATTACAAGTCACTCGATTTCAAATTGCATCAGTATGATCATCAACACCATCATTGATAAAGACTTCATTTGTAAGTCATTGATAGATTTACTCACTACCCTTCAGCAGCTGATCCACTCTCTTGGCTTGATCATTGCACCAGAATAATCAACACCATTATTAACAAAGACTTCATTTGTAAGTCACTGGTAGATTCACTCATTATCCTTCAACAGCTAATCCACTTATTGGTTATCAACAAGTCAAATAACAGCAATTAGCTTCGGCAGTTGTTGGGCCTTTGAAGCATTCTCTTCATAGACCATAGTACCCTCAAGAAAAGGGAGTCTGTGTAGAAAATACCTTACACCTATGAACAAAATTGAACCCAGATGAAACCTAGTCAATGGTTATTTATAACAAAAAATTAAAGGATAAATAAAAATAAATATTTCAACGTATCACCAAACCAGAAAATCAATGGATTGAGCATTCACACAACAAATTCATCCAAATAAAATAGATAGAAAAGAGATTCAAACACAATTATTTATTTGAAAATGCCTCAAAAAGGAGGAATAATTTTGGCTAGGAAAGTCAGTCTAATCCTATCTTGACTTGTGTGACCAGTGTAACATTCACATCTTTACAATAGTGAGCTTACTCTTACATCTTTTCTTAATTATCCAACATTCAACCCCATACAACATTGTAGATTTTATAGTTTCTTTTATTCCCAGGGTATCCTCTGCGGCTGCAGTGACATTATTCAAATTGAAGTTTACCAAACTTATCATGGTGATGACTGGTAGTGAAACATTACAGACCACTGCGGAAAATAAGACATGTCATTCTCTTATTCTGGTTTCGGTTTCCCTAAAATATTAACTTTAAGGGAGTTATATCTTCCAAGATGAATCATTTAATTTCAAGGAAAAGACATTATTGTAATAAATATGGGAGGAGGTCCATTGAATTTAGTAATGCAATGATCATGTAAAATAGAATGAGGGAGAGCTTATGACAAAGTGATATAGCATACCACTTCACAAGTGAACTGAGCTGCCTGTATGAAAGTCATGGATGGCTCAATAAATTCTCGGCGTGAATGGCCAACTATGTTCCTAGTTGGCTTTTTGCAAACTTGTGTGGATTGTTTGAATCAGTTCCAGCATTTGTAGATCCCAACTAATTGACGCCATTACCAAGGATTTTATTTTATGCTCGCAGGATGCCTAATCATTTCACAGCTTTGTCATAGAATCGTCCAAGGCATCCACAAGAAAATTTGCAAGCGAAGTGAATGGTCAGTGGAATAAAACTTTTGCTAGATTAAATGCTTCAATATAAAATCTGGAACTTGCATCTTGCATCTCAGTAAGAGAGCGAGGATGGAATCATACCCACGTCATCTTTACTGAAACAAATAGGGGGCTTGATCCTGAAAACATTACCATGCAGTCCTCCTTTCCCAACCAGAATACCAAGGTCTACAATCCATATACAGGTAAATAGTTAGACTACTTATGTGGAACATGTATTAGAAAAGAACGGCTTTATATGCATGATGAAATGATAATTGTCTGACCTCTAAGTTTTTCAAACAAGACAGAAGTTTCAGCCTTTGCAGGTGTCTTGTTTTTTTGGTCTGTAACAAACTCTACCCCCAGCATCAAGCCTCTTTCCCTTACATCACCAATGACTGGCACATTATATTATGAGAACAATCTACACAATTGCAGCAACCAGAGAAAGTCTTTATTGTAAATACATATGATGCAGCTACATGCTAACTATAATAGATCAATTACTAGGCTTATATCAGAGCAACGAAGATCCCTCAACCTAATATGGCATTTACATAGATAGCTAGAAAGTGCAAACATGCCATAAAAGAACCGTATAATCATTTCTAAAATATTATGTTAAAAAATTACATATTGTCATGGCGTTGCTGAAGTGATCTCAAACGCTCAAGCAAATGAGAACCAACATCAGCACAGTTAGCCTGACGTTTCTCCTTATCCAGAACCTTGAGCACTGCAAGTCCCCCAGCACAACATACAGGGTTCCCACCATATGAGTTAAAGTGAGTCTTTTGGGCCATCACACTTGCAATTTCTGGGGTTGTAACAACAACTGCTAATGGCAAACCGTTGCAAATACCCTAATACAGGTTAACATGAGATACAAATGAGTAACTTTAAAAGATATGAAAGATAAAAAGCTAGAACAAAATACATTCTAATTCTATAATGAAATTGAAAATATAGTACAAATAAAAGTATACTATAATTAAAAGATAGCAGAACAAGATATCTCGAGCTGAAACTAAGAAAAACATGAAATTAAGGTTAAAAGATATACATACATGCATAATGAACAACATTAATAGAGACAATGCCACACTTCAAATTCATAACTAAGGTGCCAAGGTTTCATAAAGTAATTAATAAAAATATAAGATTTTTGTTTATACCTTTGCCATTGTTATTATATCAGGAGTAACACCCTGCGTCTCAAATCCCCCATAGTGGCTTCCTGTGCGGCCAAATCCAGTTTGCACTTCATCTGCAATGCAGACACTGCCAACCTTGTGTACAATGTCATTTACTTGTTTTAAATACCCAGGTACGAGTTCAACTGCTCCTCCAACCCCCTAGAATAAGCCATAGTGAAAAAAGTAAATAAAAAAGTAGGCCAATCTATACTGAACATGATGGATTATACTGTAAATTATACACACCTGAATAGTTTCAGCTATAAATCCAGCAGCTTTTTCGGGAGTGCCATAGTCAATATGGTCTTGGACTTCTTTGGCGGCCCTAAAAGGTTCAAAATGTTGTCAAGAATAATTTTATTATACCATCAAAAATAGAAAAGTGAAAACGGCATTCACAACTGTATGATTACAACAAGAACAGTTCCAAGTCAGTACTTGCATATATATCTCAATGGTTTGTTTGTTTCTGCATGAAAAAACTGAACACAAATTTATCCAACAAAAAAAAAAAAAGCAGAACACAGAAAATATCTTAAACAAATTTGAAAGTTTTCACAAAGTTGATGTTGGTTTAATATCTATGATTAGCTTGTGAAGGTCCTAATGTTGGTGATAAGTGCCAGAAACTAGTTTTAAAACATATTTATTTTAGGCACTTTTCTTACTAGTTTTGCAAGTTATCTAGGTGAAAGCTCCAAAATAAAGGATAAATTTCATTTCATGTTTTTAGACCTAATCCCAACCATTTTTGTAGGTACATGCTTTTTCCTTGAACTTAAAGGTCAAAAATTAAAGAAAATCAAATCAGAGTCTGAAGATCAGACTCTGAAGGTCAGACTCTGAATATCAGAGTCTGAAGGTCAGCGTCTGAAGGTCAGCATCTGATAAACAGTGTCTGAGCTTCAGCGTCTGATGAACAGTGTCTGAGCTTCCGCGTCTGAGCTTCAGACTCAGGATGTGCTTCTGAGCTTCGCAGAGCAAAGTAGAGCGTCGTAGAGCGAAGTAAGGCGGTCTGACTGTTCAAGGCTGAGGTGGCAGAAACCCAGTTGTGAAGAAAGGGGACTTCGCAAAGCAAAGTATGACTTCGCAGAGCGAAGTCTAAAATATCAGAATTCCTATAAAAGGTTCTGAAGCAGAACAGAAGAAAAGAGTTGGAAAAACAGAGTACAGAGTAGCAGTAGAGAGTTGCAGTACAGTTGTAGTACAGAGCAGTAGTATTATTAGGTTATATTTTGAGACATAAAATAGGGCTAAAAGAGGTGATCTTCATGGAGCAAGAGTGAAGGGAGTGTGGACTAACTAAGATTCTTTGGGAAATCAAGACTTAGTCTTGGATCTTCATTTTTCTTTCCACTTTTGTATTGTTGTCATGACAATGACCAACTAACCTTCCCTTGTTGGGATTGGAGGTACTTAATATATTTTAGATGTAATCTTTTGATCTTGCAAATATATGATTCTAGTAACTTATGTGATATTGATTTTATTCTTGTTGTTCATTTTTATGCTTGATTTAAATGTTATTGAAAAATACTTTTGAATCTGTGGTTAGAATAATCTTCTATCAAAATAAGAAATTCTAGACATGGAATTTGGTTTTGATAATCACAAAAAGTGTTGGAACGTAAAGATTTCGGATCGTTTAATATATTGGGAAATCGTCGATTAAACGATACGATCGATCTCACGACGTCATTTGGACACGAATGACTTTGTTGAGTGATACATGATAATTTCGCTAAAAAGCTAGAATCCATATGCGTGATCATTAGAATATATTCGAGGCTAGATTGACGAACTCCGATCTCAACGCTTTTACGTCCTATTACTTGTCGTTTTTATTACCGATTTAGAGTCCAATAGTTTATAGCAAACAAGTTATAAACCCTAACTTAAAATGATAAAAGTTGTTGAACGGCTTGGAATATCGCACTAGTATCTGTGGATACAATATAAAAATACTTACTTTTGTCTAAACAACAAACTTAAAATGATAAAAGTTGATGAACGGCTTAGATATTTTAAGCATCGCAACAATTTGTATTGTTTTGAGCATCTGTATATATCTTGTGAATATTCTTCTTTTCTTTTGTACATTGCAAAATTTTGTTTGCATTAACCCTCTTTGTTATACAAAGAAAAATTTCTTGTTAGTTACACTCGTTTCAGATTCTCCACATAAGCGAAATCATGGCTGATCATGATTATATCAACTTCTATACTCCATTTGAGTATGAATCCTATCAACAGTATCAATAATATCCTTCTGAAGATGAACAAATGTCAACAATCGAAAATATTTTGAATATGTTCATACAACAACCCATGATCAACATGCAAAATACCAACAAAAGATTGAAAGCTTTATCAAGCCAATTGGAGATTTTGCAAGTTCAATTAGATTTTCCACCAAGAATCATGGATGTTCAAACCAACAATCAATCCACTCTTGAATTCGGAGAGGTTGTTGAAGAAGATGTTGATGAAATTGAGGAAGAGATAATGTTTGAAGGATGTGGTGTAATGAAAATAGTGGAAGAAATAGAGATACCACACGAAGTAGAATTTCCTTAAGAAAGGTCATTTACTGAAGAGGCCAAAATTGTTGATAATGAAGAAGTGATGGATATAGAGAAAAAGGAACAGTTTCTTAACAAGGAAGAAATTTATGAAAAGAAGGGGATGAAAGTGAGCAATTGATTTTGTAAAAGATAACATATGTTCCTTGTTCAGCAAACTCTGGTTAGGGAGGATATGGACTCCACATCAGCTCTACTTCAAGTTCATGGAATTCCTCCCAAAGAAAAGGAATACAAAAGAGGATGTGTTGTTCGTCTCATTTTGGCCACCCTAACGAAAAAGGCGTCGAGCTAACGACGTAAAACAAGTGCTTGTTGGGAGGCAACCCAATTTTATAAGTATTTATGTTTTATTAATGCTTTTTAGAAACCATAGGTGAAGCTAAAATTGACAAGTCTTGTGAAATGTTGCATTTTTTTTGAAAATTCTGAAATCTGTCATCTGCTCATGATGTGCTTCTGATAAGTTCGCAGAGCAAAGTAACTTTGCAGAGCGAAATATGCAAATTCTGTCAGGCACAAATTTCAATGCCATTAACTCACAATTAATCCATACATTCACTTCACCTATTCCTCAACCATCCCAAACCACCTATTCTTATCTCTTAACTTCAAACTCTTCCACAACTGTCTAAGTAATGTAATGTTCAAAAATTCTGTTTTGGCTATGGATCATTAGTAAAAACAAAAACTTCTCAAATGCTGATTGATCCAAAGTTGAATGATTCAGCAACATATGTATGGTAATGATAGAAATTGATTGATTTGCTCAAAGCCAAGGTACATGTTTCCTATTTTTCTAGGATTAAACCATGAATTGTGAATGTGTACTTGGTACAAAGGTTATACCATACATTTTTCTTCATTAATATGTTTATTCTGTGAACCGTTTAGAACAAACCTAAATGTGAGGAAACTTCAATTGCACTGTACTATATGCAGGAGACCAACAATGTTTGTTTAACTCGGTCGTTTTATGTTAAATTTGATGATTGTTTGAATTTTATGAAAGCATAGAAATGATCAAGGCCATTTTTGAAATTGAGAAAAAACACTTGACCAGAAAGCCTACCCAGTGAGTGAGTGAGTATTTGATAACCCCACTTGAGCCAAATGTATCAGAATCCACAATTTCTGAACTGTCAGATTCACAAGCAAAATTCAAGTGAATTTGCCCTGAAAAAATGTCAAAATTCAGTTCATAATTGATTCTGATGGATTCTGATGATTTTTCTTTTTGAACCCTGAAACTTCCAATTAAATCTTATCCCTTGCCTTAGGATAAGGGAACATTCAATTAGGGTAATGTTTTGAACAAGTTGGGGAGAAAAGGGAGGTTGTTTAAAGAGTTAAGTAAAGTGGTGAATTTTGTAATTACTATCTTGACAACAGTGAAGAAAAGAAAAGAAAAAAAGAAGAAAAAAAAGAGAAAAAAAAGAAAGATATGTATATATATATATATATATATATATATATATATACATGTGCGTATGTATATAGAAGAAGTTGTCAAGATTAGTGTGTATTAATTGTTTATCATCAAAAAGGGGATTGTACAAATAGATTGAGAGAGGAAATGCAGTTAAATAAATTATGTTCTCTGATTTATAATAAATATTCAGTTAGTGAGAAGAATGTTCCTCTAAACTTTGGCCACTTTGAATTCAAATTCCTTTACATATGACCATTCTTTTGAAGCCAGGCCAAGTTATAACCCTTGAAAGACCTTAGTGATCTATGCTTTCGTGAAACTTTTTACAGTTTGTTGGATGAACACTTAACCTGATCAGGATGTTAGCAAGATTGAAGGATGAGTGTTCATGTCTGATTCTCCATGATATTGCATTGTTTACTTTTTTGCAAAGAAGTGTGTTAGGTGCGGTCCATTGATAAACTGTGTTCATGACTTAAACTGTATGATATAAATTTTGTGTTTAGGATTAATTCTCATTCATAGTGTGATCTTAGATTAATGGGAACATCAGAATTGCCCGTGCAAATCTCAAAAGAATCATGCAAACTGTTGTTGTTTTGTGTCTGACCTGCTGTTTTAAGCTTGTATCTTTATTTATAAAGTCCTTTGTTTGAGGACAAACAAAGATTTAAGTTGGGGAGTGGAACTTGCAAAAATCTCCAAAAGGCTTGATACTTACTAATTTTTTTTTTTAAATCTCTGCCTTTTCTGATTAAAGCTTAAATTTTTTATTTGTAAAGTCCTTTGTTTGAGGACAAACAAAGATTTAAGTTGGGGAGTGTGATAAGTGCCAGAAACTAGCTTTAAAGCATATTTATTTTAGGCACTTTTCTTACTAGTTTTGCAAGTTATCTAGGTAAAAGCTCCAAAATAAAGGATAAATATCATTTCATGCTTTTTAGACCTAATCTCAACCATTTTTGTAGGTACATGCTTTTTCCTTGGACTTAAAGGTCAAAAATTGAAGAAAATCAGATCAGACTCTGAAGGTCAGACTCTGAAGGTCAGACTCTGAAGATCAGAGTCTGAAGGACAGCATCTGAGCTTCAGCGTCTGATGAACAGTGTTTGAGCTTCAGACTCAGGATGTGCTTCTGAGCTTCGCAGAGCAAAGTAGAGCGTCGCAGAGCGAAGTAAGGTGGTCTGACTGTTCAAGGCCGAGGTGGCAGAAACCCAGTTGTGAAGAAAGGCGACTTCGCAAAGCAAAGTATGACTTCGCAGAGCGAAGTCTAAAATATCAGAATTCCTATAAAAGGTTCTGAAGCAGAACAAATGAAGAGAGTTGGAAAAATAGAGTACAGAGTAGCAGTAGAGAGTTGCAGTACAGTTGTAGTACAGAGCAGTAGTATTATTAGGTTATATTTTGAGACATAAAATAGGGCTAAAAGAGGTGATCTTCATGGAGCAAGAGTGAAGGGAGTGTGGACTAACTAAGATTCTTTGGGAAATCAAGACTTAGCTTTGGATCTTCATCTTTCTTTCCACTTTTGTATTGTTGTCATGACAATGACCAGCTAACCTTCCCTTGTTGGGATTGGAGGTACTTAATATAGTTTAGATGTAATCTTTTGATCTTGCAAATATATGATTCTAGTAACTTATGTGATATTGATTTTATTCTTGCTGTTCATTCTTATGTTTGATTTAAATGTTATTGAAAAATACTTTTGAATCTGTGGTTAGAATAATCTTCTATCAAAATAAGAAATTCTAGACATGGAATTTGGTTTTGATAATCACACAAAGTGTCGGAACGTAAAGCTTTCGGATCGTTTAATAGATTGGGAAATTGTCGATTAAACTATACGATCGATCTCATGACGTCATTTGGACACGAATGACTTTGTTGAGTGATACGTGATAATTTCGCTAAAAAGCTAGAATCCATATGCATGATCATTAGAATATATTCGAGGCTAGATTGACGAACTCCGATCTCAACGCTTTTACGTCATATTACTTGTCGTTTTTATTACCGCTTTAGAGTCCAATAGTTTATAGCAAACAAGTTATAAAACCTAACTTAAAATGATAAAAGTTGTTGAACGGCTTGGAATATCGCACTAGTCTCTGTGGATACGATATAAAAATACTTACTTTTGTCTAAACAACAGTGGTACATAAAAATCCAAATGAAAACAAATTTTGATTATGTTAAAAGCACACTTTAATTTGGTTCTCAAATCTTGAATTCAATCTTCAAGTGAGTAAAATAGATCAATAAGGAAATGAATTGCGAACAATTATAAATTTTCAACCACCACATTGAGAAAACATAGCATAGTTGGCGGAATCCATGTATACTGTAACTTGTAACTCTTGTTGGAAATTTGAAATATTATTATGAAAATGAGGAGTCCCACAAACTTGTGGTAATGGGTATTTTCATGTATTAAGTGCGGTGAGACCCATTGTGCCAGAACTTCCTCCATGATATGCATTCCTTAAAGAAATCATACCATGATTACCCGTATACAATCTGGCCAGCATCATTGCCAAACCATTTGCTTCAAAGCCAGAATTTACAAAAAATACAACCTGCAGTTCAAAAGTTGACAATTATGTTCCACATAGAATGAAACCAAACCAAATAACAACACATTATGAAATTGAACTCAATGTTTCTCCAATGAATGCATAACATAAGAAACGAGAGGCGTCATATGATATCATGACCATAAATAATTCATCATACTACAACACAACATAAGATTGACTCACTGTAAGATTTTCGGGGATTTTGGACGCCAAGGCCTCGGCGAAATCACCTATACTATGATGTAGATAAAGAGTAGATCCATGCATGCCACAACAGTTCCATCTGCTCATTGAATGCTTTCAAAATTTCAGGGTGGCAATGTCCAGCAGAAAAAGTGGTAAGTTTTTATGAAAGTTTATGTATTTATTGCATTTGAAATTGAAGTCTTTAATTTTTTTAAAGAATAATTTCTTTATTAGGGATGCTTAAAGAGTGTCGGGGAACTCGTTAACAAGACCGTAAGTAAATTAAATTAAATAGTGGAAAGTACTGACGGGTTTTTGATAGAAATGGAAATAGGAAGGGCCGAGGAACGTTTCGCGCTTGGCTAATACTTATACTTCATCGACGGATTCTCCATTATACGGCTTGGGTTGGTAATCGAACGGCGGAAGCTGCGGCTGCAGAGTGGAGAAAGCTCTGTTGCATGAGAGGAAATTGGAAGTTGTTCTCTTGAGTAGTGATTGCATTGCAGCAACCGTGGTTTGATCGATAGAAGATTGGATTCTAAAAGTGAGTGAGTGAAGAATCAATCTATACTCCTATATATAGAGTATGTATTCTTGAATTTAATAATTGAATGTGAATAATTACTACTCCGTGTGAAGTGAGGCATGCACATCATTATTGCTTTTCTAGTTTCTAGCTCAAATGATATACCGGTCATAAACTCTTCTTTTATTTCACATCTTTTATTTAGGAAAGGAACACATCTTTTTCTATTTCTGGGTAAACATATTCATTCATATCGACGTGGAGCTGATTTAGCGCCTATTTACGAACAAACACTATCATATCACTATGCATGTCTCTGGACCACTTGCAACAGTCATGGTGTCACAACGTTTATCACTTACTACTGTAGAAAAAAATGTTTATCACTTGCTCCCTCTAGTCTCAATTATAAAAGAAAATGGTTATTTTTAAATTCATTCAATAACTAGTGTATTTGATCATTATTGACCAAATACACTAGTTATTGAATGAATCTAAAAATGAATTTTTGCTCATAATTGAAACATGATGAAGTACTATAGTATTTTTTTATTTTTTTCATCAAGTAACTTTTTGACAAGAAATTAGTCTTTAAGATAAATAAATGAAATATTTAAAGTTTGAATTTTGGATATCCATACCAATTGTGTTATACTCATGAATACAGTTTATTAATATTTATGTGATTAGAAATAACCATACACTTTCCGCCACCAACATTCCTCAAAATGAATTTGGTGATCTCATATCTCAATCTAAAAGTCTCTTAATAAATAGAACCGACTTTGTAGTGTCGCATATAAGGAGGCAAAAAAAAAAGGTTTTTCATTGTATCGCTAGAGCTCTCGAGTAGTGATTGAAATGCAACAGCCATGGTTTATTGAAAGATTGATTGGTTTCTGATCTTTCTTTCTTTTGTTTGAATAAGGGCTCTGATCTTAGAAGTGAGTGAGTGAAGTGAAGCCGATTAGTAGCATATATATATATAATACTTACTGAATGAAGTTAATAATTTCAACATTCAAGTGATAGACAGTGTCATGTGAAAATTGAAATTATGATGAGAAAGAAAGAGTGTATGATCTTTATCATTATTGCTTTGTTTGCACAACATGATAAGAAGCTGGATAATAGAATTGAGCAAGGCGGGTTGGCTAGCTCAATTACTGAATGAAGTTATAATTTCAACATTCAAGTGATTGACAGTGGCATGTGAAAACTGAAATGATGATGAGAAAGAAAGAGTGTATGATGAATATTTATCATTATTGCTGTTTGCACAACATGATAAGAAGATGGAGAATAGTACTATACCATCTTTTCTCTTATTTCACAATCTTCTTCTAAATAAGGAAGGAATCTAATTTCTAATTTTGGTAACATATTCATTCATTCATTCAATTGTGACCATGCATGCACAATTGCACATGGATGGACCACTGCCAAACCCAAAAGCACTATAGGACATTTGTTCACATGTCTCGATTTTTTGCCATTATACGAAATTGTTCACAGTTTTTATGCTTGATTATCATTTTTTTAGGGGAGGTGTTTGGTTATCATTTATGTTTTATTTTGGAAGGTGTCAAAATTGAATTTAAAGTTGTAGAATTGAGCAAGGCAGGTTGTCTAACTCAGTTACTGAATGAAGTTTGCACTAATATCCTTATAATTTTGCATTCTGACCACCATGGATTTTTTATGTTGCACCTTAACCTCAAGTATTTGCATCTAAACCCCAAGCATCACATTTACTTTTTTGCGTTCTGCCCAAAGTGGCAAAGTCCCATCAACTTTATGGTCATGTTCAGATATTGACGTCCTTTTTCCATTTTTCCTCTTTCACGTGCAGGTTTTGTTCCCTTGTCTTAATATATTTATATATTTATTTACTATATTAATTATTATTCTATTAATATTATTGTTATTAATTATCATAAAAGCCAAAATGCAAATGCAAGGAATCGAAAAGAGTCAAAACCCCCATGAATGAATTGATAAACGGGACCTATGAAGTCCGGATACTCCAAAATAGAGACGTACCCGTATTGGATACGTATTGGATACCGATACTCCGTAGATACTCTCGGATACGTATACACGGAGTATCGGAATTAATTATTTTAATTTAAAATATATATTTTACAGGATACTTATAAGATACTCGACAGATACACAAATATACTTATTAGATACTTCACATAGACGTATCCTGAAAAAAAAAATGAAGAGTAAAAAAGTGAGTGTGTTATGAAAATTCAATGGAGATGTATATGATTCAATTTAAGATATGAATCACTATAATTGTTTTTCGATTAACCAATTAAAAATTATGTTTTTTGTGGATGAAAGTAACGAGAAAGAAGATTCATTTAATTAACATTAAACAAACTTTGTTTTGAGTTCTTTTATTGATGTATTTGTTGATATCCTAACATATGAATGGAAATAGAATATGATTTATACGAAAAAGGTTTCCTTTTTTATTTTGATCACATGTATTATTTTTTTTTGTAAATTATGACTTTTATGATTATATAGTATTGAAGAGTAATCAATGTTTATTTGTTTTCAAGTATTTTACATGCATATAAATTTTAATATAAATATTTTGTTAACGTATCTTAGCCGTATCGTATCCTAAATTTTAAAAATGTCACGTATCCACGTACCCGTATCGTATCGTACCCGCACCCGTACTACGTATCCGCGCTTCATAGAACGGGACTTTACCCCTAGGGCATAGTAAAATTTGTGTTAATTATACGCTCACATAATATATATTACATAAAAAATCACATAAAAAACTCTTCTTCTTTTTTTCCTCTCAAAGACTATGATCAGTATAGCTTTGCTATCTATTAACTCAAGATATTAGTCTTTTTAGTTGAATGCAAAGGATGTCTGATTCACACTAAAAAGCCTATGACCACTAACCGCTTATTATCGATGATTCCAAATACAAAGTAATATATTTTAAAATTTACAACAACATCAACAAAATAATTGAATATACAAAAGGATTATGCGTGTAATAGTTTAAATAAATGGTAAAATAAGGAGAAAATTACTGCACTAAAATGTGATATCTCGTATGCGCGCGTGTGTGTGTATATATATATATATATATATAATTACGTTAAAATAGTCTGCACCCCCTAATTCAAAGTCATGGATACGCCAACCACTGCCAAACCCAAAAGCACTATAGGACATTTGTTCACGGGTCTCGTTTTTTTGCCGGTGTACGAAATTGTTCATAGGTTTTGTGTTTGATTATCATTTATGTTTTACTAATGAGTTGGTTCTTATCCCGCAACAGGAATGTGGATTCAACTTTCACGCCTCTTTGATAAGTCATTTATAAGTAACTTTGTTAATTAGGCGAGTCTTATGGATTTTTCTCTCTCTCTGGTGAGTCTTAAGAGCTCAAACCATCTAAACTATCAAAAATAATTGTGTAATTGATATTGATTTGATATTTTTAAAATGAAATAAATTCTTATATAAATATGACTAAATTCATCATGGGGTCATTTAAGTTTAACATTTATAGTTTTTTTTTAGTTTTAAATTGGACTTTTATGTTAGTAAAAATATGTACATAATCCTTTAAGTCATAAAACATATGCATCATTGCTCTCTTTCCATCAATTTCAATTAAGAAATGTTTACGTCGCCGTTTATGGCTAAGTTGGTAAATTCAAATTCACCGCACTCAAAACTAGGGCTAAGTGTATTATCCAGTCTTAGTTTGAAATAAAATTGATTGATTACTTGATTTTTTTAAAAGCCGATTACTTGATTTATAATATTGTTAATGAAATATTTATTTGTAAATTAGGATTGAATTGGAAAGAATCAAAAGAAAATATATGTAAGTAATTATGTTCGGTGTCACAAATACTTTTTGGATTTTTCACCTCAATGTTAAACAGTCACATAAACATTTTTTAACAAAGTTGGATGAAAAAATGAATCAATTTGTTAATTTTTTTTAAAAGACTAATTTTTTCACTTTTACTAAACATAAATGACCAATTTCAAACTAAAAATAAAATAAAATGATTAATCTGGTACAAGCGTTCAATTTAAAGGACCCCAATATGCATTTGATATATATATATATATATATATATATATATATAATAATTTTTTTTAATTGTATGTAAATTTGACTGTAAGAATAATATTAATTTAATGAATAAATATTAAATTAAACAGACAAAAATAAAAAATAAAATCCAACTGATATAATTGGTATGAAACATATTTGAATTCTAAAAAGTTGTATCACTGAAATAAAGGATGAGTGTATTTCTTAAAAATGATGTGGTGTGATAAAGAATACGCAACATATATCCCTTAAGTTGATGGTTGGTTGCTTTAAGATTAATCTAAATGGCTTTATAGAATCTCTGTTAGTGAAAGTCAAATTTCCAGTGTGGTAGTACTCACTAGTGACTCACTAGTAGTAAAAATGGGTATGTGACTAAAATTTCCAGTGTGGTAGTATATACTAGTGAGTCACTAGTATGTTAGTATAATCAAAATAAAGATGTTTGGTAGCAAGTTAAAGTTTTCAACCAAACAAATATTTAAAAACAAAATCATAACTTGTTAAAAGTAACTAAAATTTTTTGTAAAATCTTTTCGAGTAAACCATCAAAAAGATCTTTGTTAGTTACTCACAAATAGTCCCCTGACCTTATTAATATCTCAACATAATTTTTGCTTTTGTCAAACGTTTTCCAATATAGCCCCTATGTTAGTATTTGTCAACTAACGACGTCAGACATCATGATTTGGCCCGTTAAGTGACACGTGGCTGACAACATTGCAAAAACATGTGTGCAGACATGGCGATTTTGTTTTTATATATATATATATATATATATATATATATATATATATATATATATATATATATATATATATATATATATATATAGTAAGAGTGACTATTTAACATTGAGGTGGAAAATCTAAAATATGTGGTTGTATAAACATGAAATACAACTTCACAAAGACACACAAAATACTTTCATCAATATAGTCCTTATATTTGACTACTTATTCTCAAAATAATCCATATCTTTATCCGAATTCTATCAAAAATTTTCCCTAGTCTTAAAGAACAATAAAAAAAAGTCACCAATTTAGTTCCTCTCTTTGACCACTTATTGTCATAACCGTTCCTATCTTTATCCAAATTATATCAAATAAGTCCATATCAACATTATATAAGAGTGGAAATGATACTTCAAAGAAAATTGATTTTCCCACTTCAAAGAAAGGTAAAACACACTAATAATTTACGTTTTTATCCTGGCGGCAGTTTGTTGCCGATGGGAAGGATCTTGCGGCAGTTTATTGTCGATGGGAAGGATCCGGCGGCAGTTAGTTGCCGCCGTCCCCATCGGCAGCTAAATGCCGCTGCGATCACTACTTATGAAGCTCAGCACCCAGAACCTCCAACTACATCTCTTCAAACTCTAAAAACTCTCTCAAATCTTCCAAAAATCTCAAAATTTTCAACCTCAAATCAACCAACACTCCAATAACAAGTAAGTTTCCATAATCAATTTCATTGTCATTTTATGCTTATATGTTACATTTATTATCTTAATTTAATTTTTTTTTAGTTTTAGACTTTGTTTAATTTTTTATTTTTTTGGCAAGAAATGATAGATTGTTTACATGGAAATGACTTATGTTGCTTAAATGTTTAAATCTTTGCATGTTTATGTTGTAATTTTTAGCTTTAGGGTTTATGTATAATTTGCACTACAAGTGTTTGATGAAATGTTTGAATGAGTTTTTAATTGGATTGTTTTTAATTTCTTATGGTGTAGATCTGAAAAAATGGCTCAAGTATACTTTCATGTATCCTTCAACGGTGGTAACCAACATTTTTTCAAGGTTTGCGACGATGTGACGTTAAAAGAATTGAAGGATCTACTTCATGAAATCAACCAACGAATCAACAACGAAGACGCGATGAGGGTGGAATACGTTTGGTATCACCGTCCATCGTTCGACTCAGACGGGAATTTGTCGTTCACTCGGTCGGAGTTAACGAAAGACGACAACGTGAGGAGCATGTTCTCGATATTTGCTGAGCCGAACATGATCCCCCTCGAGATGGATGTTACGTTGCTGAGGTCGCCTGAAGATATTCTCAAGAGTTTGATTCGACCAGATGAAGATGTTTAGGTAGTATTATTATGTTGTGTCATTATTTTGTTGGATTTTAGTTTAATTCTTGTTAGTTTGCTGAAGATGTTGGCATTGAAGTGTCTTATACTTAGTGTAAATGTTTGCAAGTCTTTTTGGAAACTCAAAAGAATGAAGAGAACACAACATGTATTCTGCGGAATCAGCTATATAGTTTCTCACATCGAATTCCTTCGTATAGGATGAGTGTGACAAAAGGGAATGTAGTTCTAAGATGTTGTTTTGTACTTGATCATGTTCCTCTGTCAATTGAAACTTTGTCAGTTGGCAGGGCAGTAGGATTAAGTTCAAAAGAATATATTGGAATGCATTCATTTTTGTCATGACTCATCTTATATTAGGGAATTCGATGTGAAAACATATATAACTGATTTCGTAGAATACATGTGTTGTGTTCTCTTCATTCTTTTGAGTTTTCAAAAAGACTTGCAAATTTTTACACTAAGTATAAGACACGAGAGCATATATATGTTTTCCGCAAACTTTCAAGAATTAAATTAAAATCCAACATCATTCATGATGATACAACATATTTAGGGATAATGTAATTTAACGCTTATTTTGTGAATTTTTAGTTATGATTTAGTTCGGATCATTCATGAATTGTTGTTATTGTTGTTTCGAAGTAATCAAAATAATCAAAATAAAGCAAAATAAACCCGAAAAAACTACGATAATGTGAATGTGCCATAAATTTACAAAAAAATCTAACAAATGTCAACAAAAAAAACTAACAAAAGCCCTAAAAAAATGTCCTATGAAGGTGAGAAAAACACACACACACAAGAAGGGGGGGTTGAATTGTGTGACTCAAAAACTAGAATCTTTTCTTTTCAAAACTTAAGGTTAAGTTCAGAAGCTGATATGATTCAGTTCTGAACTATTATCAAGAGTGTTTGCAACGGATTCAATAATGAAAAGAGAAGAGTAAAGAGAGACACACAGAAATTATACTGGTTCCTTCTCAATGTGAGAAGTAGTCCAGTCCCCTTGTTTTCCAACAAGAGATTTTCACTATAATCTGAAGATTACACTTGCTCAATCACTTAAGAAAGAGACTTCCAGTTGCTCAATCACCAAGAAAGAGACTTCTAGTGCTCAACCACAAAGGAAGAGGCTTCCACTGCTCAATCACTAAGAAAGAGGCTTCCAATGCTCAAGACACTTAGTCAAGAGACTTCTCAATGCTCAAGACACTAAGTCAAGAGGCTTCTGACTCAGACCACAAAGGAATGAGGTTACAAATGCTCATTATACAGACTGAGACTTTAAAGACCAAACTGGTTTACAAATGAAATAGTTTGGGATGAACACTTGATCAAATATCAGAGGTGTTCTCTTAATACAACACAAGTTAAGACTCTTAACCTTAAGAAATTCTAAGTTACAAAGATAAAAGAATTTCTAAGAGGTTGGGTAACTTGCGTATTTTTGACAGCAAAACAGAGCAAGAGTTCAGTTCTTTGTTTCAAGAGTCTTAGACGTTTTTCTTCTTCAAATCTTCTTCCTTTTATAGATGAGAATATAGCTGTTGAAGATTTGCTTGAATTGAGGAAAGAGCCGTTGCAATTGGGCTAGGTTACTGCAAATGTGTGCTGCACTTTATCAGTCAGAACAGAGCAGTTGCCATTTTTGAAATGGCCTACCTTAAAAGCTGGAGAATGTTTGGGTCAGGGAGACAACTGTTCCATTGAGTTGTTCTGACACATCCAGGCATTAAATGCGCACAGTACTGGTCAATATCCATGCCACATCAGCTTCAGAAGCTTCTCTGTGAACAGTGATCAGAAGCTGCTTCAGTTGTACGGATCAGAGGCTGTCTTGTACGGATCAGAAGCTGGCTTCAGGAGTTGACTCTGCATTGACTTCTTCAGAAGCACCCAGACTTCAGAAGCTGCACTTCAGGAGTACCACTTCAGGACCACTTCAGAATCTCTACTTCAGGAGCACTTCTTCAGGACCACTTCAGAAGCTCTTACTTCAGGAGCACTTCTTCAGAACCAGTTTCTTTCTAGCTTTGCAACCTTGCTTCTTGACTTTCCTTCCTTGCTCTAAGCTTGTTCTTTCATAACCATTATCAATCAATACTTACTAAGCATGTGGTTCTGAAACACTTGAACAAAGCATTAGCAAATAACCAATTTTCTCTTTAACACTTTGTTATCATCAAAACCATAAAGAGAGATATGTTTACACATAAATGTTTCAACAATCCCCCCTTAATTCAGATGAGAGTTGTTTAACACATTTTGTTCCAACATCCTAATCTTGATCCTGGTCATCATGCTGCTGTTGTCGCCTCCTCGACCTCCTGGACAGTATCGGTGCCATCATGTCCCTGATATGGCGCATCGCCTGATATAGCTGCTCACTGCTCATCGCCTCCTGACCCAAGTAGTCATCAGCCTGACTCACAACGCCACCAACCATGTCAATGGTATCAGGCGAGCCTATCTCTTGGTGCCGCTGCTGATGGTGTGCAACGATCTGCTCCTCATTTGCTGGCCTCGGAGGAGATCCATCAATAGGTGGCAGAATCTTTGGGTGAGACACATGTCCGTACCACCTCATGTATCCCTCTTCGTACTGCCATGGCTGATCAACCTCCCTACCCCACACAGCCTGAGGAATGATGTGCACACGAAAATCTAGGAAAGCCTGTGCAACGGCCTGAAAAGGGAGAGGAAGCACAAACGTCGGAGCTCGGGGGATGTCCTGCACGTACCCGTATTGCCTTTTAACCCGCTCAGGCAAGTGACGGTAGATGATGTCACGACCACACATGATCCATCCTGAATACCAGGCATATCTCCACAAACTCCTGGATCTCCCTATTATCCTCGTAGCATCCAGGTAACATCATCCATCTCCAAACGATCCAGCGCCAGACGGTATGGCTTCGGATTCGCATGACCCCTGTGTGGAATCCATCTGGCCGCACAAGGATAATTTTGTTTGTATTTATCATTATGGTCATGTGGGTAGACTTCTGGAAAATGTGCCAAGAACCATCCCTGCACAAACCAAACACATTTATAAGTTATTAGCAAACATAGTAAATTAAAAGGCATAGTAAATTAAAAAGCATAGTAAATTATTAAAAGACATAGTAAATTAAAATTACTACCATCAAAAGTGTCATGCTTCCCCCGATCCTTTTTCTTGCAAGCGAAGAGGCCTCAGATAGAGTGTGGTAAAGGTATGCCAATGTCATTCCTCCCCACGAGTAGTCCCTCATCCCAGCAAAGGTCTCCATCGTCTACAGGTATGTTAGGTCGATGTGTTTGTTGCTCAAGTCACTGAACAACGTACATCCAAGCAGGTATAGGAGGAAACACCTCACACAGGCATCCCTACGCCTGGCTAGCTCCTGGAGTTGCTCCTGTGTCTCAGCAAGCGCTAATCTGGTGGCCACACTCAGGTGATCCTCATAAAGCTCCTTCAGCGCCTTATAGCTAATGTAGCCACCATACTCAGTCTTGCAATTTTTCACCGCATACTCCTAGGTGACACCTAAGTATCCTCACCATCAATTCCACCCCATCAACCTGAGACACCTTCTTCCTATAGCTAAACATCCGTCCTTCAACAGGAACATGCAGCAGACACGCCACATCATCTAAAGTGATGGTCATTTCCCCAGTAGGCATGTGAAAGCTGCTAGTCTCAGAATGCCACTTCTCGCTTAGCGCCTGGAGCAGAGCATGATTAACAGTAGAATACCCTGTGTACAACAAATCATGCAACCCACTCGCCCTTATAGGATCCCAAAACCATATTTGATTCCTATGTGGACGCTGAAGATCTGCCTCCTTTGCCCCGTGATTTATGCATCTCATCCTACGAGTGTTACAAATCTAAAATAATTAAAAAAAACACCACATAAATCAAAAACATACAAAAAAAAAAGCATATACTTCATATATAAAAAATTACGCGCGAACAATAATCGAAGACAAAAAAATAATCAGACAACGGTATGTGTTCATGTCATTTTTTTTAAAAGTTATCATACAAAAATATATCGACTTCATATATAAAAGTTAAAAAAGAAAAAAGAAAACTTACATTATTTGCATTATACCACAACGGTAATGCAACGTGTGAAGCGTATGATGACAACAATGAATCATCATAAGGCCCTCCAGGAAATGGAGCCACATCAGGTAACTCCTCGGGGGCTGTTGCAGTCGCAATCTCATCCTCATCTAACGCAGATGCATCGTTGTCCCCACCCTCATCAGCAACATGCTGGACGTCATAGCCACCATCTGTGGCATCATGTAGCTGCTCCTGATAATACAGGTACTGTGTGGGGTCCTCCACCTGCGACACCTGCTGTGTCGGCTGAGAACTACACTCGCCCCCAACAGGCCTCCTGCCTCTTCCCCTCTTAGGCACATGAGGGTTTGCAGCCTGTCTCTCCCGTCGGTAGCTGCTAGTCATGGGCTGCTTACCAGCGCTAGTTGTCCTATCTTGGTTCTGATCAGACATATCTACACAAAAACAAAACTAAAAAAATTAGGTATAATAAAAACATCATTCTATCACAATTCCAACATTCTCACAATTCTATCACAATCTAAACATCATCAACATACTCATTTAGGCATTTTAACAAACACTTTGAGTGCAAGACTCACATTGTGTTAATTGGACAACATTCACAACCACATTATACTTAAACATAATCTAAACAACATTCACAACAACTACATTCATCTATAACATCATAAACTACACATTCAATCTACCAAAATTTCAATTTAATCATAAACCCTAACCACGTGCAATCTACCAAAATTAACAAAAATAAACCTATCTAAACTAACATTAACATTAAAAATGATTAATACTACTTACTTGTTGCTGATGGGTATGAAATTGCTTGAATTTAGTGGAATGGAATTGGAGAGGATTGGAAATTTTTAGAATTTGAAAACCTGTAAAACACACGTTTTGTTCTTATTCTGTTTATGTACAGATCGCAGCGGCAGTTAGCTGCCGATGGGGACGGCGACAACTAACTGCCGATGGGTCCAGCGGCAGTTAACTGCCGATGTACCATCCCAGCGACAATTAACTGTCGCTGGGGTAAAACCGTCATTTACTGGTGTGTTTTAGCCTTGTTTAATGTGGGAAAAGCAATTTTCTACTTCAAAATATGAAGTTGGGCCTCTAACAGGTGCTTGTTTGTACCTTAGTCTAGTTCCCTGCATACACATACCGGTCAACATAATGAGAATTGATATTCTACCATACAAAATTGTTCACTCCCATACAAACTGGTCAAAATACATCTAACATGACTTAACTCACGCTGGATACATATTATTTCTAGAACTGAAATATTATTACAAACAACAGAAATTTTATTATTTTACATTGTAATATTCATTACATTCAATAATAATTATTATGACATAAATTAAAGAAATTTACATTTGAAAGAAATCTTTTTAAAAAAATCGATTAATCATAATGATCAATCTTCTTGGGGTAAAAAAGCCACTTTTGAGCAACCCCTATAACAAATCTAAGGTAGACGTACCCGTCATTTCGATTAATTATAATAACCTTAATAGGACTCAAAAATTCCCTCGTCGATTAATATATTGATCTCAATCGCCGTCATAAAAAAACAGCATAATATCATTATGATTAATCGACGACGAATATTTTAGCCGTTTACGCCTATACTAACAAAACTACAAAAACAAAATATGAGAGAAGAGATGGGAGATGGGAGAATGAGAAGAAATGAGAATGAGAAAAAAATGAAAGGAAATGTTTCAATTTATAGATTTTTTGCTTGAATTCTATTGGTCGAAGAAAGTAACAATTCCTCCTTGATTAACCACCGTCCTAACCGCCGTCCATCCTACGTGAGTTAACTCACGCTGGGCTATAACCTGCATGAGTTAACTCACGATAACCTGCCAAAATATCGAGCGTGACTTAAGTCACGTTGAGTCACCGACCAAAATACCGAGTGTGACTTAAGTCGCGTTCATTACATGTCAAAGTGAATTAACTCATGTTGGTTTCTGGTGTAGCAGCATAACAACATTGAATGCTGTCAATCAAGCCATTAATGACCCGTAATCAATACACACTCATAATTGATCCAAATTACACTATTTCAACAACATAATCACACATAATCGATTCAAATTACACAAATTTGTCGTCAATCACACAATCATATAATCCATCCAAATTACATAATTTCGTCGTTCATCACACATAATCACTTAATCACACATAATCGATTCAAATTACACAAATTCGTCGTTAATCACACATAATCACATAATCACACATAAAAGATCCAAATTACACAAATTCGTCGTTAAATACACAATCCACAAATTCGATACAAATTCATTAAAATGCAACATTACGGACACAAATTCGAATATATTACACTATTACACATTAATACATATTTCACTTCAATAGAGCGGACACAAAGATGTAAAATGTTATTTTCAACTATTAACCTAAACATGTAATCTACATAGCCATCATCACGGATAATATCTAGATAGTAAACCGTCTTCCAACTGTCTTCATCTTTATCAGCCAATAGATTCATGCATGACACTTGTACAAATACAGTTAATGTTCTTTGATTTTCACCTAGATGGACAAAGTATCTGTCAAGTTGTGCCTTCAAATCATCCAACTTGTCGGTGGGGGTTAAAAAGACCTTAATCGTCTTCTTCACGGCGGAGTTGTGCTTACAACTCGATGGAATGGTAAAAAATAAGGCTGTGAGAGTCATGATTGATACTGGAGCAAGTCATAACTTCATTTCTCCTCAAATAACATCCATGTTAGAGCTTCAAGTTGATAGGAGTAAGGCCACATGTGTCAAATTGGGTAATGGGAATCGAACTATGGCTGAAGGGAAAATGGAAGGGATGAAACTTCAAATTGGAAGTTTTTTCACCAGAATTGAAGCTTATGTCTTAGAGTTGGAAGAAATTGATATTATCTTGGGAGTGAATAGGTTACAAGGATTGGGCAAGGTAAATTTTGATAGGAATGAAAGAGCAATTAGTTTTTATTGCAAAGGTGTGTTGATAAAGCTCCAGGAAACTTTTTCTAAGGATAAGATGATGGTAGAGGAGAAGCATTTTGGGAGGGCTACTATACAACCTCTGCATAACACTATGCAGTTACAAAAAAATGGTTGTAAACAGTTGGCAGGATAGCCTCAGTATGCAGTCACAACTTAACAAGGTTGTGGGAAGCATCGGACCGACAAGAAGAGTCACAAAATGGGAGGGGAACAAACAAACCATAAGTTGGAAACTTGGAATGCACTCTTCTAATGTAGCCTTGAGGACAAGGCTAAAGTTAGGTGAAGGCAATGATAGAGCATGGGGTACAACAAGCATAAAAGAGGGTCCAGTCATTGAATCATAATGCTGGTCTCACGTGCACATTCTCTAGAAGTTTCTAGAAGCATATAAGAAAGGGGAGGGAATAAAATCAGTTAGGATAGTTCCTGATTTCTAGGGATAATTCTGTTATAAGTAGAAGGGAAGGGTAGTAGGAAAAAGGCATCAAAGAAAGTTAGTATTGGGTCAGTTAGGAGAGAATCTCTCTATGGGTCAGGAGTAGAAATGATCTGGTAGGAGCCTAGAACTCGGGTTTATCTTTTCTTTTCCGTTTTCCACCATTGTAGAGCCTTGAGCTCATCACTTTTCATCAAATAATACACAGTTCCTTATCTTGATTTTACGGTTCCCATCATTACCCTTCAGCAGCTAATCCACTCTTTTGGCTTGGTTATCAACTAATTAGTTTGGCAGATGTTAGGTCTGAAGCATTCTCTTCATAGACCATAGTAACCCCAAAGACAAGGGATATTGTGCAGAAAATACCTTACACCTATTAACAAAAGTGAACCCGCAGGAAACTTAATCAATGGTTATTGTATTTGCAACAACAAAAAGGATAAAAATAAACATTCCAACCTATCATACCAAACCAGAAAGCAGTGGATTAAGCATCTACTCAACAAACTCTTCCAAATATATTAGATAGAAAAGATATTCCCACACAATTATACCTTTAAGGAAAATGCTAAAAGAGAGAGAAGAAAAAAACTTTTATCATTTCTTAGAGGAACTGCAACTACCAAAGACTTTTTTTGTCTAAGTAGGGTTAGATGCATAAATCAAATGGAAAAAATATCAACAATATTTTCTGAAAAGCAAAGAACAGTGAGCATGGTAGATATGGCAGTGAGCTAAACAAATTAAGCATAGACCGCGATAAAGGTAATCTTGGTAAGTGGCTAGAGGAAGGTCACTGAACTTAACTCACAAAATTCCTCTTTTAGGCCCTATTGTTTAAAACAATATTTGTTTGATCATACGATAGTTTTCATATATAGTTTCTATTAATTCCCAGAGTATCATCCACGGTTGCAGAGACGTCATTCATATCATAGTTTACCAAACATATTGTGGCGATGACTAGTAATAATCAAACACTACAGACCACTATGGAAAATAAGTATACATCATTCTCTTATTTATTCTTGTTTCTTTTGTCATAAGAATATTAACTTTCAGGGAGTTATATCATCCAAGACGAAGCATCTAATTTCAAGGAAATGGCACGATTGTAATAAATAAGGGTGGAGATTCAATGAATTAAGTAAATAGTAACATAATGATCTATGAAGCCCAGATACGGATACGGGTGCGGGTACGATACGATACGATACGGGTATGCGGATACGCGAAATTTTTTAAATTTAGGATACGATACGGCTAAGATACGTTAACAAAATTTTTATACTTAAACTTATATGTGTGTAAAATACTTAAAGAAAATAAGCATTGATTACCCTTCATTATTATATGTATGTAAAGTTTTCTTATAAACCATATTATATATAATTTTAAGTGGTTCATCGAGAGACAATTCTACTGATGCATATCTAAAATTGAATCATATACATCTCTACTGAATTGTTACAACACTATCTCACTGTTTTACCCTTCATCTTTTCTAGGATACGTACCTGTGAAGTATCTTATAAGTATCATAGTGTATCTATGAAGTATCCTATAAGTATCAGATAAAATATTTTTTAAAAATTAAAATAATTAATTCTGATACTTTGTGGGTACGTATCCGCGAGTATCCGTGGAGTATCGGTATCCGATACGGGTACGTCTCCGTTTTGGAGTATCCGGGCTTCATAGATAATGATCATGTACACCGAAGTTAAGATAAATATAATACTATAAGTGTGAAATCTTATAGTTGATATTTACCTACATTTTAGAAAAGAAAATGTTATGTCACATAAGGACCAAGTGAGAACCTGTTCTTTAGAAGAATCAATGCAATGTAAAATAGAGTGAGGAGAGATTATGGCAAAGTGATATAGCAAGCATACCACCTCACAAGTGAACTGGGCTGCTTGTATGGAAGTCATGGTTAGACCAATAAAATCTTGGCACGAATTGCCAACTATGTTCCTAGTTGAGTTTTCGCAAACTTTTGGTGTCTGTTCAAATCAGTTCCAGCATTTGCAGATCCTGACTTTTCCGTTGAAGATCCAATAGCACCCAAAGCATCCAGGAAGAACCTCTTATTAGGGATAACACCATCTTTATCCATTTGCTTTAGCAATTTATCTAAATGCTCTTTGGAATTTGCTTTAGTGTATGCCTTATAAAGAAGTTTATATGTTGATGCATCCGGAAATATTTTTAGGCTTCTTGCCCTTGCAAACAGTGAATCTGCTTCTTGTGGCAAACCATTTATGCAGTAAACATCAAGCATAGCATTTAGAGTTGAAACTTTTATGGGAACATTCGACTCAATCAGTCCATCGAACAATTCTACAGCCTTGGAGACACAACCGCATAAGCCGTACACATGGATGAGACTCTCGCGCGTAACAAAACTTGGTGTATAACCCATGTCAGTCATATTTTGGAAAGCATTTTCTGCTTTATCCTTAAGCCGCGCCTTCCCATAGTTCAAAATCATTGAGTTGAATGTAGGCAGTGTTGGTTTCTCCTTGGAGCGTAATAAACTCTTAAATACTTGTTCCATCTTGTCAAATTGCTGCTTTTTCCCATATGAATCAATGAGCAAATTGTAGGTAATTAAGTCAGGCTTAACCTGATTACTCTTCATTCGAGCAAGTACAGATTCCATTTCTCGGATCATCCCATTTTTTCCATATCCATCCATCACACCATTGAAGGTGTAAATGTCCGGTGAAACAGAACTCCCATCAAGATCTTTGAAAAGATAGTTCACTTGATTCACATCCCGAGCCTGAGCAAAAGCTCTCAGAAGAATATTGTACGTAACGATGTTTGGCTTGCACCGTTCAGTTGTTTTCATCTTCTCAAAGTATCCAAGAGCTTTGACCAAAGCCTTTGACTTGTCCCGCGAATGAAGGTGGGCAGAGATAAGTGAATTATACACAGAAGTATCCGGGCGACAGCCAGTGTTCCGCATCTCTGAGAAAAGCCACATAGCCAGCCTGATTTGCCCTTTCTTTCCCATAACTGATATGAGTTTTGAGTAAACCCCATTATCTGCAATATACCATCGTTGTCTCTGCATCCATCTGAAAACCTGAATTCCAAACATCACTACTCTTAAGTCACATACAGCCAACCATTGACATTATCGTTTTGTAGATAATTTGGATGGTTAAAACAGTATGAATACATGGTTAATTATGTTTAATAAATGATTAAGGAATATAATTATATAACAAGGTATTGCAACTCATCAACCATCTGAGCACAATTAACAACGATTTTAAACGTCATTTTGAAGTGTATATCTAAACACAAATTGTGGTTAAAAGATATCGTGTATATCGTGAAAATTGTGGTTAATGACATCCAAAATCATGATTAATTATGTTCAGTTGATTAATGAATTGCTATCCCTTGTTGTATTCATTAATGGTTAACTGAATGTAATAATGTTTGAACTACGTTGGAATTAGTTGTGCATCAAAATATTATTATCTATTATCACGAAGAGAGATTGTATTGACATAATGAAACAACACTATAATATCATAAAATAAAATGTAAAACATGTAATGTAACGTAACAAAAGTGAAAAAAGGGATATAGAGAAAGAAAAAGAAACAGAACCTCAAGGCATTGAAGCCATTTATCATGTTTGCCGAGTTCTTCAAAGAGCAAGAAACAGTGTTCGGTTCTGACAAGCTTCACATATTTGTTCAATGTTTTCAGCAATGGCTCTTTGTCGCTTATCTTCCGAGTGAGCAAACGAACCAGCTCTAGAGTTTCGGATTGGTCGGTTGTTTGCTTCCTATTTATACGGGCCGGGTTCGACCCGCATGAAATTCGGGTAATGCATGGAGGGTAATGAATCTTTGGAAATGGGTAATAATAAGAAGAAGGAGGAGTGGAGAAAAAGATAGAAGACATGGCAATAGGGATCAAGAATTGAATGAATTATGAAAAGAATGCCGGAGAGAGCGAGAGAGACGAGAAACAAGAAAGAAAGATGAAAATTGTTGAATGAAAATTGTGTGCCACTGCCAATCGAGAGGATAGGTTTTTTACACCATAAAAACACGTGTGCCACTGCCAACTAATAACCCTTTTTATTTCAAAATAGAAGTAGTAATCAACTAAAATTGTAGTAAATCAAAATCTGTATTCTTTTTTTACAGGAAAAAGTATCAATTTGTACAATGACCTAATAGATCAGACAAGAATTTAGTTTTGGGTTGATTCATGATTGTGTTTATGTTTAATTCCATTGGTATATTTTGTTGTTGAAATTGTTAGGTTTCATTTTTGTCGTTGCTGTATACTTTTATTTCATGACATATTTTTCTATTTTTTGTGTTATAAACACGATCCAAATTATATAATCTAAAAGAAGTTAAATTCTCTAAAGCACACGTTTAAACGCAATATGGACAAGTTTTTTATTATATAATAATTTAAACTAATATTGACATGAGTTCAGATTATATAATCTGAAATAGTCTAAAACATGGACTATAACGTTACAAGTAAGGTTTGGACGATTTATGGTGTGATTAATATATTTTACATGTTTCATTTGACTGTAATTACACTATGTGGTGGTGTTTTTATTGCACCTCTCTCAACCTTCCCCCCACCCCCCCAAATTCTATTTCCTTTCTTACTTTCTCTTGGAGGGGAGTATGATATGTCATAGTCTCAGTTGACCATTCATACTATCCCAAAAACTGTAGTGTGGTTTTTGTAGATATGATATGATGATCATTAGAGAACTTTCATAATATATTTTAAATTTTATATGATTTAGATTATATAATCTTACTAGGTATTTTCAAAAATTTGAAAGACCTTTTGCATAATTTATTTCTGATTAGGGTCTTTATCCCGCCTAAATAGATGGTTGTACGGCCCAACACAATCAATTAATTGTATTAGGCAGATGTTTTTCTTGACCAAATGTTAGGTTAATGCTAATTTTGTTGTAGATTGTATATACAGGTAGAGGTGTAACGACTTTTTTTTTTTAGGGAAGAGGTGTAGCGACTTGTTTGGTTTACTTTATGTGAAAAAAAAATAGATTTGAACCCTTATCAAGAGTAGTTTTGGTTTGATTCAATTTTTATAATATTTTTGTACAAAATCTAAACCAATTTTGGTTGGAACCCATTTGAATCTCTAATATAAAAGTTTATTTATTTGCATAAGATGTTTTTCATGAGCTCAAAAATAGATCAATTCAAACGGGATTTATGTATTACTGTTTACTCCCAAATTTGGTAAACAACCGCTAGTCTAGATCAATTGCTTGCGAGACCAACTAGTGAATCTCAGGAGCATTGTGCTTTGATTGAATTCTTTAAATTATTTGAATGTCCATTACGCATAGACATTTAATGTAGTTTTGGGAAATTAAATGCACAAGTCACTTGGATTACAAGCAACAAGGGAAATAAACTTTTAATAAGAAAAAGTACTGTTTCGATCGAAACGGATGAAGAAAACTGAATTTAAAGAAAACGCAGTAAAGTTTGCATGAAATTTAGAATGCTGGAAAGATACATTTCATGAAAAGGGTAAATTGCATTGAATTGTAAAAGATGCTTAACATAAAAGGATGGTTCACAGATTCATACTTGGATCCCATTTCACTCGTTTCTCTCGATAGCGTGGGTACTTTGAGTTTACAAGGATTTTGTATAAATGAATTGCGACCAGTTTTCTGACTAAAAAACTACTATATATAGACTTTCGAAAGTAAACTGCCCTAACGGTCGAACACTATACGATTGCCAAATGTCCTGCCACGTACACCCTGCATGCACATAACTGCTCCTTGGAACGGTTGCATCTTTCGAAGTCGAACTGAGTGTTGTGAAAGTTTGTCAGAATTGTGCTAAGTCCAGAACTTTGTTGCTTCGATTCGATCATACGCTTGTTCGATCTGCCTTCTGGTTCGAAGTCCTCCTTCTTTGCCTTAGCCTTGTATTCGAACCTGTGAACAATTTCCAAGACTCTTTTCGTTCTTCGATTAAACAGAATCTTTGAAAGATTCCCTTCAGCATTTAATGCACATTTAGAGCATATTCTTAGCTCATAAAAATATGGGCTAACAAATTGCCCCCAAAAAATGTCTACTTCGATTCGTGATCGAAGGAAGAGAAGAAGTTGACATTTTTTCTTTTTCCTATATGTTGAAAAAACTGTAACCTTCGATGGAAACTTTACATCTTCCTAAATGATGACGTCATTTACCTCGAGCAGTTCCCAAAGCAGTTATCATTACAACACTATTTTCGGAGACTTTTTGGCTCCTAGAAAAAGTAACTGACGGCTTAGTTCAGAGACCCTTCAGTTCTCCTCTTGCCACGTGGTTGAATTTTTCAACTTCTTCAAGCACGTCTTTTCAGTTTCCCTTCAGTAATGAGTATAAAATCTACTTTCCACTTCTCCCATTGTCATTTCGTTTTCAGAAAAACCTACTCTCTAGAAAAATCAACTTCCTTCTTCTATCATGGAGAAACTTTCAGAAGATTTACTAATCACCATTACCAAAAAAGTAGCAGCAACTGGTACTCGAAACTTACTTAACTTTAAAGCAACTTCCGTTAATCATCGTCGATTGGCGAACAAAAAGACGGTTTTTAGGGCTTTGCCTCGTAGCTGTGTGTGGTATTTTTATGACCATTTTCCTTCTACTGAAAAACTTGCTTTCATGCGTCGAATGATCCAAAGTGGTCATGAATCGTTCAGCCTAGTGGAGGCAGCAAGACTCCTTTATGAGGAACCTAATAACTTGAATGGCATCCTCTGTATTTTGCGCAAAGCAGCTTCCCACGGCGTGGAAGGGGCAAAATACTTACTGATGATATTGAAAATCCTTTCAAAAGATGGATTCTCAATGGAGGAAGTTTTTCCCATTTTCAAAGATCTCTTCGATCGTCAAATGCTGGCAGAATGTAGAAGATCGACTTGTGGAGGACCAGGTTTTCCTTACTTCTTGCCACACAGGCCTCATCGTGGTGTTAGGCCTCTACCTCCAGGCTTGGTCATTCGTTTCACCTGCGTTGCTTCAGGGGAATGCAAAGGACATGGGAGAAAACCTGGGATTTTCTGGCCTTTACCTGGTTCGGACAATGAGTACTATGGGACTGAACTCTGCCTCTACTGTCGTCTTGACCTAGAAGTTAAATGGTTCCTGCATGAATTTCACTTCTTGGAGATCGAAGGCTTCTAGGCTCCTTAGGCATTTAGGATAATTTTTGATGTATTTTGGATATTTGATCAATATCTTCGATGTCCTTATGTTTCGACATCTTTGATGTAATATGCCTAATTTTGGCTTCGATTTTTAATGCAATCTAATGCCTTTTTTATTTCCTATTGCTTTCTATCTCCAAATTCGATTCGAACAATGAAACTTCGACACTGTAGCCTTACGCGTCGAATGAGAAAAAATAACAGTTTCGACTCTAACGAAACTGAAACGTTTGTTTTCCTTTGAAACAAGTTTATGGCGCCATTTCTCGAAAACTAATGAGCCACGTTACTGACGTCATGATGGCACGTTTTACTGAAACGGCGTCATGATGGCACGTTTCACTGTGTAACTGTCACCTCGATTTCCACTATCATCATGACTTCCAATTTTCTAGGGAAAAGTGGGACACGTGTCACACTGGGAAGTCGAAGTGATTCTGATTTGACAGATTTTTTTTTTTTTTTTTTTTTAAATAAATAAATAAATGGAAAAGTAGATGAGAAAGTAACCCTATAAAAGGCCAAAAACGGCCATTGAAGAACTTTTCCAGACGAAAAACCTTCAGAGTTCTTGCTTTTCCACTTTTTGCTTCTTAATCTTCCTAACTTACGAACCAAACCAATCCATTTTTTCCTTCCATAACCGTTCGTTTCTTAATTTCAAAATCGTTGGCTTTGATTCAACAGTACGTCATCCAAACCCTTTTCTGCGAACTCAAACTTAAAGCTCCATTAATGGCGTCAGGATCTGGAACTAAAGAAACACTTCCAATGGCTGGGAAATGGTCGGACTTCACAATCAGTACTTACGGGGACGGCCAAGTACCAGAACCAACTCTTAAGCTTGAACACAAGAAAATCTGGGAAAATGAGGTTATCTTTCCTTATTCTCTCAATAAAACTGTTCACGCTTTTGGCGGTCCTCAACCAGATGACAAAAATCGAAACAGTCAAACCATGTCCATTTTCCCCCTTTACAAACCTTGCAGCCCTAGGGCCTTTTTGGACGAACCTTACAACTTTAGCTATTTAAAGTATCCAAACAAGGTCTTTAGGTCTGCTCCTTCTGCGACTCAGCAGTACCTCAACTGGTTGGACAGGGTCGAAGGCAACTACGGCGATATCTGGAAAGACTATGGGATTTTCGATCTGATCCAGCTTTCTCGAACTGGCATGAAATATCATCAAGAAATGTTGATTGCTGCCTTGCATTTCTTCGAGTCTTCGACCAACACTTTCCACTTCGAATGTGGAATGATGACCCCTACTCTCTTCGATGTAGCAGCCATCACAGGACTTCGACCTGATGGTGCCACTTACGATCCTACTCGGCTCAGTGACAATATCAAGCTGTCTTATACGTCGAATGCTTATTCGAAGTATATCAACGAACATCACAAAGATGACAGCGAAGTGAGCGACGAGGAACATGTGGCTTTCCTTACCCTTTGGTTGTCTCAGTTTGTCTTTTGCACAAGGTCTTTGCAAGTGGCCAAGAAATTCATCCCTATGGCCATCCAAATTCACGAATGCCAGTCTTTCGGCTTGGGAAGCCTTATTCTGGGAGCTCTATACGAAGCCATGAGGTCTGCCTGTGAAAATATAAAGCTCACAGGTTCTGGGTCAACTTTCCTAGCGTATGGCCCTTTTTGGCTTCTCCAACTGTGGTTAAATGCTACTTTTCCTCGGGAACTTGACTTAATACTCCCAGAACCCTGTTTCGAGGCGACTCGTGGGCGCCAAATCGAAGGTACAAGGCTATCTCGAATGATTCCAAGAATGAGAGGCCTCGATTCAGAGCAGCTCTTCATACAATACTTCGAGGCCTTTCTCCACCTGCAGACATTCAAGAGCAGCTTTGCTCCTTTTGTAGATCGAAAAGTCGGGCCTCACTGGTTTGCTCACCCATTCCCTCCGCTGCCTGAGAATGAGGAGGAAATCACTGCCGTTTGGTTAGCCTATCTCAACCCCACCCTTATCTCCTGTCGTTATGGCGTTACGTCCTCAGAGTTTGGATTAGTAGGATACTTTCCGAACTTAGTTTCAAGACAATTTGGGCTAACTCAGCTTTTGCCCAAAAGCTTTTACCTTAACGAAAAAGAGATTTGCTTAGGGTATTATGGGATGACTGAACCAACTTTCCACTCCTTCCTCCGTGAAGCTGAGAAAAGGTGTTGTAAAATTACTCCTTTCAAATATGATAACTCCCACTATTGTACTAGGGAGTTTGCGAAATGGTGGGACTTGCACCATTCCATTCACCTTGTTGATAAGAAACTCCTGATGGATAAAATTCGAGAAGGATTTAACCCATCTGCAGTGGCTGCAATCCAAAGAAAGTTGACTTCTAAAGGTAACTTTCGTCTCTTTCGAAATTTTCAAAACTTATCCTTTTTTGACTTATCCACTTAGTTCGAACTTTTCCTGTTTTAGGAAGCAAATCGAAGGCAGTGTCTAACGCCTCAAGTCAAGCTCCTCCAGTCAGGATCAAAAAAGAACCAATGGTAAGCCATCTATTTAACTCACATGGAATTTACCATTTACACAGGTGACTCAATTTAAATCTATGCCCTTTTCAGGTCACCACTCGGAAGAGGGCCAACCCAACAAGTGTTGAAGGGACTTCGAAGAAACCAAACCTTGGAGCTCCTGTGATTGCTCTAAGTGATGATGAAAAGGTCAGCACCTTTCGATCCTCTACTTTGCTTCGATAATTATCTTCGTTATTCAAAGCGTTTACATTAACATAGAATGTTATGCTACAGACCACAACGGACCAACCCGCTGATGTGCAACCTGAGTCAGAACATGTGGCTGGCTCTTCGAAGGACACCAACAGACCAGCTGAGTCCGCGGCTGGAGCAAGCTTGGCCAGTACCATCGAAAAAGCAAAGCAACCGCTCGAGCCTGATAAGCCAAGCAAAGCAAAAAAGAAGAAGAAGAGCAGGCAAGAAAAACCTGAAAGCCAAGATGAGGCCGTTGTTGACGAGACGGTCGAAGAACAAGAAGCCTCGCTTACTCTCACCGAAGAAAAATCTGCTGAGAAGCACAAGAAGAAAAAGAAAAAGGATAAAACTCGTCGAAAACCTTCTTCCTCCAGTCAGGCGGACCCAGAGGCTCTTTCCTCACAACAAGAAAAGATTGGGCAACCACACCCCACAACTGGAAATGACTCACCCCCAAAGGTAATTCGCCAACTCCTTCTCATCGTTCCCTTTATGTATATCGCATGTAATCTGACTATTTCCTCCACTTTCCAGGACCGTCCCATGTCAACCATTGTGGAGGAAACTTCTCCAGACAGCACAGTAAAACAAGTTCTCGAAGGACTAGGCCAACAGCTTTTTCCTCAAGAACAAGACTTGGAGCCAACCTCCCCCGAAAAAGGCACAGACGAAGAGAACCAGGCAACAGATGAGGTTGGTGCTAGCAAAGATGAACCCTTACCAATGACCTCTCCAAAAGCCTTGGTCAATTCTCCACCTCGAATGGACATTACCAACAAAGACCAGGTTTTACCAACTGAGGTTGACACTTTGCCAGTCAACGAAGAAACAACGCCTGTTCGAGTTGATGCTGCTATGTCCGATGCCCCCAGCGCTGGCGAGAGGAATGATCAGATCCCTGAAGGTGCATTTTCTACTCCCGAAGGTCACTACCAGCCTCCAGTTAGCAAGGAAGATAAGGCCAAAAATGTTGAGATAACTTCAAATGCTGACTACGAGCAAACGACTCAGACAGATAATTCACTTAATGATGAGGACATTTCATCTCCGAAATCCATTCCCAACATCTGTCTTCCAGTCGAAGTTTTACAAGGCGTCAAACACCTAGCACCGGAGGATGCGCTCAACACCTTGTTGTCCAACCATGGTACGTATGTTCCCACAGCAGCTGCCAGAGAACAGGCTCTTCAACTCGAACAGGCAGAGCATGAACTAAGGTTTCAACGAGAAGTAATTGATGGAGACATGTTAGAACTCCTCGACAGAGAACCCACAATTTACTTCAACATCAAAGCTCTTTTCAGCAAACTTCAAACTCCACAAACTGCTGAAGACCTGTTCGTACAAGTTTCTCAGGCCGACACTCTCTTGGAGCAATATGCAAAAAATCTTTATGCCTTGAGGAGTTGTACCCAGCTTCGAGACACCCAACTTTCTGTTCAGCAAGACCATTTTAAACAGGCAACCCACTACAATGAGGAAGCTGCTAAAATCAAAGCCGCGTCTGCAGGAGCATTATTGCAGATGACTGCCTGTGAAGAAAATATTTCGAAATGGAGAGCTGAAATCCGGGAGTTGGAGGCCAAGATAGCTCAAGAGGAAAAGATGAAAGAACGTTTCGCTGCTCAAGCTGTCGAAGTCCCTAGGTCCAAAATCGAAGAGCTGGCACATGCAGGCCTCCAACATTACAGTGATGGGCTAATTGTTAGCAGCGAAGTCGATCGACTGAACATTGAGAGCAATGTTTTGCAACGAAAACTTGATCACACCAAGGAGCAATACTACCTCTTCAGACAAGTCAACAAATCTTAGACGGCAGCAGATTAGCTTGCTTTTCTACCCATCATTATTTTGTTGTTTTCGAATTCTCTTGAACAATTTGGTTGTATTACTTTAAATGCTCTTTTGGCAGTAACTTTATTTAACCACTTTCACTGTTCAATTTACGGTATTCTCAAATGTGGCAGTTTCTTTAACCATCATTTCGAAATTTCTTTTGAAGTTTATTCTGCGGTTATCTTTACTTCGAATCACTTTGATTATTTTAGCATTTAAAAACGCCAGATATCGAAGATTTACATAGTTTTTATCATACGCAGTGACAAACCTCTTTTTTAGTAACGGATAAGATTGTGCGTATAACAAACGCGCGACTAACAAGCCGTATTTCTGACTGGCTCTAATTTCAAAACGAGTCAGACATCCGTTTTCAAAACAATCATTAATGAAATTAGGAAACGGTTGAAAAATCATTAATGATTCTACCATTATATATATGGTCATTCTCTATCCATTTTACTTACTCCACTCTGCAAGTCATAATAATATAGCCAGTATCATCAATCTTGAAAGAGAAACATGGGTAAGGGCAAACAAATTGCGAAGAACACGGATAAAAAGAAAGCAACATCTGCTAAGAAAGGCCACGAAAAGGCTGACTGATTCCTCAAAGAAAAACAAGAATCCTACTTCCAAGGGTGAAAGCTCAAGAACCTGCAGGGCTCCTCCTCCTTCTGAAGGGAAAACACCTTCGAAGGCTCAACCAGAGGTTTCTTCCTCAGAGTCTAATAGTACGGACCCTGATTGGGCAGAATTCCTTTCAACTTATGATGAAAACAAGGAATACCTTCGTTCCTCAGACTCAGAAGTGGATTCGAAATGAAGGCCCCTTCAAAATCAAAGTGTCTTTCTTTTCTTTTGTAATTCGAATAAAATCTTAGTTATGATGGGTAGAAAATCCAAGATAAAATCTTTGTATGTTGAGGGATGAAACCCACCATTTTTAATTCGAATGTTTAAATTTAATGGCGTCTTCGCTAGTTGCCATTTTAGTTGTTTATTTTTTGAACTATTCTTGATTTATTCGAATCTCCTGCAACACTGGTTTATATCTTTTCAAATACTTACCATTTATGCTCAAGGTACGTTGATCAGGAGTTAATTCCTCTAACTCATAAGCACCATTCGAATAAATCTGAACTATCTTAAATGGTCCTTCCCAATTTGGGGACCACTTGCCCAGGATTCGATCCTTTCTATCCATGGGCAGGATGACTTTCCACACCAAGTCTCCAACATTAAAAGTTTTTGACTTTACTTTCTTGTTATAAGCCTTTGCAACTCTTTCCTTTTGCCGGGTCAAGACTTCTAATGCTCTTAATCTCTCCTCATCTAAATCAACCAACTCATCTGACATCATTTCCCAATAATGATCAATTGGTATGTCCATTTGTTTTTGTATCCTGGCTGATTGCAAATGTATCTCGACTGGAAGTACAGCATCATGACCAAACGTTAGTCGAAATGGGGTAGTGCCGGTTGATTCCTTAGGAGAATTTCTACATGCCCATAAAACTTGATCCAAAGTTTTGTTCCAATTTTTTGGTTTTTGGGCAATATGCTTTTTAATCAAGTTAATGATAATTTTATTGGCTGCTTCGACTTGACCATTTGCTTGCGCGTAATATGGTGTTGAGGTTAACAATCGAAAGCCAGTTTCTTGAGCAAATTCTTGCATTTTTCGTCCAGTAAAGACTGAACCTTGATCAGTGGTGATTGTTTCAGGGATACCATACCTGTAAATGATATGGTTTTGAATGAAACTAATTACTGCCTCCTGATCGACATTTGGTAAAGGGACTGCTTCGATCCATTTAGTAAAATAGTCTATTCCGACTAAAATATATCGTTGGTTTTTAGACGAAGCAGGCTTAACCTCACCAATTAAATCCAGAGCCCATCCTCTGAAAGGCCAAGGTTTAATTATGGAGTGTAACTCACTAGCAGGTACATGCTGAATCCCTGCATGCTTTTGGCATTCTTGACAGCCTTTAGCAAATTCTATGCAGTCCTTTAGCATAGACGGCCAATATAAACCTTGTCGAAATAAAAGCCATTTCATTTTATGGCCTGCTTGATGTGCTCCACAAGCACCACTGTGAACATGGGAAACTGCTACATATGCTTCTGATTCGCTTAGGCATTTTAATAAAATTCCTTCTGCAGTCTTTTTAAATAACTCATTTCCCATAATCACGTAGTTCAAAGCCCTATATTTGATCTTTCGAGCTACGTTACCTGTTGGATTTTCCAAATATTCAACAATGGATTTTCTCCAATCATTATCCAACATATTGTCAATGGCCAAAATTTGGATTTTTCTCTGAAGATCATCTACGTTTTCATCTTCATTACCCTGTGGTGTACTTGCCCCCACAAGTTTTGGCATTGATAATGCATTGGTCAACGGCTCTTGTAACACCAGTTTATCTTTTATTTCGATCAACTGAGTTAATTTTTCCTTTGACAACTTGTACCCTGAAGCTATTTGGGCTAAATCATTTGCTTCTTGGTTTTCTAGTCGAGGTATATGTTCAATGTTAATATAATCGAAATGATTCAGCAGAGAACTTGCTATAGCAAAATATTTCGCTAAGTGTTCCTTCACACATTTGTATTCTTGTGTTAATTGTTTCAACACTAACTCTGAATCACCCCTTATGTTAACATTTCTTGCCCCCAAGCTAATTAAAATTTCAAGGCCTGTGATTAAAGCTTCATATTCAGCCTCATTATTTGAGCAAAGACCTTTAACTTTATATTTAAACTTAGTTGGGACTTTTGTGGGAGATATTATTAAGATTCCAATCCCAGTTCCATGTTTATGTTTAGAACCATCGAAATACAAAACCCAAGGTTCAGTATCTACATAGTCCTGAGACTATTTCGATCACTGAGTGATCTACAATAAAATCTGCCACAATTTGACCCTTAACCGATTTCAAGGGCTTGTAAGTTAAAGAATATTCTGTTAATGCTAAAGCCCACTTCCCAATTCTACTGTGTAAAATAGGCTTCGATAACATGTGTTTAATAATATCATAATGAGAATACACATAGACATCAACAGGCTTTATATATTGCTTAAGTTTACTACAAGAGAAATACAAACAAAGACAAAGTTTTTCTATGGCAGTATATCTAGTTTCTGCATCATTTAATACACGACTAAGATAATAAATTGCATGCTCCACGCCATTTTCATCTTCCTGAGCCAACATGCTCCCAATGGTATTGTCAGACGCAGCAATGTACAACTTCATATCTTTACTTTGACTCGGAGGCATTAGTACTGGAGGCTTAATCAAATACTCTTTAATTTCATCGAAAGCCTTTTGATGCTCCTCATCCCATTTGAATGGTTCATCTTTCTTGAGTCGAAGCAATGGCGAAAAAGCTTGAGCTTTGCCACTTAAATTCGAAATGAATCTTCTCAAGAAGTTGATTTTCCCTAGCAAGGATTGAAGCTGTTTCTTGGTCGAAGGAGGCTTTGTCTCAAGAATAGCCTTTGTTTTGTTCTGGTTTATTTCGATGCCTTTTTTATGCACCACAAAACCAAGGAAATCTCCTGCATGCACACAAAAAGCACACTTTAATGGATTCATTTTTAATCCATGTTTCCTCATCCGTTCGAAAGACTGCCTCAGGTAATCCAAATGGCTATCTTCGGACGAAGATTTGATGATTATATCATCTATATAAACTTGCATGAATGTGTCTATAAAATCATGGAACATAGAATTCATGGCCCTTTGATAAGTGGCCCCAGCATTTTTCAAACCAAAAGGCATGACAACCCATTCATAAGTGCCTAACGCACCAGGGCATCGAAATGCTGTTTTTGACACATCATTTTCAGCAATAAATATTTGGTTATAACCAGAATAACCATCTAACATACTTAAAAATTCGAAACCAGCTGCTGAATCTACTAACATTTCTGCTACTGGCATGGCATATTCATCTTTAGGTGTAGCATTATTTAAATCCCTAAAATCTATGCATACTCTAAGAGTTCCATTCTTTTTAATAACAGGGACTATATTTGCTAACCATTCGACATACCTGGCAGGTCTGATGAATTTACACCTCAGCAGCCTTTCGATCTCATCCTTGATCTTGGACATAATTTCTGGTGCGAACCTTCTTGGTAGTTGTTTCACTGGCCTCTTTCCTTCTTTGATAGGTAGCTTCAGTTCGACCATTTCTCTGCTTAACCCAGGCATTTCGTTGTAATCCCACGCAAAGCAGTCTTTGAACTCTTTAAGAAGCAACACCAACTTTTCTTTTAGACTTGAAGTGATATTGGCGCTGATATAAGTTGGCCTTTTAATCGAGCCATCTCCAATATCGATCTCCTCCAAAGGATCTTGTGCTTGCATTTTTGGCGCCTCGCTCATAGGATCCTTCTCGAACCCCAGCGGCTCATCATCATAGATGCAGTCAAGTCTTCGATCCTTTGTTTCTTTGACTTCCAGATCTTCGATCTTGGCTTCTACTGCCATATTTTGTTGAAACTCAGCCTCAAGGGCCGTATTTAATCTATTTTCGGCCATATAAGCCGTAATCCTGGCCCATGCAGTGGCCTCAGTCATAGTAATTCTCACGTATATTCCACCCAGTTGGTGGAATGACTCCATCTTCAGAAGAAACATCATTAATTTCTTCTCTTTCCCATATAAAGCCATGGGCAGGGTGGAGCTTGACAGAATGAATGACATTGTCACTTGGCACAAAAGCAGAATCCTTGTCTCCACAAGGTGCTATATTAGCCAAATTTTTGTCAAAGGTTTGTGGGGTGACAACGTCAACCTCTGACTTATAGAAGCTTTGATCTGCCTCTATGTTTTCAACGATCCCATCTTCCCTCCAAACAATCAACTTCTGGTGGAGAGTGGATGGTACTGCCCCAACTCCGTGGATCCATTCCCTTCCTAACAACAAGTTATAGTTAGCCTTGGATTGAACCACCAGGAAAAGAGTTGGTCGGACTATGCTGCCCACAGCAACATCAACTTGTATGGCTCCCATCGAATAGCCAGTTTTGCCTTCATAATTAGAAAGCACAATATTGTGGGCAGATAGATCGCTGTCATACTTCCCAATCCTGTAAAGCGTAGATTGAGGCATCAAGTTGACAGCTGCTCCCCCATCAATGAGCACTTTGTTGATCCCAACGTTCTCAACCTTTGCTCTGATGAAAAGGGGTTTGAGATGACTTTTCATCCCAAGACTTGGCCTTTCGAAAGAGGCCAGTTGCTCCTCGATGCAGCCATTGTTCATCACATAGTAACACACAGGCTTTGGGTCAGCCATATCAAGGTGATCGAATTCACTTTCGATCTCAGTCACTTCTGATTCGACATCATACTCAGACGGCAAGATGGACACTACGCAGATGACGTCGAAGTCAGGTTCAGAGTCCAGTAGATCCTCGTCCTCCATCTTATCTTCATTCACCGGAGGCAAGAGTCTTTCTTTTGCAGGCCTCCTGGACACATCCTTGTATTGGCCAGTTTGCAGACATTGTTCGGCTAATTTCTTCTGACGCTGAAACCTGCGCCATTGGGTCCTTGTCATGGGATTCTTACCCTTGTAATTGTTTCGGTAAGAATACTTATTAGCGTCCTGTGAGCCAACTTGCTTCGTTCCACTGGAACCACCTACCTCCATAGTTCCTTTGTTGAACCTTATAAGCCCCTGGTGCATCCATTTTTCTACAGGAATCGAACCAGGAGGAATGAAGGTAGTCTTTCGACCAGATTTCTGGCCGTTGTTCGACTGTACCATAGTCCTCTTGCCTTTATCGAATCGCTGGTTTTGCGTTGCCCCCTTGTTGATAACCTGGTACTTCTTGAGGCCCTCAGTAGCCTCTCTATCACACACTGCACTGCAGCGGGGACACAGCATTACATTCTTGTTTTCGAGTTTGCATCTATTCAGAAAATCGACCAGATCCTCTTCAGTTTGAGGATACACCACCTTCATCTTTTCGTTGTAGTCTTCTTCAGGTATGGTTTGAACTTTCACTTCAGACACCTCCATGGCTTCGACCATCATTACTCCTTGAGGTTCCGCATAGAGGGTTTCAACAGCTTTTGGTGCCTCAACATTTGCCTGAGTTGTCTTTGGTTTCTCACCAAACTTGAGTCTCCCCTCATTGAGAGCCTTTTGGACCAGATCCCTGAAAAGAATACAACGTGAGGTTTTATGGCCAAGGAAATTATGAAATTTACAATAACCCCTTTTCTTCTGTTGTTCGATTGGGGGTACTTTTAAGTCCTTAGGAACAATAATCTGGCCATCTGTAACTAATAAATCAAATATTTCATCACATTTGGTTATGTCAAATGTATAAGTTTTAGACACAAATTTATCATTCTTAGGCTCAACAGGATTTTTCCCATTCGAAGGTTTAAGGAGTTTACAGACATAAGGAGGTCCAGGTTTTAATTCTGCTAGATCAACCTCATTGTCTTCGACATCTTCATAAGTGACATCGAACTCTTGGTCACTGTCGTTTGCTTCGACATATGCAACCTTCTCCCTCTTATGGAATTTAGAATTCCTAGCCTTTTCAGCTTTTAGCCGTTCGACTTGTCGAACTCTATCAGCCAACTGAGCCATGTCCCTCAAATACTGAGTATCTAATTTCTTTCTAATCGAATAGTCTAGGCCACCAGCAGCCATTTCGACTAATTCATGCTCAGGGACTTGGGTGAAGCACCTTGCCTTTAGGAGTCTGAATCTATTGAGATAATCATCAATTGACTCAGGCGCTTTACGTCGAACACTTGCTAATTCTTTAAGGCTTATTTTCGATTGTCCCATGTAAAATTGTTCATGGAAAACTCTCTCTAATTGATTCCAATTATGTATGGAATGCGGGGGAAGGGTTGTAAACCATGTAAAGGCATTTTTTGTTAAAGAATTTGGGAAATACTTCATCCTTAAATTCTCATTATTTGCTATGTCTCCTGCTTCTGTCAGAAATCTTGCAATGTGCTCAACAGTTGATTCGCTAGTGTCACCAGCGAACTTAGTGAATTTTGGGATTTTGAAACCCCTTGGTAGTTCAGTCTGAAGCACATACTCTGACAAGGCAGAAACAAAATTTGGTCTATGTAAACCTACATTCAAACCATTTTGGACTAAGATAGCTTCGACCAAATTTGCTATGTTGTTTTGTGCCCCTAAATTATTTTGTTGGATATTTCGAACCACTTCATCAGCATTTTGATTTCGATTTACTAGGACTATCCCTGGATTTGGTTCGATTTGTGGTTGTACTTGTGGTTGAGCGTATGGTTCGACTGGACCCATTTGTAATTGTCCTTGATTAGGCTGTACCACTAAGTTATTGGGCATAGGCACCATAGCATCATTTGGTACTTGGATGTTTTGTATGGGTGCTAGATTCTGGATCTGAGGGACTGGTTGATTAGGGACATGTGGAGCCCCAAAGAAATCAGCCATTCTACCCATCTGGGTGGCTAACAATTGATAAGACTGGTTAGTATTTTGTATCAAAGGATTAAACACTGTACCAATTTGTTGTGTCAACATATTAACCATATCATGATTACTTTCATCCATTTGTTGCCTTAAAGACATCAAGGATGTATTAGTTAGTGGTGGCACTGCATTTCGATTAACAGAACTGGAGGCCAATCGTTGGTTTGTAGGCGAGTAAGCGCCAGGCACAGTTTCTGAATACAATGAAGGGTTGGTTTGCAGCCCTTGCATCAGTGTTGTAGGCATACCATATGGTACATTCCTATTGTTGCCTTGACTCATATATTGTGAAAAAGGCATACTGAACGTAGAGCCTATTGTGCCTGCTCCTCTTGATGGGGACGGCTGGCTTCCTAAATTTTCGGGTATCGAAACTGCAGAGCCTGCAGTGGTAAGAGGCATCGTTGTTGATGCAATGATAGGCATAGTAACGCCCAATGTCGAAGAACTGGGAGCGGAAATGGTCGCTCCAGTCACATTCGAAGTGTTTAACGCACTCGAAGGCGCTGACACATTGTTATCATTCACATTTGCATTTTCCATATTATTTGTGTTTGTATTTCTGGGTGGTGGTCTAACCATTTCAGGGAGTATTTTCCCACTCCTCAAGAACATGCACTAACACAATTTCCAGAAAGAATGCACAAATAAAAATTTGCAAATCCAAACGAAAATATTTTTGATAGAAAAGATTCAATTAAAGCACCGTCCCACCGGGCGTGCCAATTTGTTTACTCCCAAATTTGGTAAACAACCGCTAGTCTAGATCAATTGCTTGCGAGACCAACTAGTGAATCTCAGGAGCATTGTGCTTTGATTGAATTCTTTAAATTATTTGAATGTCCATTACGCATAGACATTTAATGTAGTTTTGGGAAATTAAATGCACAAGTCACTTGGATTACAAGCAACAAGGGAAATAAACTTTTAATAAGAAAAAGTACTGTTTCGATCGAAACGGATGAAGAAAACTGAATTTAAAGAAAACGCAGTAAAGTTTGCATGAAATTTAGAATGCTGGAAAGATACATTTCATGAAAAGGGTAAATTGCATTGAATTGTAAAAGATGCTTAACATAAAAGGATGGTTCACAGATTCATACTTGGATCCCATTTCACTCGTTTCTCTCGATAGCGTGGGTACTTTGAGTTTACAAGGATTTTGTATAAATGAATTGCGACCAGTTTTCTGACTAAAAAACTACTATATATAGACTTTCGAAAGTAAACTGCCCTAACGGTCGAACACTATACGATTGCCAAATGTCCTGCCACGTACACCCTGCATGCACATAACTGCTCCTTGGAACGGTTGCATCTTTCGAAGTCGAACTGAGTGTTGTGAAAGTTTGTCAGAATTGTGCTAAGTCCAGAACTTTGTTGCTTCGATTCGATCATACGCTTGTTCGATCTGCCTTCTGGTTCGAAGTCCTCCTTCTTTGCCTTAGCCTTGTATTCGAACCTGTGAACAATTTCCAAGACTCTTTTCGTTCTTCGATTAAACAGAATCTTTGAAAGATTCCCTTCAGCATTTAATGCACATTTAGAGCATATTCTTAGCTCATAAAAATATGGGCTAACAATTACATATATATGTTATAGCTGGATTTTTACGTTACAATTTTGTGTGTTGATTATACGTTGTCAAGGCTTCTATAATAATGGTGATCATCTTTATGTGCAGTTAAATTATTAATTTAAAATGTCAAAATTCTATAAAAAAAATTCTTTCGAATTATGTGATTCAAGCTAGTGTATTGAAACGAGTTGTTCGCATATACCTAAAAAAATTGGTTGTTTGTAACTTTAATCCAGTCAAATTCAAACTAAAATAAATATATTTGTATTGAACTCATGAATCAAGTTTTAAATTGAACCAATTAATATCGAATTGAACTGAGTCAAGTTCGACTCGGGTCGACTCATTTACCGCCCTAGTCTACACATATGTACGAGTACAAAAATCAACATGGGATCCAATTTTCGTACGATATAGATTTGATTGTACTCCCTCGGTCTTGTTTATAAGAGACAAATGTGTCAACAAAATTTAATGTGTTTAGTCCAAAATTTAGAACAAATATATCAATTTATGTTGATCCAATTGCATCTTGTAAATACCGGAAGGACACTTATTAGTATTAATGAAATTAATGTAATTGGACAGGTCAATGGATTGAAATTATTTTTTTTAATAAACGTAAATGGATTGAGATATCCACCTACACGTTTTTTTTCTTTTTCTAGTAACCTCTTAAAAATTTGATTACACCATAAAATGATTAAAATATCCTTAAATTGAAACTAAATTTCCAACAGCACTCATCTTTTTTCATTACCAAAATCCCTAACCTATTGTCTCTTTTTCCATTGCTCTTTGTCTCAATCCTCTTCTCATCGACTCGCAAGGCCGACCCAATATATTCTTAGGCCTAAAGCACATTTTATAATGAGACTTTTTAAAATCAAATAAAAAATCAATTTTGTAAAGACATGATATGATGCCTTCTTCCTACCATCTAAGTTAGAGAAACAATTACAATTATTTTGTTATAATACATATATTTAAAACTAAATTGAAATTTTTTGAGGCCTTTATTATCCAGAATTTTAAGGCCTAAAACTCTAGCTTGGATTGCTTGGCCTTTAGACCAACCATGTCGACTCGTCGAGTATTGCCGATACATCATGCAACTACCATTCAAATAGCTTCAAATAATTTCCGAATGATGTCCCTTCTTGCTCATAATTTCCTAATTTCTTTATGAATTACGTGAGTTGCAATTGGTTTTTGAATACACTTCAAAATGCTTCTTTCTTAAATTGATGAGAATTACAAGGGGGCTTTTGATTTTCTCTACTAGACGATCAAATTAATAGTACACAGTGCACATTATATATATATATATATATATATATATATATATATATATATATATATATATATATTTCAATTAGGCATTGGTTTAGTTGAAATTGCTTTTGTTTGTTTGCTGGAAAAAAAATTAGGCATTGATCTAGGTTTTCAGTATTTTTCGTTTGCCAGGTTCACTTTTTTAGTTATGTTTGTTTTTGCTTTTTTTTTTTTGAGGTGCTTGTTTTTGTTTGTGTGCGGAATAATGGAAAAAAAAATATTTTCTGGTTTTTTAAGGGAAAAATAATTCGTTGATAAAGTGAACTAAGTGTCTATTTGGTTCAACAAATGGGAGAAGATATGTTTTAATGAAGGGGAAGTGAGAGGGGAGGCAAGATATTTTAATTAAATATATTTTTTAAAAGATATTTAATTAAATATATGTTTGGTTCAAAAGAGATGAAATAAGATATTTTAGTTAAAGATATGTTTGGTCCACATGGCGAGGGAGGGATTTCAAAACTAATTACATTCCTTCATTCAAAAAAAACTAATTACATTCTTACCATTGAAATCTTACAACAAAATTCTAAAACTATGCACTTTATAAATTTTGTCATATTGTTCTATTTTTACACTTTCATTATTGCTCATAAAAGTAATATATTTTTTTTTTATTTTGGTAGAAACGTAACATATACTACGCAACGTAAAAATCTAAATGATAATTTTTTATGCAAAAGATAAAGAAATTACATAACCTTTAAAACATACTAGACTTTAACCCGTGCGATGCACGGGTTTTGTATAGCTTCATATATAACTATCAAATGACTATATTATTACTTTTATAGTTATATTCAGTATTATGTTATAAAACTATCTCAAAAAGTAACAAAAATAAAAGATGGACTGCAATAAAAATGACAAATCAAAAGAAAAAATATATACAAAAGCTAGCACCAAGAAATTGATTCTAACCGCAAAAGTTGTTAATCGAAAGAAAAAAAATAAGGAAAAGAAATTGTTATTTAGTAACCGAAAGAAAAATAAATAAAAAGGAACGTTACGTGGTAATTGAAATAAAAAATAATAATAATAAAAAGGAACCGCTAATAATGAAAAGGAACTACTATCAAAAAAGGAATTGCAATGGCGTTGGTGACTTTTAAAAAAATGACATTTTCATGTGTTATCTGATTCAATTCCTTGCATATTTTTTTTTCATAAAAATTAATTAGGTCCGTCAAAAAGGGTGGTGTTATGGTTATTAGGTTCAATTGCAAGATGGTGAGAGAGATGAAAGTGAGTGAGAAATGATTTAGGAATTGTGAGATTGAAAGAAAGAGGACCCGAGATTTGTGTTGAATACACAACATTGAAACAATCACATGTCATAAAAAACATCAGTACCTTGGTGGTAAGAGTTGTGAATTGAAAGCATGTGGTACCTGGTTCGATCCCCATCCGAAGTTTTTTTCATAAATTTTTATAACTAAAAAGTAGGGCTAATCATTAGGGTTAGAGCAACACTAATTAACATTTAGTATGAAAAAAAGAATAATGAAGAAAAAGCTAAAATTCACACAATCACATAACAAAATCAATAATTTCAAACCCTAATGTCAAGGATTCGAAATTAACAAAATTCAGACAATCAATATCAACATTGGTCATAATTTTTTGTCAATTCGATGAAAGATGGTGTGAATCGGTGAGAGAAAGCGAGTTATCGGCAATGACATTTACTGCAGTCAGTTGTTGGTGAGGTGGCAGTTGCGGCGGCGGCGTGATATGTGTGGATCAGTGAGAGAAAGTGATTTTCCGGCGGTGGCAGTTATGGTGGCATGAGTTGTTGAAGTGGCAGTTGCAACGGTGGCGGGATGTTGTTATTGGGGTCACCGGCGGCGGTGAAAATGAAGTTGAATCGCATGATGTGTGTGAATGACGTTCAATTCGTGTTCAAATGATGTTGGAATTCAGGGTTGTGAGAATGACTTAAAGTGAACTCGCATTTGTGCTAGATAAATAAAATGAAAGCAACTATAAGTCACAAAAAACTTTAGTGATCTAGTGGTAATGGTTGTGATCTACCAGAACTTGGTCTGGGGTTCAACTCTAAGCAGGAATTGTTTTTCATTTATATATAGTATGATACATTCACGTGAATTAAATTGACGTTATAGTCTTAGATATATATTTTTTTGGTACAATAGTCTTAGAATTTTAAGCAACACATATGATATGTGAACAGGGACAATTTTAATATTATGATTAAATTTTAAATAAATTAGGGTGTGACCGGATATTTTTAGATGTAACTAGAAAAACTTTTTTTTTCCTAATCGGATATCCACCAACATGTTAGATACAAAGTTTATTTACACAACAAATTTTATTGTCCAATATATGGTGTAAACCAGTAAAAAAGCATACGGTGTCAAAAAAAAAAGGTGTAGAGTAGTCAAAAAAATGTTGTAGATAAAAAAAAATTATAAGTTTTTTTCTTTTAAAATTAAATTAATAATTATAAATGACGTATTTAAATTATTTCTTTTTAGGAAATTTTGTTTTTTAGAAAAATTTATTAAATATGATATTAACTTTTAGATGCTCAATTCCTTAAAAAAAAAACTTTTAGATGCTCAATTCCTCAGCAGAAGATGCTGCTTCGAATTACATCCTCTCCAAAATATTAGCACACTAATTATAGTAGTTACTTGTGCATAACACTGTCTTTGTTGCCGCAATTGTGCATGCCGAATCACCATCTAACTTTACTATTAAAATCCTTCAAAACAAAAAAAAAACTTTACTATTAAAAAAATAAATGGTTAAATATGTTTTTGATCCTTATAAATATACTAACTATTTCTTTTAGTTCTTAAAAAGAAAATTAATTTTTATTCACTCAAAAGTTTTCCATCTCCACTTTTAATCCATACTTTTAAGTCAACTTATGTGTAACTTTTAAATTTTTGAACGAAATTATGCATAAAATATAAAAATTCATATTTAATTCATGTTTTGTTAAAAAAATTACAATTTTTTTTGGGAGAGGTTCTTATAATATTTTAACATTCATGCAAATTTTTTACAAAAATATGAAGTCTACATATGAATTAACTTAAAAGAATGGACCAAAAGTAGTGATGAAAAACTTTTGAAACTAAAAGTCGAAAATAAATTTTAGAAAGAATAAAACGAAAAAATTAATATATTTATGCGCACCAAAAACATATTTAACTCAAAAATAAAACACTTGCTGCAATTGCCAATCACACCACCAAAAAAAATTGCCAATCACATGAGACAACTCTTTTTCTTATGGATCATATTCATTTCCAATTCCACAAGTAATGTTAACACTATCATCAAAATGAAAAATATAAAGTAAAACTACTATTTTTAGTCCCTTAACTTATTATGAGGTAACAATTTGATACATATAGATTTTCAAGTTTCAAATATAATATTCATATGAAAATATAGGTGAAGTACTGTATATTTAAATATTGAGAGGCCATAAGAGAATAAAAGCATGAATTTGAAGTTTGAAAGTTCATACGCAGATTAACCAAATTGACAAAAATGAAACGAAAAAAAAGATAAATGATCAAATGGTTATCTGAAATCAAGTTAAGGGACTAAAAATGTAATTTTTGCTAAAATACAGTATATTCTATTTTAAGGTTAAATTTATTTTAGTTACTACAAAATCATGAGCTTTTAAGTTTAATCTATTTTTTTTTTTGGTACAGAACCAGTTTTTTTTTCAAAACACGAAATTTGTTTTCACTAAATTATGTCTATGTTTGATTCCACTTCTAAAAGGAGCAAAATTGATTTTGAAGATATAGAATTAATTTTGACATGTTTGGTTGTCGTTGAGTAGAATTGATTATGCATCCAGAATTGATTCTACTTAAAGCCATGATTTGTAGCTTTTGATTCTAGAAGTGATTTTCATACACAATTTTATTGTTCAACTCACTTTTACATGAATGTACTCAAACACATATCACTTTTAATGAGAACCACTTTTAACCTAAAATCAACTCTACATGTCAAAATCAATTCTAACCAAACACACGCTATATATAACCCCATCTCTGGTTCTGTATTAGCCAAGTTGCTTTTGGCACTTAGCACCAGCGAAATAAAACTCTTTGCAAAAGCAATTTAAACTCTGCTCGAACAGTTATCATGGTTTTGATTTACATACCAATTTTGCTAGTTTCTCTTGCTTCTCTATGGCTATGGGGAAGTAAGAAAAAAGCAAAGAAATTGCCACCAGGTTCAAAAGGGTTACCAATTTTGGGTAGTCTTCTAAAATTAGGACCAAACCCTCACCGTGATCTTCACAAACTATCCCAAAAGTATGGACCAATCATGCACTTACGTTTAGGTTTAGTACAAACTATAGTTGTTTCTTCACCTCAAGCAGCTGAACTTTTCCTCAAGACTCATGATCTTGTTTTTGCAAGCAGACCACCAACTGAGGCAGCAAAAATCATCGGTTGGGATCAGAGGAACTTGAGTTTTGGTGAATATGGTTCTTATTGGCGAAACATGAGAAAAATGTGCACTTTAGAATTGTTGAGCCATGCAAAAATAAACTCTTTTAGAACCATGAGGGAACAAGAACTTGACCTATTGATAAAGTTTCTAAGAGAAAAAGCCAATGATAGAACAAAGGTTGATTTAAGCGCTAAGGTTTTGACACTCACTGCTGATATGAGTTGTAGAATGGTTTTGGGGAAAAAATATACGGATGATGATTTGGATGAGAAAGGGTTTAAGGCTGTGATGCAAGAGACAATGTATTTATCTGCAACTCCTAATATTGGTGATTACATTCCTTATCTTGGACAATTTGATCTACAGGGGTTAACTAGGCGTATGAAGGCAATTAGAAAAATCTTTGATGATTTTTTTGAGAAAATTATTGATGAGCATATCCAATCCGACAGTAAAGATGATAAGACTAAGGATTTTGTAGATGTTATGCTGGGTTTTGTTGGTACCAAAGAATCTGAATATCGTATTGAAGAAACAATATCAAAGCCATTATGCTGGTAAACATAGTCGAGCTTAATTTTCATCATACTTTGTTATTAATGATATTTTTTCACCAAAAGTTACGTGCTTACATAACATCGTAGTTTTTTGAAAGGTACATAACATCGTAGTTGTTAGTGACAATGCATCGTATCATCTCAAAATTTCACATATCTATTTCTTTCTTCATATAAATAATTATGGGAGAAATTTAGGGACGGATCCATAAATTTTGACCACTAGAGACAAGATTTTATATGTTTATATGAAAATTGTAATATACATACTATAATCATCTTCTTTATGTGCCACCATTAGACAATTCACTTGATGAGCTGAACAACATTGGAAGAGTTTCTAACCAAAATATTCAAGACTCAAACTCTAAAATCAAACATAACCACAATTGTATGATTTGAACTTTTTGAAAATATGACAAAACCTAAAAGTTTGTTTGAAAGCGTACTTCACTATTATAATTTAAAAAAACATAAGGTGTAGGCTTTCATAAATAAACTAACAAGCTAATGGGTCATAAAGACTAAATTTCATTTTGATATCTAACATGACCATTTAGGGATTATAATTCTCTATGACATCCTATTTCAATTCTATTTTATAATAATTTTTTAAATATGTCAACTATTGATGTAGGCCGATATGTTTAATACATAAAATGTTGTCAAATTTATGATTTAACACAATGTAAAATTTATTAAGAATAATATTAATAAAAAATATTATTTATATTCACTTAATCTTGTTTGGATTTCTAGGGAGCTTAAAGTACCAAGGTGGATCAACACATTGAACTAAGAACCACCACACAAGTGAATTTTAACACCACATCTTCATCATAAACTTTAAGACATTAGGTATATGGATCGTCTCATTTATATGTTCTTCAACATCTATTTTTTTATATAATGAGACTTCTAACTTACACTCAACACATTAATAAATCTAAAAGGCTTTTAAAAAACCTCTTGTCTTGCTATTTAAAAAAAATGGTATCAGTCTACGTAAGTTTGGTCATACGTCCCAGACAGTCGACATGACTTTCTCAACCCTAGCTACAAGTTTGATTAAGATCTTTCTTATTTAAATTTTCATCCGCATTGTCCACAATTCATATTTCAATCATGAGTGTATGGTTGTAAAGAGAGTTTAACTAAATATATCGCTAAAGGGAAGTTATTTTTGTGTAGATGAGTTACGCTTGTTGAGAGTTGAGACATTTTTTTAAGAATTTTGTTAATCTCCACATGATTTTTACAACTAGGCGTAACACTGTTATAAAAAAAAAACTAGGTGTCATACTATTCACTTTTTACATGTTCATTTGTATAGGATATGCTAGCAGGTTCAATGGATACTTCAGCAACAGCAATTGAGTGGGCAATTTCAGAACTACAAAAGAATCCAAGAGTGATGAAAAAAGTTCAAAAAGAGTTGGAAACTGTGGTGGGTATGAAGAGAAAAGTGGAGGAATCAGATTTGGACAAGTTGGAGTATTTAGAAATGGTAATAAAAGAAAGTCTTAGGCTCCATCCAGTGGCGCCCTTATTAATTCCACGCCAATCCTTGGAAGATTGCATGGTCGAAGACTTATTCATACCTAAACAATCAAGGGTCATTGTGAATGCATGGTCAATTATGAGAGATCCAAATGCTTGGATTGACCCAGAAAAGTTTTGGCCAGAGAGATTTGAAGGAAAAAATATAGATGTTAGAGGACGTGATTTTCAGCTCATACCATTTAGTTCTGGTAGAAGAGGTTGTCCTGGATTGCAATTGGGTCTAATTGTGATTCGTTTGGTGGTAGCTCAACTTGTGCATTGCTTTGATTGGAAATTGCCTAATCATATGCTACCAAGTGATTTGGACATGACCGAGGAGTTTGGTCTTACTATGCCTAGAGCCAATAATCTTATTGCCATCCCCACTTATCGCCTTTGTAGCGGCAACGACTAGATTAAAATTTACACCTTCTGATCGCTATTATAAGCAAAAATCATCATTTTAGATTCATTCAATTAATGATGTATGTGGTCTTTATTATAGACCACATACATCATTTAATGAATGAATTTAAAATGTTGATTTTTGCTTATAATAGTGTCATTTCGATAGCAAAATATAAAATAAAGTTAAATTGCTTATAATATAAATGTTTGTCTTATAATTACTTATATACAAGACATTTTAATAGCAAAATATAAAATAAAGTTAAATTGTTTTCATATAAATTATAAGTTGTTTTCATAAGCTAGCATAGACAATTTATAAACATGTCATAAGTTGTATATATAAGCTCTCTTAAAGAGTCGTACAAGTGTAAAAAAAACAAAAAACAGTCCCACAATTATTTATGCCAATAGATAAACCTTAACAAATTAATCCAAATATATCCTAAAAGACAATGTATAATTGACGTTGATATTTATGTTCGAATAAGACTTGCATTGTTTTTTTCTATTGGCATAAACACTGAGGGAGGGAGGCTCAATTGTGTGATACAATGACAAAGTGTTCGCGCCACTCCCTATGGGATGGGTTGATGCTTCTGGCACAATGGGTGGGTTAAACTTAGACTTTCATTTCTTCATTTGCAGCCTTCCTCTTTCTCTGAATATAAATACATTGTATTCCTCATGTATCCATTATGATCGGAAAGACAAACAAATATTAACAACTTTTTTTTTATTTTCCTTGAATCAATTTATTAGCCACGAGGATGATTTAGACAATTGACTCAATTTTTTCTATTGAGATTCACTTTTTTACTATGTATAATTTACCCTATTTTTATTTGATTCCATATTCAAGTACAAAACGTGTGAGTGTGCACCAGGTTCTCAACAGCTAACATTTTACCGCATTCACACATTCGACGCATCTGCAATCGTTGGATCATTATCGATGGTCCAAATTTTAAGTCCAATATTTTTTAGTTTAAAAGATATTATAAACTGCATTAAATATGGATCGTCTAAGTTTAATCGAACTATGGTCGAATGCGTGAATGAGACCAAATTTTGTGTGAGCATACGACCCAGATTTGGTTGTAATTAATGGTGGATAGATTGGGATATCCGCCTACATCTTTAGATACAAATATCTAAGCATTTATTAAAAATGAACAAAGTATATCTTCTAGCATAGTTACAATTACTTGTCCAAAGTGTCTTTCTTGCCGCTATTGCGTGCAGGCCGAAGTCATTTAACTTCACTACAAAACACCGACTGCAATTACAATCACATGAGATAACTATCTACATACACTTCCACATGCCACGTTAACATTATTATTATCAAAATAAAGAGTGCATAGATACTATGTAAGTTTTTTTTTTTTTGTCAAAACACAATTGCTTTCATCACTTGGATTATATAACCCCATCTTTGGTTCTGTATTAGCCAGAGATTGCATTTGGCACTAATCATCATGATTTTGATTTGTATATCAATTTTTCTAGTTTCTCTTGCCTTTCTACGGCTATGGGGAAACAAGACCAAAGCAAAGAAATTACCACCAGGTCCTAAAGGGTTGCCAATTTTGGGTAGCCTTCTAAAATTAGGTGCAAACCCTCATCGTGATCTTCACCAACTATCCCAAAAATATGGACCAATCATGCACTTACGCTTAGGTTTAATACCAACCATAGTTGTTTCATCACCTCAAGCAGCTGAACTTTTCCTCAAAACCCATGATCTTGTCTTTGCAAGTAGACCACCACATTTGGCAGCAAAAATCATCTCTTGGGACCAGAGGAACTTGAGTTTTGGTGAATATGGTTCTTATTGGCGAAATATGAGAAAAATGTGCACTTTAGAATTGTTGAGCCATGCAAAAATAAATTCTTTTAAAACCATGAGGGAACAAGAACTTGACCTATTGATAAAGTTTCTAAAATCTAATGATGGAACAAAGGTTGATTTAAGTGCTAAAGTTTCTACACTCGCGGCTGATATGAGTTGTAGAATGGTTTTAGGGAAAAAGTACATGGATAAGGATTTGGATGAGAAAGGGTTTAAGGCTGTGATGCAAGAGGGAATGCATTTAGCAGCTACTCCTAATATTGGTGATTATATTCCTTATGTTGGATCACTTGATTTACAAGGGCTTACTAGGCGTATGGAGGCAATTGGAAAAATCTTCGATGATTTTTTTGAGAAAATTATTGATGAGCATATCCAATCAGATAACAAAGATGATAAAAATAAGGATTTTGTGGATGTTATGTTGGGATTTCTTGGTACTCAAGAATCTGAATACCGTATTGAACGACCCAATATCAAAGCTATTCTACTGGTAAAATATAGCTGAGCTTAATTCTCGTCATGCTTTGTTATTAATGTTTTTCTTCATAGGTTACATGCTTAGTAGCTGCTAGTGACTATATCATATCATCTCAAAATTTCACATGTCTATTTGTCACACTATTAAGACATACGAATAAGAATTTTGTTGGTTCTTTACATGATTTTTACAACTAGTTGTCACACCATTAACTTTTTACATGTTCATTTTCATAGGATATGCTAGCAGGTTCAATGGATACTTCTGCAACAGCAATTGAGTGGGCAATTTCAGAACTAATAAAGAATCCAAGAGTAATGAAAAAAGTTCAAAAGGAGTTGGAAACTGTGGTGGGTATGAAGAGAAAAGTGGAAGAATCAGATTTGGACAAGTTGGAGTATTTGGATATGGCTATAAAAGAAAGCCTTAGGCTCCATCCAGTGGCACCCTTATTAATACCACACCAATCCTTGGAAGATTGCATGGTTGAAGATTTTTTCATACCTAAAAAATCAAGGGTCATTGTGAATTCATGGTCAGTTATGAGAGACCCAAATGCTTGGACTGATCCAGAAAAGTTTTGGCCAGAGAGATTTGAAGGAAGCGATATAGATGTTAGAGGGCGTGATTTTCAGCTCATACCATTTGGGTCTGGTAGAAGGGGTTGTCCTGGATTGCAATTAGGCCTAACTGTGATTCGTTTGGGAGTGGCTCAACTTGTGCATTGCTTTGATTGGAAATTACCTAATCATATGTTACCAAGTGATTTGGATATGACAGAGCATTTTGGCCTTACTATGCCTAGAGCAAATCATTTAATTGCCATTCCCACTTATCGCCTTTGTAGTGACAGTGATTAGGTTAAAAGACAAATGTAGTTGACATTGATATTTATGTTTGAATAAGACTTGAAAAAAAAATATTGTCCTTTTCATAGTTTGAAATTTTGTTTCTATCGATAAATGAATAGTTTTTCTATATTATGGTATTGGTATATGCTTTGAAATCTATATTCATTGGCCCTATAAATAATTTGGTTTTTTCAAATGTCATTTTTGTTTGTTTTTAGTTGAGAAAAGATACTCTTTTGATTGTCACAAGACATTTGTAAGATACTCAAGTTATATGTTTGAATATGGATACATAACTTATATGAAATATGTTACGGTGGTAGGAGAGACAGTTAGACTTTGTTTTAGAGTTTGGAGGAGAGGGGAAGGAAATGATTTGGAGGGTTGGAAATTTAGTAGAAAATGGTAATATCTTTCACATTTTTTGAAAGAGTGATTTTTTAGAGAATGATAAATTAATGCTTATAATTAATATATTTTTAATTTTAAGAATATTATAACTACATAGATTAAATTTGAAAAATTCATGTAAACCCTGCAAAACCCTCTAAGACCCTCCTCCAATACAATTTTTGAGTTCCCCAAAATGAGGAGAATTTTGTATTATGAAGAAAAATGAACCTCCAAAGTCTTTCCCTCTCAATGTCATTTATTTCTTCCACTTGCTTCTTCCTTTTTTTTCAAACTTCTCCCCTCTCTTCCCTTCCAAACTCGCAAACAAAGCCTAAAGCACTTCAAAATGAAGGATCAAAGTGGATTTCACAAAATAGAGGTGTTGGAGTGGTGTGACAACGGCACAAAGTCCATAGGACCAGGGACGGATGTATTTAGTGGCTATGTGTGGCTAAAGCCACACATGCACTTTCTCTATTTTTTTTAATAAATAAAACACATGTATAGTGCTCAATTTTATGTTCTGCAATTGTGTTGAACTTGCTCATACATAAGCATTTCAAAAGATGAAGCATGTGATATCTAGTTGAGAATAATAAAACTAAGTACTTTGGTTGCGAAATCTAAAAGCTTCTCTTCTTTAGTAAATGTACCAAGTGAGATTAAATACATATTCATATGATTATTTTTTAAAATATATTCAGATTCTCGAAAAGGTTAAGCCGTTAATATTTGTTTGTTTGTCAAATGTAAGTGTTGAACATGTTTTTTTCATTTATGAAAGTTGTGAAGAGTAACCTATGTAACAAAATGGGTGATTAGTGGCTAAACAAATGTTTTGTAACTTATATATAAAGAGATGTTATTTTAACAATTAGCAGTGATGTCATTTTAGTTCATTTTCAACAAACTGAATAGGAGACGATTTTCATTGTAATGTATTGTATCAAACAATGTTACTTCTTATTTTTAATATAGTTTGTATTATTGTTCTTTGAAATTTTAGTCTCACATGTAACAAACGTCTAGATCCGCCCTTGCATAGGACGGTGGTGATGTCGAAATGGCTATTAGTGGTAACCATAAGTTAGTATTTTTGTAGCAGCACACCATTTTTTTTAACCTTATAACTAAGTCTATGGTTGGTGGTAACCCAATGAGGCACATTTACTGCCCTTCTTCCCCTGAAATTGTGAAGTGTTAATACCAAGGGTTCTGCAATGTTATCCGGTGTCTCATGGGTGTTGGTTAAGGAATAATAAAAAAATTATGTTAAAAATATAAATTGTTACTTTTACTCAAGTAATAATTACACAATTTTTTTAACGAAAAATTTACTTGTTTTGATTTGCTTAACCAATGGCTCAGTGGTTGCCATTCTCCTAATATGAGTTGATTCTCTGATTTCTCTCTTCAGCAACTAAACATACACTAAGCCCATTTTTTATTCTTAAAAAGCCAACCGTGATAAAGAAAAGAAGGTAGGTGGTGTCAGGGTTGACTACGGTTCAAACTTCAAAGTTACAAATCTTTACACTTGACACGAGATCTCTTCATCCCTTCTGTTGTATGACTGTATATATTTATAATTTATAATAATATTTAACTGAGAAAAAACCAAAATAATCCAACCCAACTCTTGAGGGTCGAGCTTTTTTGCCGAGGAATCGGAAGACAGGTCAAAGGAGAATGCTTAAACACTCTTGGATCAATATGAATGATAACTATAAATAATATCAAGTTTCAACATCTTGTCAATGCTGTCGCATGAATTTTGTAGGCCTCAATTATCTCTGTTATATATATAATATACTGGACACCCTAGCACATATCATTGCTAGGTAGGTCTAATACAATGAGACTCTTGATACCTCTAATGTTTCTGTTTCTCTTACTTACCTTCAATGTGACATTTGCTGTTCAAAAGGGATCATTTATCAACAAAGATGCAGTTTTGGCTTCTGGGAGTTCTGCCACTGTTGTGAGTTTGAATCTCACTATATATCTCTACCTCTTGATCTTTTTTCATTGATTCTTTTAGTTTGTTTGAGTGTACACACACACACACACACACACTCAATTTAAGTAACTGAGTTTTTTTATTATGTAGAGAAGTGCTGGGTATGAAAAGCAAAGGGGTGAATGCAAGGGAAAAAATGGTGGGTCTGAAGAAACTGTTTTCGAGAATGAAGACTACGTTTATACCAACTCTTTACCTTAGATCACATCGCATAGTTTTGCTTCTGTAATAGGGATTCATATTCGTTTCCTGGAACATTTTTCTTGCAAACATCAATTAAAAGTTTTGTTTGATCTTTAGTGTGAGGGTAATGTGTGATTGAAGGACTGACAGAGACACATAATACTTACCAGTAAAAGCTAGTAATAATCTAAAAAACAATTGAATATGATTTAATGTAACCGCATCTTCAGTATCATGTTTGTGTCGAAAACTGAAACATGTCATACACAATACACGCCATTGTTCTAAAGTGTCGGTGCTACATAATGCTGGGAAGAAAAAGAAGGAAAACAAGGGTTGAGAGAAGTGAAATTTGAAAAAGTGGCCATTAAGCATTAGGAAAAAAGCAGAGCGGGCATTTTTTTACTTTCGTGTGAAACAAAAATTTATCCCATGGTTTATTAGCAACAAATTTCAACAGTTCTCTTTCGTCTTTTGCTTTTTCTTTTGGCTTTATGATTTTTTCAATCTCTAAAATAAGTAATTTCATCATGCTTCATTATTATTTTTCATCAAATACACCCACATAACAGGGTTCACAAAAAAAAAAAAAAATACTCACATAACAGGGAAAATTGTATTTATCATAGGGAACTTAGATCCTTCCAACATATGGATGGTAAATACTTACACTTGCAATTTCATTGAACCAATTTATGCACCTCAGTTATAAGTATAGCTTCCTGATGTCAAATTTATTGGAAGCCATATCATACTATATGGTACATTGGTACTCATAACAATAAATCCTAAACTAATTCCTATATAATTTACTATTTACTGATACATATATGAGTTACTAAAGAAAAACAATAGTAAGTGTTACTTGACCTGGCGGATATATTTATGGAAGGAGAGGGGGTTTGTGTTATTGACAAAAATGTGGCTCGCCAATTGGCTACCTCGGACCCAATCCTTTAAGCAAAGTAATGAATTGATAGAAAGAAGCCTCCAATATAACTGCAACTTCCAGTTGAATGTTTTTGCACACCTGATGTCTCAAGATGTTTGGCTACTACATTGAGCTCCTAATTGATGCTCTGAAGGTTAAGTTTCAACCATGAACTTAACATGAGCAACATGTCCGTCCTATTATCTGCAATGAGCCAAGTTAAACCAAAAGGCAATGAGACAAGTTAAACAAAAGGAAATACGTTGGGCATGTCAAGGACCTCAACATGTTCAACAGAAGCCAATAAAAAGAAAAAAATCTTCATCTTAAATCTTGCCAAATAATCCTTCTGGTTACCTAATTGAAATTTTTGCATATGATCTTAATATGGATGTTTCATGTTTAAATAGTATTTTTCAGAAAACTGTAACATTCACCTAGTAGTTGCTTATGCAGTCCCTGTAATCAACCGTTCCCGTTCATCTAACTTCTTGATCTTCACAATGCCTAAGAGAACTTGAAAACCAAAGATCGCACAAAAGAAATATGCTATAGTGGCAGGAACCTGAAAAAGATAAGATGCAACTAATGAATGAAAAAGTACAACCAGATTATCAATTAATTGAAGTGATAATCACCACAAGAAAGACAAGTGAGATGAGAATAGCATACTCTAATTGAATTGAGTGACAAAATTGTTGCAAGATTTATTAAGCTCCCAGCACCTATTGCCTGTTAATAGACAAAAGGGAGGCATGAGTATGCATTATCCGAAGAGTTGATTATCAATAACACGCACGTGGTTTACAATAAATACATGCATGGAAATACTCGTGTCAAGAGTCAATATACACATTCATCACTCACTTATCTCTTGAAAAAAATAAAAATAATAAGATTCTTCATATTGTTAAAAAATGGTTCATACTTTTGCAACATGAAAACCAACACATACATCCAAGGTCACTCACCAATGTCCCATTTTTTTAAATCAAAAGTTAGTAAAAACAGAACAAAAATAATGCAAAAGCAGGTAAGCTAATTTAATGTAGGCATGAAGTAGTAAATGTATCAAGTTTCATTTCCATAGTTTCATGAGCTGTTGTCATTGCAAGCATGGTCACACAACAAACAACAGTTACTTGCAGTAGATATAATAAGTTTGAACTTTGAAGCAAGCCCATGCATAAAAGCAAGAATGACACACATGAACATTTACAGGTTATTAACATATCCAAACCAGACCCCAACAAATAATTATATTTGCATTCCACTGTTATTAGACAACTTCACTCACATTCCCGATTGTTTTCTGCACAGTTGCAATGCGTTGGAATGCTCTCTCAGATTCCAAAGCTCGGACTCTAAGCTTTAGATCACCTTGCTCCTGTGGGAAAATGAAATCCATCAATATGTGATCTAGAATATCAGAAATCCGAAACAAACAAAAGATACAAATCGAATAAATAGCTCAAATTATGTCAACGAAAATGCAATACAGACCAAACGCTCGATAACGTTAGCCAGTTTTTCAACCCTGTCAGCCTGTCTAAATAAGTTGTAAAATGCTTGAGATTGTCTGTCCCATCTCTTTTTGATGTCCTGTATATATAGAAGAATGATAAGAAAAATGATATCATAATAGCTATACATAGACTGAATTCATTCATGATATAACAAGTTTGTGACTTGCCTTTATGATAACTTCAACTCCTGCCTCACGGAATTTCAGCAACTCCAGAGCATAACTACAAGGCTAGGAGGTAGTTGTGTTAGATATGCAACACAAATAATTTGAATACTTCAATTTTATCTTAGTAAATTTGAGACCTGAAAGGCCAAGAAACAGAAACAAGACAGGAAAACAAAACTATGCACGAGCACTAGCTCCTCTGGGTAAAAATGTTCCAATTACATAAACTAGAATTCAGATCCTCAAGGGATCATGCTGCATGCAATCCTTTTAACCAATCTCATAATTCAAACTCATATTAACCAAGTGGTTGGTGCAAAATTTCCTTTTGTCATATGTTTGATTGAAAAGAAATAAAAAATTACAATTTTTAAAAAGTTACAAAATATGAAGACAGCACTCACGGTTTGGCAATCTCAGTAATATCAAAACGGGGGTCAAGTCCCTTTCCAATGCCATCCAAAACTGCAGAAAAAAGTTAACCTGTTATTTTGCAGTTAACATGCGTAGAACATGCAAGGTAGGACATTAAATTCAGTAATATTTACCCGAGAAGGCTCTAACAACAAATGTGAATGTGGCAGGAAACCGGAAGGGCTGGTCTGCTGCAATGGACAATAAATCTTCGCCTGTTTAAAGGATGAGAGTTATAAGTAAGTGAAACGCCTCTGGACTGCATAATGTTATTGACCTAATAGCATTTTTTTCCCTAGATAGAACCCAAGCTCTGGAATTTGGACAAATGTTACAGGAGGTCAGCTTTTGCCCAAACATGGTTTGGGGATCTCCCGATTGAAATTAAACATTTCTTCATTAATCCTCACCCCATTTATAACCTTCCCATCATACCTATCTACTATATCATTTTTTACTATCCGTAAGATTGTTCAAGTACTATCCCATTCAAGATGGCATACGCAACCATTGACGGGATGTTTGCTTTACAGAAAAATCGGAAATGGACCCCCATTTGCCCTCTGCATGGCAAATCAACATTTGGTTGTCGATGAGTTTTTGCAATCAAAGTGGACCCTAAAGAATAGGTGGATCAATGGAAGCTCGTTTTGTGGCAAAGGATATACTAAAATTTATGTCTTGGAATATGAGGGTGTCTTCGCATCGGTTTCTCAAATGGCTTCTGTTTGACTTTCGTATCTATGCCTACCAAGAAACATTGGCTTCTGTTTGGCTTTCGTATCTATGCCTACCAAGAAACATTGGCCTTTACATCATTTGAACAGTAATTTTTTTCTTCCTAAATGATGAATTGGAGGAGATTTACATAAAAGAACCACCAGGGTTTGTTGCTCAAGGGGAGTTGGGTCTTTTATGTAAATCGTTTGAAGTCATTTTTTGAAAAGTCAGTGTTTGATTTGGAAGGTTTAGCAAGGTCATTCAACAATTTGACTTGACTTTTGAGGAAGATCATTCAGCATTCATATGATGATCACCGTTGCAAAAACATATTTATTTGGTGGTGTATGTAGATGACATTGTTATTATAGGTGATAATCAAGAAATGCATTAATGACCTGAAGCGACATCTATTCCAACAGTCAATCGCACGGGCAAGTGATGCTATTTCTTAGAGAAAGTATGAACTCGGTGTTCTGGAGAGACAAGGATGCTAAAACACAAGCCGGTTGATACTTGTATGAACCCCAATGAAAAGCTTCTTAATCAGGGGAGTTGTGTTCAGACCTAGGTACATACGAAAGATTGGTGGGAAAATTAAACCATCTCTTTTGAAAAAGACAAGGTCGGGTAACGACGCTAAAAAACAAGAAGCTGAAAGTAGGAAAAAAAAAAGCTTAAATAACTTAAGTTTTGTAGATAGATCTAACAAATGTTTAGGCTTAACGCTGCAACCCCAAAGGCTAGTTCAAGGGATGAGGATTACTCATGCCTTATAAATACTACTTTGGTCATATCTACAATGTGGAATCCCAACAGTCAGTTTAAGCCAATAGCCAGTAGCCCAAACACTATATTCTTTCCCGAGAACTCACCTGATTTAATAGTCGCATATAGCCAACTACATAAGCAATAATTGGAGTATGCATACATTCAAGTAATCTAAACCTAAAGATAGAGACATTATTAAACCCGATACATTACCAATAGCAGCCAGACGTTCTTTCTTTTTCATTACTTGTTCTTCCTTGCTTAATGGCTTTTTAAATCCAACTTCAGCTGCTTCCATCTCTTTCTCTCTCCTTTGTGCAGCCAGGCGTTCTTCAAAACTAAAGAAGAATAAAATTAAGAGCTCAAAGTCAAAGATTGCATAAACAGCTGACATAGTAGTTCAGTAGCGAAAGCAATCCTAAACCAAAATATTAGAGAGGAAAGAAAATATAAACCTAAAATATCGACAAGTAGTCATAAATTTGCAGTAAAAAAATTTCAAAAATATTACTATTTCTTCTTTTTTGTGAAAAAAACATGCTAATTTTCAGGGACAGGACAAGTCATGAACCTTAATGAGGACTATGGTGATACTTACATATTACCTATCAATGAAGCCAACAAACAATAATCATACCTATGACCTTTGAGTCGAAGCAGTTTGAACATACCAGTAGACCCAACCCTAATATCGCTATATTCCTCACATGACTAATCAGCACATGCAAGTGCTTCAGCATAACCCCAATTAACGAGCAAAAGTTTTTACTTCCAATATTAGATTTTCCTATTTATAAGTTTTTAACACTTTTCTAGTGGTCTTAAGCAGCCTGTGAAGGCACTTAAATCAATCAATTATAATCTGTATAGCGATATTCACTTATAGAAAAACTACAGCTGAACCTCTCAACGTTTGTACTTTGGAGTTTGGATGTATTCCCACTAAATTGGTTCAATAAACTACCTATTGAGGAAGAACTGTGCTGTTCGTCTAACAGCAGTCATATCTCCAGTTGGGACAAGAACTCCCATCTGAATCATTGCGTCAAGGACCTGCATAGGTGCATAAGCTTCATTTAGTAAAATATTTACATTAAAAAAATGAAATTTCATGCTAGAGTGTTCAAGACAATATGGGAACCCATCCGGAAAAAACAGTATCATTACCTTATCTGGACTCTTCTCATAAACTCCATAAAAAGCTTCGAGTAAACCTTCTCTGATATTTTGACTGATACTGTAAGATGCAACACCAATCACAGTTGCAGAGGCAGTCATCTAACTAAGCTTAAAACACTCAACCTGTAAATCTGTATTTCAAGTATACAAAAGAGATACATACCTTCCCATCATACCAAAATCATAAAAGATCAACCTTCCACCATTGACATCATCGACTGCAATATTTCCAGGATGCTGCATGGACAATGTATATATTAGTTACCCACAGGAAGCGTCTAATCGGACTTCCTGAAAGATAAGCATAAAATATGAGAACTCATTAGTCCTTGTTATCAATCCCAAGGGAAGCTGAGCTCTAGCGCTCTAGAAGCTTCCCGAGGCAACAGATAATAATCAATAGACACAAGCAGCATGCTGCTGGCACCATGGGCAACAGATGCATGAATATTGCAATATAAGAGCGTATCAAAAGTAAACTTAGCACATCAGCTTCAGTACACAGTTATTGTGCTAAACAATTGAAAAGATTCATTACAGAGAATGAACTCAAAAACAATTCTAGAGACAAGAACATACAGGATCGGCATGGAAGAAACCATGTGAGAGAATCTGCTCTAAGTAAGATTCAACGGCATATCTCCCTAGCCTGTGGAAGATAACGAAAATGTTAAATTAATTTGAATTAAAAGATACTGTCATCAGTGGTTAAGATGCACATACAAGTAAAAGGTAACATGCCAATAGTGATTTTGCATACAGTAAACCAGATTCTATTAACCTTTTCCGGTCAACACCCAGCTGATCTAAAGCTTGTATTTTGTTTATTTTAATCCCTGGAACATACTCCATGGTTAGAATCTGCATTGGAAAAAATAGTTAAATTATGGATGAAGAATAAAGATATCTAAAGTAACAGTCGTAAAGATCTATATTTCTATATTTCTGTAAGAAATTAAGGTTGAACCTGTGGGGTGGTATAATCCCAGTAAATTGAAGGGACTTTCACATAATCCATGTTCTTAAAGTTGCTTGCAAACAGTTCTGCATTAGCAGCCTCCTTAGTGTAATCAATCTCCTGAAAAATGTTTATTCGTGTCACATCAACAGTTTCAGATAAAAATGATTCACATGAAATACTCAACAAGCATGGCCAACGCTGAAGCATTTCATTACACCCACACAAAAAAATCCTAATCTTCCATTTCATGCCATTCGCTATCCAGGTAAAATTGCAGGCCACCTTATCCCTTCTGTGAAAACAACTCGGCTAATATTCTTAATCAACTCCTTTCCTATTTGAATAAAAAGCCGCTTATTCAACATTCAGAAATATTAAGTTCTTCACTATGAATTTGATATAAAAAGCCTTTCATGACCCAAAAAAAAAACTTCCTTGGTTTTCCCATATGCCATTCCAAAAGCAGAGCCAACCTCTTAACCCATTCCATTCACCTGAACCTAATCAAACTCAATATGAGTAGTGTTCCTACGCAATTTAATTTACCCATAACAGATTATACCAATTATATGAAAAACATGACATATGATTTTCTTCAGTTGATCTCAAGTAGAAGAGAAGCAACTTTCTAGAGTATCGTCACCTGATATAAAACAGATGCACACTCGTCATAAATAGCAACCCAATCCCTCTTTGCACCATCTGATTTAGGATCAATTTTTTGAAGATATTCTGCAATAACCTGGAGAGAGAAAAGAAGACACAAGTATCAGTGTTTTATGAAATTCTGCAAGTCTTCAAAGGTTGGAAACCCTATTATTAAACGTCCATCATGCAACGGAAAAAATAGAAAAAAAAAAAAATTACAAATCCAGAAGACTTGTCAATTTTTGCAGGTTACTAAAAGTTATAAGATAAAGCAAGAAGGTAATAAAATTCTCAAACAGTAATGTTAGATATGCACACAGCATCAAGTATAACACTGACCCTCAGATTTTTAAGATCAATATCGAAAAGATCCTTGAGACCAGGCCTTTGCACCTTGATAACAACCTCCTGTCCCCTTAATCTCGCACGATGAACCTGACCTGCATTGTGGAGAAAGATAATTCATTTTCCTTTCTTCCAAGCATACATTACATCTAAAACCTAGGTACATTTAATCAGGTTTCCTGCTTTGATTGCATGATTTCTATTACAAATACACGGAAAGTAAAACATAGATTACCAAGACTTGCTGCAGCTATTGGCTCATAGTCAAACTGATCAAATATGCCAGCTGTAGGAGCTCCAAGCTCTTCCTCAACAATAGCCATAGCAGTCTCTGAGGGAAATGGAGGAACTTGATCCTAAACGAAGAAAAACAGGTAATTCAGACCTAAAGAACTGCAACCTTAATATGTTTTTCTCTTCTTGATTAAACTTTTTAGTTTTATCCTGCTGAAGATGGTTTTATCGTTAGTTTACTAAACACAAAGTGAAACATTCTCAACCCCATTAACTTAATCAAATGGCACTGGCCACTAATTGCTTCCGAATTAGATAAGCAACATTTACAAGTACAATTCAAGAATACGAGGATAACAAGGCCCCCACCAAACCTTATAGAAGGAAAATTTGCTTCTCATGTAATTAATTCAAACATAAATGTGCGTAAATCAAATTATCATATGGTAAAAACTCCAATTAGTGGATGCATCAAAACCATAAATATGATTAATAACATATTAGATGCATCAAAATCCAGTTTAGAGTATCTTCATCCCGGGAAATGATCATATAAGTACTATTAAAAACTCCAACTTAACCTGAAGTTCTGACAATTGGTCAACATATTCTTGAGGAAGAATGTCCACTCTTGTGGAGAATTGTTGGCCAATTTTGATAAATGTAGGACCTAATCGCAGAATGCTTTCCTTAAGCCATTTGGCAAGGGTTTTTCGCCTTAAGGTTTTCTTTTCCTCAGTGATTCCTCCTGAAAATAATATCTTTGAGTCAAATAATAAAAACAGTCACAATGCTGAGATTCTTCAAACTTCAATAAAGACGCTTCATGATTCCAAATGATTTTATGAATAAACAAAATTGAAGTTTACCTTACTGCCCCCCTTTAAAAAAATGGTAATATAAGGTATACTCATGCACAACGGCAGAGACTAATTCATCGAGTTACCTAAGATTCATTTAAGGGAGTAACATCTCCCAACATATGTTTTTCCATACGCATTGGTCAGAGGTTACCCATGACCAAATGGTTAGGGGGCACAAGCATCTATGACTTGTGTCAAACCGTGTTAGTTTTTCACTTCAAACTTAGACCGAGTCGGACTAGTCTATAAGTTTATAGATATTTCAGTTAGCATATAGATATTTACTAACAAGCAAAATGAGAATGCTTATTGAGATGCATAAACTAATTCCAACTCATACAATAAGATGATGCTTAACAGCATGTTTCCAATGGTTTGGAACAAAAACATCTATTATAATCTACGGATGAGAAACAAGAAACCTTTATAAGAGAATTTCTGACGATTCAGCCAAGACTTGAAGATGAATTGAATAACAAACCCCCAAATTTCCAACGTTCTTTGGATCGTCGAGTAAGTCTTGAATCTGCTCCAACGACCTCCAGGCGCAACCGCCACCTGCAAAAAACAAGACAACAAAATCACACATCTAGTCTAGCATACAATTATTTGGCTTTTTTTTTTTTTCAAAATCAAAATCAAAATCATCAAACCTACCAAGCATTGATACAAACACTGGACACAATACGTGGACACCAATTATAATGTAAAAAAATAAAAATGTAACTACAAACTATGCTAATATAAGACTCGAGACACGTCTTCAATTTGAAGTGTCGGTGCTACACAGCATCAAATCAAACAACATTGCACAATCATACACACATACCTCAACCTGTGGTTCACCATTTCGTTTGAACCATGCATCTTCCATTCCAATCTCCTCCAACCTCTTCTTCCTCCCAACTTCCTTCCTTTTGGAAGTTTCAACAAAATCTTCAACAACTTCCGCCGCCACACCATTGCCATTCACATACTTCACCAAGCTTCCATTTCCACTACCATTCACATAACCTCTAACAGAACCATTGCTACCATTGACAACACTTCCGTTTCCACTCCATTTCACATCGTTCGCTACTCTTTCTTCAACCAATGCACCTTCTTCCTTCACGGCGCGAATTCGAGTGGGAAGAATGCAAAATCTATAGTTAAAACGACGACGTTTTGGTGTGAATTGAGGAGCAAGAAAATTGAGTTCGGTTAAGAGTAGAGAAGATGATGAAGCCATTGATAAGTGTGGTTACTAAAACGAGTGAGATAGTGAGGATCAAACTTGAACCCTAGTTTTCATGGCGCGTGAGTGCCATTTGAAGAAGAGAGTGTGAAATGAAAGAGTAGAAGCAGAGAAAGAAAGAAGAAGAATAGTTGAATATTATTGAAGTTGAAGACAAGACAAAAAACAAAAAGTGGAAAGATGGAATATGATGGTGACACGTGGCAGGTTAAAGATGAGCTACGAAGGTTTTTGGAGAATTGTTATTGGTGCGGAGATTTCGCGGGTTGTGTCCTCAGCCACATAAGATATATTGCTTCCGTTGCGTGGTCGTTAGTTACTGGTTAGTTAAGTAGTGTTGATTTGACTATTTGCACTTGCTAGTACTTTTGCTTCACACTAGCTCAGCTCTATTGTACAAAATTCATGGCTACCAATCCAACTAGAAGATACTACAGTACAAAATTTGGGTTGGTGTGTGTGCTTCAACGGCTACCAATCCAACATACAATTTTAAAAGAAGTCCCCTTATGAAAATTATTAGGGAGTGTTCCTTTTAAGAGTTAGTTACATATCAAGGAAATAGTTAGAAACATTGTCTTTGGAGAATAGTGAATTCAATTTTTTTTAAAGGGAAATTCTTAAGATATTTGTTAGTACCACTCAAACACTTTTTTTATTATGAAAAGTATGATTTTGATGAGTAAAGTTTTGGGGGAACGCTAATTTAAAGATAATTTCAAAACTCAAAAAGCATTGCTAGATATATTTATGATGAATGATATTTGTACAACTATTTTTTAGATAATATTTAAGATAATCATTTATTCTCTCCTCTTTTGTAACAAAAGCAATAGAGAGAAAGAGATAAAGAAAATAAAAGCACAATGTAAATATAAAGAGAAATAATTGTTATAAAAATTATCACAATATGTGTCTACAAATATCATCTCTTTGTATTTATATATTACCCACCAACTAGATCTTCACATGTAGGACGATATTCAAACTCTTGTCAGTGTGGAATAAGAATCATTATCAATTAGACAAGTTTCGTCGGTAGGAAAAACACTTCTATTAGAAATGAATGGAAAAAATTATTATATATTATATACTTTTAAACTCAAACCTCGTATGCTTTCTTAAAAATCACACTATTTCAAATTTAACAATACAGCTTCGATGAGTGGATAAAAAAGGGGTCATGCTAACTAAGGGAAAAAGTTAAAAACAAAAAATGAATTAAAAAATAAATATTGTAATGAAAAAATGAACTTTTAAAATACTGAATACACAATATCTAAAATAAAAAAACTTTTATATTTAGTTTCTTTATGAATTGATAAATCTAGACAGAAGGAGGCATTAAGTTGAAAAAAGAAACTCTCTTAAAATTTGTTAAAAAGATATGAGAGATTCTTTTTCCACCATGTTTGTTTCTCGTACGTCTTCCAAACTTTCATTTAAGCCCCCCGTTCACATTATAATCCAAACGAGTTTTGGAACTTTCGGATTATATAATCCAAAAATGTCCAAATGGCAACAAACAACAATTTTAACAAATATTCATAAACTACAAGATCTGGCCATGGAAAACATAGATAATTATATATAAAAAAAAAAAAATCATTGTATATAATATATGCTTAGTTCCTTAAAAATATACATTTGAACTAATCTTGGGTGAGGTCTATGTTATCACATTCAACACTTTTAAAATTATCATCTTCAACTCTTACTACATCTACAATAGTCTTATCATTTTCATCCTTCTCAAGGTTTTCAACTATCATCACGTCATCATCTCCAATTATCACTTTACTGCAGCAAGACAGAGTTCATCGTAACTAACCATCATATGCAAATATCTAAGCTCATATGTTGCTGCATCATCTTAACAGTGGTTATCCCATTGTTGAGACGTAAGAGGAATTGGACAATCGTCCTTGATATATACTTGTAATACTATAATTTGTTACGCACAAACAACAATAAGATTCCACAAACAACTTTCCCATTATAAAATGATTGTCATTCACATGTACAAGACATATGAATCAGTTACTTTTATGTGATGCACTGAGTAAATGAGAAAAAGTTTTTGAGTGCCTTGTTCCAAACAATAGAACTACCATGTACTTATACCTTTGTACAATAAGTAAGACCATATATGGCATAACCATCCATATATCCAAAAGTGATAGGCCGACTCCAGCAGGAGCCTGAGCCTGTTTGACTTCTTTGCATTGATTCTCTATCCCAAATAGACGAATCTAACGTTTAAGATTGTTGTTTAGCTCTCGTGTAAGAACAAGATGAATAATGTAATGTGCATAAACATACCGACCAAACAGGCCTAAAACAACACAAAATCCACAATGACCATCACCTTCAACATCCACCATATTTTCAATAAATTGATGCATAAACGATGAGATTTTATCCATGTGTGGAAAGTCGAGTTGAGCTAGAGGAGGGTTAGACGACATATTAGTAGCACACACATTTTTTCTACTTGGACATGATGACTTCAACTGTGAAACTAGTGTATCTGGATGCAAATAGTCAACATTTCCAAAGAAATAAAAATGATCACTTAGTTGACTGTTTGAAATGATCAAGCATTTTCTCTTATAGTTTCAGACGTTCAACATATTTATGACCATGTGAGACTTGAGTCATCTCGTAAAACATTGTAGTCTGTTAATGTTATGATAATAAAAAATTAAGATTTCATTAAAAGTGAGGTTTTTTGGAGGGGATTGGAGTGAAGGTGAGAAATGTGGTGAGATGATGTCCTGACTCTAGGAAACATGCTTGTGTGTGTGTCCAATCACTTTCTTTCTTTGAGTATGAGTATTTTGGATTATAAAATACGAAAAATCACGCTCCTGATTATAAAATCTGAAGTGAGTATTTTTTTTATAAAAAGTGAATTCCAAAGGTGGACTCGAAAGGGAAAATGATACATTTCGGATTTTAAAATCCAAAAAACATATAGTCTGGATTATAAAATTTGTACGAGATAAAAATGATAAAACGAAGGGCGCGCTGAGAATGACGAAGGATGGGAAAAAAAACCAAAAGATAAACATGTCCATAGGCCAACGATTTGGCACACATCCCATTAAGGTGGGGGTTGGGCTAGCATGTTATTAGCTCAAATCATATTGGGCCTATCTCGGTCTAGTCCTAAAATATATGAGAATTTCTTTTCTCATCCTATACGTTTTTCGTGCGCCCTTCGTATTTATGATTTTATCACCGTTCAGATTATATAATCCAAATCCAAAAAACAGGGTTCAAATTATATAATATGAAACATGTCTATATAAACAAATCCCATAAACTTCTCTCATTTCAACAGTTACGAGTTTCTAACCTAAACTTCTCCAAACCTCCCAAAATTCAAACCACCTCACATTGTGCCATTATTAAAGTTAGCTTGATCTATGTCATCACATTTAAACCATTATACAAAAGTTAGGTCATATTTCAACCATTATCATAATGCTTTAATTTCTTCAATCATCGGGCCTTACATCCTATTTTTAATAAAGACTTAAGTTTGGCTCGTGTGTATGTCTAAACACTTGGTAATTTAGGCACCATGTTATTAGAGCATCCTTATTCATGTCATCTAATTTGGTTGCTTAAATTAGTATTCCCACCCAATTTTTATACTATTTCATATTTTCACAACTTAACTACTTTTTTTAAACATCACCCATAAAAATGGAAATTGGGTCCCACTGACCCCCACAATATATAAAATATATCTTAATACTTTAAAATTATGCACCTATTATTATTATTATTATTATTATTATTATTATTATTATTATTATTAGGGAAATGTTAACTAGTGCCCAAAGACTTTAAATAGTAATTTTTTTTGAAAGTTTGTGTAATAAAGTGCATTGAAAATTGAAAACTTTGACATTTTTAAAGAATAATTACTTGATTTAGAATGCTTAAAGAGTGCCTCAGGGGCACTCAAGACCCTTATTATTATTATTATTATTATTATTATTATTATTATTATTATTATTATTATTTTTAAAAAATCAATAGTAAAAAATTGGAGACAGACTCGTTGAGGGTTTGGCTACTCTCATTCCATACCAATTACTCAAGATCCTCTGACATAAAGTCACTAGTTTGCGTGTAACCACGACATTTGTAAGGCGATATTGATGCTCTTAATTGCTTGCAACTTAGGCACCATGTCATTTTGTGTTAGACTATGTGTCTTTCCTTTGTAGAGTAAATTATTTTTTGTCAAATCATGTGTCTAAAATCGAAACTCTTGTGATCACGAATTACTCTCATTTGTATGTCATTTGGAAATTTTGGAAGAAAGATAACACTTTATCAGGGATTAGAGAAATGCTCTCTAGATTAATTCTTCTTTGAACTAAACTTGAAATCTTATCAAAGTCTCTCACTCTTGTGGTGATTCTACATTAATCTTCTCATTCTTTTGTGGAATGAGACGATTTTTATCATTCCTTTCGTACTACACATTTTCTTGTTTGTTTTTCTCTTTTTCCTTGCTATGTTCCAAAAATATCACTTGATTAGATCAAAGCATTTAAATCTATCTTCTATCAGTAGCTATTTCCTGTTGATGACATGAGTCTAGTGTATATGAATATTAAGAAATGGCATTACATTTTTTTACATTAAAACTCAGAGAATCTTATGCTTATTATGATATACGGCCTGCTAGGCTGCCACGGTTCCTAGCTCCAGTGCAACATATTTCTGATTTTTTAACACGATATTATTTGACTTTCTAGTTGTCTCTGAAAGCCGGCAAATTGACGAGTAGAGATTTGGAAATGGTATATAAAATAACTAAAATATATCATAGGCTATAATATCTTCGAATTGTTTGATTCAGTTGTCAATAATAATCCAGCTACCAATATAAGCACAAGTGAATACTATTTATATATAAGAGAACCAATATATTATGTGATCATCAATCATGATGTAATCTCACTTCACGTTTTTAGCTACATATCAACAAACACAAACATATATTTTTTTTAACTTGAAAGAACAGAATAAAACGTATATGCTTATAATTAATGTACACTCACTTGACCAATCTTGCTTACAAGCACGGTTATTAGTTTATCGGCAAGAATAAATAGCATAATCAACTTAATTTAACATCTAAAATAGGTTAAGATTTTGGATTTATCATTTTAACTTATACATGCAAGAGTGTTCCAATTAAATCAGTGAATATTAGCTGGAAGATGCAGAGCACCTTTTATGGACAACTTTACTTGTTCTTAATGGAAGGAAAGTATCCAACTAGAAGTACAGCTAGCCACCATACAGGTTTGCCACGAAAAAAAAAATACTAAACAGATATTTGCAGCAAACATATAAGAAACCAGAAATCGGTGAAAAACCAGAAGAGAATCTAATAACGAGATAATGCTGAAAATTTCTCCTCTAATTAACAATATCATATATTACACGAATTGTTTTAGTTGTCGTTTTAAAGTTACAACCAACAAATTTTGTTATTCTTTATATAATTATTTGTCTTTTCACTATAGTATCATTAACTTTTTATCACAGTAAACAAACTATTCATTAATTTATTTATTTATCTCTGTAATAAATAGTTAAAGATGCTATTGAAAAATTAATAGTTAGTCTTACATTGAACTTTAAACAATATAAATATGTATAATTGTTTTCTATAAAATAAAAGCGATAATTGAAGAGGAAGAAGTGGATAATACTTGAAACTTCTGATGTTTGATGCAAAAATCAAACTCAAGTCTTCTGTTAAGTATTAGTTTTTTATATTGGACTTAACTTATCTTGTTTTTAACGGACTTGACTTATCTTTCTAAAATTAGATCGTAAGGTGAAGAATAAACTTCCTTGATAAATTTATTTTAAATAGAAAAATATTTGGTGAACATCGAGTGTATACGTACTGAGAGATAAAATGATAAGAGAGATGTAATAAGTTGATAATGTGATAAATAGAGATAAAATAAAATGATATTAAATGAGCGTAGAAAATTTTAGGACGTACAAGTATCATTGTTATTTTCCCCTAAAAAAATTATCATCTTTGTTTCAAATATTATCTCTACTCTGTGTAGATGTAGGAGTTGAGTTTTTGCCTATATCATGCTTGCTCGATTACATATCAATTTTAGAGAATGGCATATTTGAAGAATTCTCCTATTTTGACTTTAAATTTCCTTTGGCCAACAACCATTTCCCTTTGAGGCTCTTATAATTCACATCTTGACAAATTTGCTCTTTTTATGTACGTCATGTTTTATGCTCTCATACCAACCGATGTGCCTTTGTTAATTGATTAATTAATTTAGTTAATATAATTCTGGCTTTGACCCCAAATTTTCCCAATCTTTTCAAATTATAATAGTAGTATACATTATATATTGTTGTGATAGTGAATGCATTTAACCATTTTCAACAGCCACAACCAATAATTGAATTTTGTATATGCAGCTTGCATCTCTAAAATAGTATCTATAGCTAGGACTTACGTAATAAGAGCCGGTTCAATGTATATTTTTAGTGCATATATACACGGTGGATATATCTTTTTTGAAGGAAGGTGGATATATCTTATACGCAACTTCAAAATGTTCCATGTGTCACAAGCCTGTTTGATAGCTTCTCTCTTATGATCGGTTCTGATATTTTCTCCTCATAATCCTGTTAGTGTGAGACTTGACAGGTTGGAACTGATCAAATAACCAAGCCAGTTATAGATATATTCGATGCAGGGAAATGCAAAAGCTAAAGTGTCACATTTTATCTATAATATATATAGAGTAAAAAAAACTATATATTGTTATTTTATTCCCTACTTAACTCAACAATAGAGTAGTATAATGTAAAGTATGTCCTCGTTTTACATATTTTAGAGAAGTATAATTGATTTTAACATGTTGGGATGTTCTTGGGTAGTTGATTTTAATCTAAAATTAGAATTTGAAATTTTTGGCTCGATTTGGTAAAAAGCGGATATCTAATAAGCTAATTTAGAGCTAATGAATTTATAACTAACAATAGATAAACTAGTTGATAGTTGTTAAGCTAGTGAATTGAATCTATCGTGTTCGATAAAATTAGTGGTTAAACTAACAAAAGCTAAAATATAAATATAAAATGACACAATTTTTTTATAATTAATATGTATTTTTTCTTTCAATTAAGATAATAAGGTAAAATTGATTGAAAAAGGGATATGATATAAGCTCAAATGATACTTGAATTGATTAGCTTATGAAAAAAAGGATATAAACTAGCAAAAACAAACAATATAAACTATAAATTGTCTCTTATAAGTTTGAAAATTGGCGTTGTCAAACATAACAGTTGTTTCTACAATTAATTTTTTTTTAAAAAAATTATTGTTTTGACTCACTTTTACTTAAATATTTTCCATCAAAATTAACTTTGTCGCCATAACCAAATACATATATAATTGCATTGTTGGTCATGTGGAAAAGAAGAAAATCAGGACTGAGGATTGAGATGCCTCGAGATGATACTGTCCAGCAATTATGTATGTGATAAAAGAATCTCAATGAGACAAAGCAACACAAAAGCAAATTTGCAAAGTGAAAGCATATATCCCCTTGTGCCTCAAATTTTTTTAGTCGTTTTTTACAGCCGTACAAAAAATAACATATGCACTAGTACGAATAATTCACGTTATGGGGTCTAATTAAGAATTCCAATCTAATTAAAAGCCAACATCAAGTGCCATATATACATGTCTTGTAGTAACTATTTCCACAATCATTCTCTTATCATTTAGTTTGAAAAATGACTATTTTGATGTATACTTGTTGATGCATCTGGAAAGACTTTTCTCTTTTCACCAAGTACGTACCACAGCTAAAGATGCCAAAACACAAAGATACACCACTTTGAACTTAGTCCAGTAGTGCACTGAATAAGTTCCAACTTATACTTTGAACTTTGCTGCCTCTTCTATTTTAGCCTTCAATAGTTGATTTAAAGAGTGATTGGATCTTTGATGATAGTGTGGTCATGAAAGTGCTGTGACCCACTTCTCTTAAAATAGTGTGGTGAGGAAGAAGTTCAATATATTTCATCTAAGCCCCACAAAATTTGACGAGACTCTTGAATTTCAACCAATCAATAAATGTGTATTTAGAAGAGGGTCAAAGAGTATACTATTAGTATTAGCTATAGCATAATTGAAAGATAAATGACACCATAAATATTAAATATTTCTCATCACCAAATCGTAAAACAAAAATAATTGTACTATAAATAAACTATAAACACAAAAGATATGAGATATAAGGTTGGTTTGATGGTTCGCGTGAAAGAGTTATAAAACAAGCGATAAACTGATTGAAAGTTCCATCTCCATTCACATAATACACACTTACTAACAATATTAACATTGATCATTTTAAAAAATAAATACAAAAGACAAAATACCCATTTATTTTCTACCAATAAATACACATCCCCACTTTTATCATCGTAATAATAAAAATAAACTTAAACCACAAAAATACTCATTTATTTTTTACTAATAAATAAACACCATCTGTTTTTTCATTGTACTAAAAATAGAGTTTAAACACAAAAGACAAAACTACTCATATTTTATTCTCATAACTACTCGTATTTAATTTCTCACAATAAATAAGTCTCATTTGTCCCCGTAAGCTTAACTCAGTTGGTAGGGACAATGCATAATATATGTAGGGGCCGGGCTTCGAACCCCAAACATGAGCATAATGCACAATTACTAACAATATTAACATTGATCATTTTAAAAAATAAATACAAAAGACAAAATACCCATTTATTTTCTACCAATAAATACACATCCCCACTTTTATCATCGTAATAATAAAAATAAACTTAAACCACAAAAATACTCATTTATTTTTACTAATAAATAAACACCATCTGTTTTTTCATTGTACTAAAAATAGAGTTTAAACACAAAAGACAAAACTACTCATATTTTATTCTCATAACTACTCGTATTTAATTTCTCACAATAAATAAGTCTCATTTGTCCCCATGAGCTTAGCTCAATTGGTAGGGACAATGCATAATATATGTAGGGGCCGGACTTCGAACCTCAAACATGAGCTCTAGCCACTAGACTACTTGACAAAAAAAAAATACCATTTCTTTTTAAAATTGATTTAGTTTTATATGTATTGTTAGTGTAAATTTATTTTGCAGATACTTTTTTAAACTCATACTAATTTTTTGCACCAACCAAGTTATCACAAAATTGCAAAATGATATTTAATTACGAGACCGTCGAGACATTGCCGGTGGTTTGGATGTATAAAAATTAGTATAAATTATTAAACACACGCATCATAAACAAGGTGTTATCTCATTTAAATTTTCAATTTATCTATAGCCATTGAACAAGAGTACTATCTGCTTACTTTCATATTTATTTTATTTTATTTTATGACCAAGCAAGTGCTATCAATTGATATATAAAGACCATCCTTTGTGATCTTCCCCATCACCCTTTGCTTACTTTCCTTCCAATATTATTCCTCAACACTTTTCTTCTTTTCCATTTTAGATACATTTCCCCCAACTTTTCCTCCCCTCACCTAAATACACTTACACTCTCAATATTGTTGATCTTAATTTCAACTTAATTATTATATATTATCTCTCTTATTAATTTCAACATGTCAGGTAATAAGAGAAACCAAACAAGTCCTGTAGGAAGTCCAACATCAGGAAACATCTCAGACAGTTCATCATCAAAAGAACAAGACAGGTTCCTACCAATTGCTAACGTGAGCCGTATAATGAAAAGGGCACTTCCAGCAAATGCTAAAATCTCAAAAGAAGCAAAGGAAACGGTTCAAGAATGTGTCTCTGAGTTCATAAGTTTCATCACTGGTGAAGCTTCTGATAAGTGTCAGAGAGAAAAAAGGAAAACAATTAATGGTGATGATCTTCTTTGGGCTATGACAACACTTGGTTTTGAAAATTATGTAGGTCCTTTGAAAGTTTATCTTAATAATTATAGGGAAACCGAAGGAGAAAAGAGTAATTCCAGTGCTACTAAACAAGATGATCAATATGATCATAATTCTTCAGTTGATGTTAATGATGTTGGTGGTGGATTTTTTTCTCAAGTAATTGATCATGCTCCAAAGAGGTTCCAAGAGATTAATGGAGGGATTGTGGATTATAGAGTAATTGGTCAAAGTATGGTGAATGGCAATAGTGATGAAACAGAACATGCAATTGCAAGTGGTAATAGAATCATGCCACCAAACCTACGTTACAGGGTTGAATGGTAGATAGCAATGTATAACAAGTTTGATTCCTTCCCCATTATCATATATTATGTTTTGAATGATAGTATTTTATTGTAGTAACTCTGTTTGGTGATTGGCTAGATCGATCAGGGGACGATTTAATCAGTTTAATTACTTCAAATCTAATGATATATATTTTGGATTTACGTGTTTATTTTAATTGCTCAAAGAATATTTACATATGTAAATATGATCATGTACTAAATGATCAGCCATCAAAAATCTAAAAGGTAATGGGTGTGTTCATCCTTTTCATATTATTTGGTTAATAGCTTGCAATTATCGACAATCAATTTTTGTTGGTGATTAGAAGCAACATTTGCCACCAAGGTGTTCAAAAGTTGGCAACATATTATCCATCAAGAAAAGAACACGATTTTAATTATTGAAGTAGTCTATTTACAAGATGGTCTAACACTTTGCGAAGAACGTCAAATGTCTCACCGCTAACTTGTAGCTTAATAATGACTCAATTTTTTTACCTAGAGATATAACATTTTTTAGAGTCAAGCTTAAGAATGACTTAAGTTTAGTTTATAGAGATGTAAAATATTTTAGAGGGGATATATACATAGTTCAAGCTTAAGAATGACTCAATTTTTATAATAGAGATATAACATTTTTTTAGAGGTGATACATGTAACATCCCGATTTTTAAATATTAATTTATTGGTATTATTGTTATATAATATAAGTAATATTAATATTATTAGGAATTATCTGTTTGATGTTTTCAAAACAAGCTTTTGGATTGTGGGTATTGAGCGAATAGATGAGTTAGTTAGTTGTTGAAAAATTGGAGATTAAGAGAAATTAAAGAGAAAAAGATGTTTTAAGAAAAAATAAGGGTAGTGGTGTAATAGTAAAGAGGGGGGTTTGAATGATGGAATTAAGTAGTGTCTTAATTAAATAGGATAGAAGGAGGTGTAAATAATGGAGAGTAAACCTGTTAGAAAGTGATTTCTTAATTCCCAAGTTTTGTTAAAATAATTTTGGAATGCAATCTAAAATATTTTTATGCACAATCTAATATATTTTGGTTTGTGATCTGAAATGTATTTTTATACTCAATAATATATTTTTATATTGAATATGATATATTTTGGTACTCAATTTGAGATATTTTTGTACTAAATCTAATATATTTTTGTACTCAATAATATATTTTAATAATGAAGAGTAAACCGTTAATTAGTTATGAGAAAACCTAGCCTAGTTAAAAGGTTTATAAATAGATGAGAGCATTAGAGAAATAAGGTTGAGAAAAGATTAGAGATCAAACGAAAACTAGGGTTGTGGACAGAAGAGGCAAGGAGGTATAGCGAGAAGAACCTGAGAGAGATTTTGTGTTTATTTTCCTTGTTTTCATGATCCTTTTATGAATTCATGTTAAATTCGTGCTATAATTTACTGATGTGATTTTGGGTATATTCTTGTCTCTAAATTCATGATTTTTATGTGCTAAATTTGTAATTGATTCTAGGTTATATTCTGTTTTGAATTTTTACGTGTTAAAGTATGAAAAAGTAATAAATTTGATGGTTAATTAATGTGTTGAGATGAATCTTTGTTTGAAACGTTAATTTCGAATCGGCTTGATATATGAATATGATTCATATGGTTTTATGTTCTTTCGTTTTGGCCACTTGTTTCTACGGGTTTTTACTTCAAAAGCCATTATTTGGTTTCCTTTGAAAATCATATATGAAATCTTTTTTTAAAAAAAAATTAAAACTGCAAGTAGCAAAATTTGTATTGGAATTGTATATGATTTTGTTACATCGAAATCTGTAAATCAATTTGTCTATGTTAATTGTCTTGAATCTTTTTCTTGTTTGTTCGAGAATGAGTTGTTCTATCTCTAAAAGAGATTTTGATTCATTTTATTTAAAAAGGAGGCAACTTGCATGATTAATTTTCTTCTGCCATATGTACTGACTTGTTTTTCTTTTGGATCGGATTCAAGAGAAAAATCTTAACATAATTGGTTTAATTAAATTATTATTATTATTATCTTTATTTTTAAATTAAATATGACCTGCGTGTCGTGCCAATTTATGAGTTATTTAACGTAGTGTAATTGATGAATTATTTGAATAAGTGTAATTTGTGAATTATTTGATGATGTGAAATTGATGTATTATTTTACGATGTGTAAACTAAATGCATTATTTGACAATATGTTATATAAAGATGTGCTATTTGAAGATGGGTGATATAAATATGTGATTATATAAAGATGTGTTATTTAAATATGTGTGATTTAAATATGTGATTATATAAAGATGTGTGATTTAAAGATGTGTTATATAAAGATGTGTTATTTGAAGATGTGTGATTTAAAGATGTGTTATTTAAAGATGTGTAATTGTTGAGTCATATAAAGATGTGCATTGTTGAGTCATTATTTGATGCATGCATTCATGGTCAGTCCGATTTAAAGATGTGATTTAAAGATGGGGGATAAATCAGTAACATACCTCTGATATCCAAAACCGGTACCACATGCATATAGAGTCGAGTTAGGGACATTGCATACATAACTGCAAGTCTATTTGAAGATGTGTAATTAAAAGATGTGTAACTATTTAAAGATGTGATATTCAATGATGTGCTCCTATATGATTATGTGTGAATGATCAGTGTTTCTGTTAATGTCTACTTAATGTTATTACTTGTTTTTGAAGCTTACTTGTTATTATAAGATATTGATTGATGCCTATTAATTTTATTAAATGAATGTTTATGATTAAATGTGAATACTACCTGTCTGTGATGTATACATGTCTAACTGCAATTGATGATAATTTTATCTGAATCTATACATGTGTTTGTACCTCTCTTGTGTTGGATATATTCTCACCCTCTTAAACACTGTACTCTCGCCGGGTACAGATTCGCAGGAAGAAGAAATTTAGTAGCAGTGAGTCTCAAAGGATGACTTTGGAGCCTTCCTGTTTATTTGGAGTTTTATCGAGTCGTCGCTCTGATTTGTAACACTAGGGATTGGGAGCTTATTTTTATTTAAGACTTTATTTTAGAATTCACTTTGGAATTTGATTTTGATGTTACAATGACTTGAAAGTTTTGAAATTTATTCCGCTGCGACATTTTTAATTTAATTGAAGTATTATTTTTTTTGATGAAGTCGTGTGACACCCTTGCGTGTTTAATTATTTATTGAATTTTATTAGAAAATAAAATGTGGGGTTTAGGGTGTTACAATACAAATGTATAATCCAAGTCTAGCTAATAACGACTCAAGTTTAGTTTATATAGAAAATATACATCTTGTCAAAAAAAAATATAGAAAATATACATCAATTGTTATCATAATTGAATAAATTAAATATTATTTAAAAATATATTTTTATATCATTTATATTTACAACTAATTCAACCATTAATTTTGCTAAATACCGAAAATCTATCCAATAAATCACAACACCAAAAAAAAAAAATCAATCCGAACTTATTTGTTACCACCTACCAGCAACCCTTATAAGTTAATTTGCTATCAACTGATTTTGCGTCTATTACCTATTTTTACTTTGAGGTGGTATTTGAGGTGGTATTTTAATTTGACAATTTCTACGGTACACTCGTTAATTCAACATGTACTGATACATTGATATTTATTAAATTAATAGTTAAATGGGTTTTTTTTAAATTATTTTCTATCTTTTAAAATTATGATAAGTAAATATTATTTATCAAAATTGTCAGCGAAATAAAATAAATTTTTTCATTTCTCATGATAGTGAATATTGAATATTTTTTACGATAAAATATAAAAAAAAATAGTATGATGCATATAAACAACAAAATAGTATTTTTTTTCTTATGAAATGCTCTTTTATAAAATACAAAATTCGACAAATAGTTATTTGATTTATACAAATGATCATTAATATATTAATCAAGTTCACATATTCATCCTTTCTGATCGTTAATATACAAATGATCGTTAATATAAAACAATCAAATAACTTTGATTGGTGCCAACTCAGCATGGGTTGTGTTACCCACCTTTTATTGATGGGTACCCAAGTTGTCACCTTTTTTTTTACTAAATTTTAATTCGTTCGTTAATTAAAAACACAAATGAGTGGCTGCTTTCATGGCCAAAAAAGAAAAGTTGAGTGTTAAAAGGTGTGGCACATCACATTCCCGCTGTTTCAACTTCAAAACCCTAGACTAGAGACACACAATGTCTTCTTCTTCTTCGAATCCGGCGAAGAAACCGAAACTTGAGATCACAACAAACCCTAATTGGCTTGAACTTCCTAAAGACATAACATCAAACATTCTCAAAAGGCTCGGTGCTGTTGAAATTCTGACAAATGCACGCAATGTGTGTCCTTATTGGTGGAACATTTGCAAAGATCCTTTCATGTGGCGTGAAATTCAAATGGGAACTTTTCATCTTTACTTTCAATATGCTAATGCTGGGGCTCTTGATCTTGATTATTTGGTCAACCTTTGTCAATATGCTGTTGATCAAAGTTCTGGTCATTTAGAAAAAATTGATATTTATAGATTTGGTTCTGATCATCTTCTCCAATACATTGCTGATAGGTAACCCGTTGTTTTCAACAATGTTTGTTTCTTTTTCTAGTTTTTTATTTTCATTCTTCTGATATCCTCATCTTAAATTGGCCAAGTTTCAATTTTTATTTTTCTACTTTCAATGGATATAACATGTTTTGTGTGTTGCATAATGTATTTGTCTACTTTGATTGTTGATTATTATGCATACTTTGATTGGTACTTTGATATGCATTTTTGTCGGATTCAATTTTATGTTTTTTATGTCATTTGGAATGTTATGCTTTTTTATCATTCTATGTGATTTCTTTAGTTGTTGTTAATAGCTTTGCCACTAATTCTTCTATGAATGGTAGTATGTAAATCCTATGAATTGCATCTTAAGGTCAGTACCGTCTTAAACATTTAGGAGACTATGTTTTAATTTTGGGCCCTCAAAATTTTGAACGCCGAAATTGGCATATGCAAAAATTTGGGCCCTTAAACACTTTTGAGACACTCAAAACTTGGGATTTATTGGCATAATTAAGTTTAGAATTTCAGATTTGATTAGAATTTGGGCCCTCAAACATTTCTATTTAATGTTTTTGGAGGAATTTGGACCCTCAAAAGTTTGAGGTCCTGCACAATAGCCCAGCTTGCATATGGGGATAGTTGACCCTGCCTAAGGTCCTAGATTTTAGTTAAACATTGGGGGGTTCTTTTAGTTTGTTTGATTCTTCCTAATTATAGTACTCGAGTTGTATATGAGATGAGTACCCCTTGCACTTTTATTTCTAATTTGGATGTGTTTGAAATGTAGAAGTCGAAATGTTTGTAATTTTACATATAGTGCCATGTATCATACTTTTAATGTGTTCTTATTAGTCCCTCGTCATTTAATTTTTACAGGGCAAGTAACTTAGGCATATACAACTCGCTTCATGCATGAGAGTTTCAGATGAAGGATGGTGTGAAGCTGCAAAGAAATTTCCCCTGTTAGAGGAGATTGACATTTCACACGGCTTCCAATCTAAGATATCTCTTGAAGTTATTGGCCAAAATTGTCCTTTGTTGAAATCACTAGTATATAATGGGATGTCGTATGGAGGCCGCATCAAGTGTGATGAGGCATTTATTATTGCAAAGACAATGCCTGGGCTACGCCATCTTGATATTCACAAAAACCCTCTCACTGATGATGGGTTGCTTGCTATTCTTGATGGATGCCCTCTTCTTGAATCTCTTAACATTGTAGGATGTTATAATCTGGATTTCGATGGAAGCTTGTGCGAAAGGTTGCATAATCAGATCAAAGATTTACATATTAGGGAGTACTATCCAGGCCCTTATTATCATAATTTTGAACCGGAGTGTGTATATGCAGATTCAAGTGGTATTTCTTATTATGAAATTGTTGAGAAGTTTGTTGATCCCGAGTTCAAGGATGAGGATTCTGATGCTTAATTTGGACCGGAGTGTGTATAAGTCTTAAGTGACGAAATGAGGAAGCAAAGTCTTAAAGTAATGAGCAAGTTATTATTTTCTTTTTGACATGTCTTCCATGTTCAAGTGGAAAATTCAAATATTATTATCCTTGAAGAAACTTGGATGTTAATGTTGTTTTAAAGGATTTTTGTGGAAGACATTGCCAGCTTGTACGCAGGCATATATGGCTTGCATTTTTTTGGTCAATGGTTTATTGACATGCTTTATTAATATTGAAGTTTCCTTTTCTTTTTCATTTACCGAATGATTCTGAAAGTGGTGTTTTATTTTACTTCTTTTTGAAAAAGACTAATGTTTAGTGTTACCAAAATTTCTCAATGAAACTAAGCACGATTTGCTCACTACTATTGTAGTGTGTTTAGTCTATATTTTCCCTGACAAATCAAAACCAATTTACCAGTTTGAGAAAATTTCTGGAAGTAAGGAAAATTATTGACTGTTTGAGATAATATTATTTTTTCTATTTAGTTGTTGCATGGAATTTCAGGTTTCCATTGGATCATATTAGACAGGAAACTGCCGAGATGGATATGATTTGCCAATTGGAAATATTTTGTTTGTTTTCTGACAGCAAAGACGAACGTTCATAGATTTGAAGAAAGGTTGTTACAAATGATAGGAGGAATGGTATTAGGGACAAATCCCACCCAACATCTAGAGATACAAGCCAATCCATTAGTTGCTGTATTATTACATCTACTGACACGAACTACGTTAGCATTGTTGTTACAAAAGGCCTGAAATTTAAATTTTTGAATACATAATGATTTCTTCCTTTCCAAATCTTTCACAAAGTGAAACAGAAAATCTATTTAATCTAATTTAGTACTCCCTCTCAGATTCTTTTTAATCGCTAATTTTTTAGGAAAAAATGCTCTTGTTTGTGTCTTTGATTTCAAATTTCAAGATAACATTAATTATTTGTGCAGAGGAGGAAGTAAGTTGGGAGGGGAAGTGTATGGTGTTAATTGGCAGATGTGGGGAGGGAATGATTAGCAAGAAGTTTATTGTCTTTTCAGTATGTAATGTCTCCTTTATATGTATATTTTTTTTTAAATTATTACACACAAATAATATAGATACTATTATTTTTTATATACAACCTTCAAAATTAGAATAGAAAAACTATATGTTGCTGGTGACTTGTGCAAGTTTAGGACCATGAATGTTACTTTCATATCATCGGATCAAGTCAACATCCAATTTATCTTGTGCTTTTGAGTTCTGTTATTGTAGAGGTCGAAAATGCATTGATCAAACAAATCCCACAACAAATTCGACTTTGGTTGAAGTCAGAAACCAATTTCACTATCCATGTACTGTTGGTATTGATCATTTTGATTGTGGGTACGTGATACTGATACATATATAATATAAGTAGGAGCAGAGTGCTCAAGTACGGAATACATTTTGATTTTGATTGTTGAGAAGTTTGTTGATCCTGAGTTTGAGGATGAAGGTCATGGTTTACTTCTTTCTCTGCTGAAGTGAAACTCTCTGAAACTTGTAGTTAGTTAGTTCATACTGTTATCCATCTACTGAAGTGGAATTTTGAGTTTGTAGTTAACTCACACTGTTGTTCTTTTTAGTTTGTGCTTCACTTCTATGTTGAAATGAAACTCTGTATTTGTAGTTAATTTACACTGTTATCCACTCTATGTTGCTTAATTAGTTCTTTGATAAACCATTTGTTCATTTAGTCTTTACAGATTTCTTGAGACCGTCTTGGTTATCCATGCATGTCTTCAGCTTAGCGAGTCTTTTGGTGTCAGCTGATGAGTTTTCCTTCAAGAGGTTGTTTATTTTGATCTCATTGTGCGTTCTTGTTGGCTTCCAAGTTGCTAGAGTGATATTTAAAAATTCCTGAGATTATTTTGGGTTAAATGATTTAGTAACTAATCAAATTGAACAAATCCATTTGAAATTTATTTACTACTGTGAAATAAGTGTGCAATGAATCCTTCTAAATATTTAAATATTCATTTGATTATTCTAGTTAATAATGAGTATGTTTTTATAGGTACTTATAAGGAGGATTCCTTCTAAATGATTCAATACAGTTAGTTAGGACTCTACAATATTCTAACTGCATTGTTAACAGGCATGCATCAGGCAATTCGTGCAAGACTTCACTGATTTTACAATATATATTACTATTACTAAGATGTTAACAGGATGACCTATTCTTTAATGAGGTGAAGTTGATAAGATTGGTTTTGTTTGTCAAAGACCAGAACATCAATGATAGTCAATCTCAAATGATTTACTTTTCACAAAAATAATTCAACTTCGACTTTTGACCAATTTTACACGTTCTCTTTACTTATCGTATAATTTGTTTTGTAGGTTCCTTCATGAAGAGGACAATTGATTTCTATTTCGAAACAAAGAAAAATGAAACTCGTGTCACCATACCAGCAGATAAAGATGTGAGGAAAATAAAATAAATTATTTTATCATAGATCAAAATCAAAACTGTCATACATTAATTTGAAGTAAAAAATAATACTCTTATGAGAAAACTAAGACAACCTAAGAGCAATGTGAATTGCACCTCAAGCTGCTCAGAAATTCCTCACCACCTAGTTCACATATCTAGGATTTCTAAACTACAAGTTTACATTGTATGTCCTTATTGGGTAATTACATATGTAAAGAAAATTTGATGGAGCACCAAGAGGTTGCCAGGTAAACTTCATATAGAACAAAATACTGGCAAAACAAGCCAGGAAAATTGCCATTGTTGTCTTGGAGCTAATCAAAGAACCTCATGAGCCTTTCCGTAATACCTGTTTATGAATGGAGACTGCAAACACAGAAAAAGATATTATCAGTGAACTGTAGGTGCAAGAAAAACTCATTCTGAACATAATCAACGAAAATTCAGGGAGTAAGTGTAATAAACTCAATATCAGCGGTCATCCTGCCCTGGATATGGATATGTCCATCCCAAGGACTTTAAGACATAAGTTGAGGGATTCAATATTATTTCATTGATATTTTCTTTGTTCTATACTGTTTGTGCTCCTCACTATTTACAATCATCTCTTGATCCAGTAATTTCTTCTACCAAAAAAGAAAAGGTCATATGTTAGAATGCCCAAATACCAACCTTAACACCTGACACATCAGGCGCATCTGGAGATTGAACGGGATAGAACTTATAAAATCTCATTGTATCAAATGCAGCTTTAGTTTCCGCACTCATTTCAGCAATGGCTTTTTTCCGCGCTTACCTTGCCTACAAGAGAAAAGGAAGGTTAAAAAAAAGCAAAAAGCAACATAATACATGCAGTGCACCAACATCACAAATCACCAAAAGTACCTCTCTATTGGCTTTCTTTGCTTCCCGAACCTTTTCCCTGACAAATTCCTAAAGAAAGAAAGAATGTGAGCAACCTAACTTGTTACTTTAAAGACACGAAAAGAATGAGTAACAAATCAACAAAATATCTTTACTTACCTTGAAGGTATCTTTTTGGTCTTCTGCCAACTCTTCCGCCTCAATAAGTTTATCAGTAAACTCCTGCAGGATATTAAACAAACAAGTGTAAGAGACCTTTGACCATTATTAGTATACTTCTGGACTCTGGTTGCCCTTAACTTTAACCATCTCTAGTAGAAGGTCAAGTAAGAGGAGAAACATTGAAACACATCAAGACAATGACAAATAAAAGAACTTCTTTAATCATATGTCTAACAGTCCCAATCCTACACCAGATAATTTAATATTTCTTAGAACTAATAACATAGTAACAGTCCCAATCCTGCGGAAGTATCATTGTCGATGCCTTAAAAAAAATTAAAATAAAAAAAAATAAAAAAATAACATAGTAACAGGCAGCCAATTAGAGTCAACAAAAATTATTTTAGAAATAACAAGGCAGAAAAGTATTAACTCCCTGCAGAATAATACCAAGATTCAGAAAAATGGCTATTATAAGCTGTAGAAGGATAATAATTTCTAAACTGCAACATGTCAGGAAGGTTTTAACAACACGATAAAGTGAATTCATCATCTCCAGTTCGTCTAATTCCCAATCAAATTCACAGAAGACCTGCAACAAGCAATACATAAATTACATATAGAAAACAAAATATGGAACTAACCTGCCCATCTTGTTGACAATAAGTTATTTAGAAATTTAGAAAAATGATTTACATAACCATACTCTAAGATAAAATATCCCAAACAACCCGAAGACCATGAATCCCATCGGATAATTTTTAAATCATAATTACCGGCTTCGGTTCAACTGGATATATTATCGGAACCTCGGTGCTCAGTTCAAATTTATCTTCCTTAAATGGCTGATAGAAATCTGCGAAAAGAATATCACTCATAAGCAACTATCTCTTCTTGATAATAATAAATACATAAATTGATGATGAACCAGTATGCCTCATACAAAATGCACTATAATTGACACGTCAAATAGTACTGCTGTCCACACCACTCCATCATTCTCACTTTATTGAACTACGTATTCAAATGTTATTAACTTGATCCACTGGTCAGTAGAAGCGTACAAACGCATGTGAGTAACTAAAATATTCTAAACCCAGAAAATTTACAGGGCAAGCAGTACTCATATTTCTTTAATCTATCCAACTTCAGATGTTTCAAAGCAGACTTGTACCACAGATTATAACACAGTTAGGATAAAAACATATTCAAAATTTGCTACATTAAAAAAAACCTTTACATGCTAACAACAAAAACTAATTAAACAATGTATAATCATTAAAGTTCAAACTGAACATATCAAATAAGTGGCTATAACATTTATATGATCAAATGTTCCACTTCCAGATGTAACTCAGAAGGAAACAAATAACTATCATATAAATGTTATAGATCTTCAGAGATTGAGTCAGTTCTTGCATCATGGATTGAAACCATGGTAAATGGAAATGATTTTAAAATTTACTCAAGTGTGTACTGGAGAGTAGAAATGGGGAGTCATAGACTATTTGAGAAAAGGAAATACTTTTTTGGAAGAACACTTATTTAATAGAGATATACAAATGAAGGTAATTGGCTGCATATAAGTGATGAAATGCAATTACTTTCGAAACAGTTTTACATAGACCCAACACATGAAAGGAAAGGGTAAAAGACAAAAATGAAGATGAAGAAGACTAAAATGAATAAAAATCAGACAAAAAACACTAACATCATTGACAGGAAAGGGTAAAAGACTTCGGTCTATCAACTTGGCTATCTCTGTTGAAGTCATAAAATTATATGATGAAGTTGAGAGGTTACCAAGGAACAATGTTTAACACAATTTACCAAAGGAACCGCTAAAAATTAACTAATAAACAAATTAGGATGAATACTGTTGCTCCAGAGGAATGTACGGAACCCAGTCCATTTACATTTGCTTCATAGGAATTATCTCTTCAGCCTCTCTCTGAACTGAGTTAATTCCAATTTTATCAGATGGTGGAAAAGGTGATACAACCTGTTACAGAAAGGAGGTAAAATAGTTTTAGAATTAAAATCACAATGAAAGAAAAATCAGCTCATCAAAGTTGAAAGGTTGATTCACCATGTAAAACTGATATCCCTACACAACACCTCAACAACTAAACATTTCGGATATGATTCCAAGTACCAAATAAACAAGGTCCCACAAGGAGATAAACGCAAATTACAACAGAAGAAATGGATATCAAGTTATTACTAAAACTAGGGGGAAACATTGAAACACATCAATACAATGACAAATAAAAGAATTTTAAACATATGTCCAACAGTACCATTCCTACACCAGATAATTTAATATTTCCTAGAACTCAACAAATAGCAACATGCAGCCAATTAGAGTCAACAACAATGATTGTAAAAATAACAGGCAGAATAGCATTAACTTCCTGCGGAATAATACAAAGATTCAGAAGGAAAACACTGGCTATTATAAGCTGTAGAAGGTTAGGATAAAATCATATTCACAAATAAGAAAAACAGGTCAAAAGAGTGTATAGATAAAAACCATTACATTCTAACAACAAAAACTAATTAAATGATATCAATTCATAAATTGCAAATATCAAATAAGTGGCTATATACTTTTTACAATTGCTGAAATATCAAAGTGATAAACTATCATTTTTCTCAACATTCATTTCAGGCATTCATTACTAAGCAATGTATTAGGATTTTATTTGAGCACTTATTTCAGAGGATAGTGTTTAACAAAACTTCATACAAAACATATAACTGATACTTAACCACTTATTAGGATTTTATTTGAGCACTTATTTCAGAGGCTAGTGTTTAACAAAACTTCATACAAAACATATAACTGATACTTAACCACTTAACTACCTAAACTACTTCGCAAATTACAACAGAAGAAATGGATATCAAGTTATTACTAAAACTAGGGGGAAACATTGAAACACATCAAGACAATGACAAATAAAAGAATTTTAAACATATGTCCAACAGTACCATTCCTACACCAGATAATTTAATATTTCCTAGAACTCAACAAATAGCAACATGCAGCCAATTAGAGTCAACAACAATGATTGTAAAAATAACAGGCAGAATAGCATTAACTTCCTGCGGAATAATACAAAGATTCAGAAGGAAAACACTGGCTATTATAAGCTGTAGCAGGTTAGGATAAAATCACATTCACAAATAAGAAAAACAGGTCAAAAGAGTGTATAGATAAAAACCATTACATTCTAACAACAAAAACTAATTATATGATATCAATTCATAAATTGCAAATATCAAATAAGTGGCTATATACTTTTTACAATTGCTGAAATATCAAAGTGATAAACTATCATTTTTTTCAACATTCATTTCAGGCAATCATTACTAAGCAATGTATTAGGATTTTATTTGAGCACTTATTTCAGAGGCTAGTGTTTAACAAAACTTCATACAAAACATATAACTGATACTTAACCACTTATTAGGATTTTATTTGAGCACTTATTTCAGAGGCTAGTGTTTAACAAAACTTCATACAAAACATATAACTGATACTTAACCACTTATTAGGATTTTATTTGAGCACTTATTTCAGAGGCTAGTGTTTAACAAAACTTCATACAAAACATATAACTGATACTTAACCACTTAACTACCTAAACTACTTCGCAAATTACAACAGAAGAAATGTATATCAAGTTATTACTAAAACTAGGGGGAAACATTGAAACACATCAAGACAATGACAAATAAAAGAATTTTAAACATATGTCCAACAGTACCATTCCTACACCAGATAATTTAATATTTCCTATAACTCAACAAATAGCAACATGCAGCCAATTAGAGTCAACAACAATGATTGTAAAAATAACAGGCAGAATAGCATTAACTTCCTGCGGAATAATACAAAGATTCAGAAGGAAAACACTGGCTATTATAAGCTGTAGAAGGTTAGGATAAAATCACATTCACAAATAAGAAAAACAGGTCAAAAGAGTGTATAGATAAAAACCATTACATTCTAACAACAAAAACTAATTATATGATATCAATTCATAAATTGCAAATATCAAATAAGTGACTATATACTTTTTACAATTGCTGAAATATCAAAGTGATAAACTATCATTTTTCTCAACATTCATTTCAGGCATTCATTACTAAGCAATGTATTAGGATTTTATTTGAGCACTTATTTCAGAGGCTAGTGTTTAACAAAACTTCATACAAAACATATAACTGATACTTAACCACTTATTAGGATTTTATTTGAGCACTTATTTCAGAGGCTAGTGTTTAACAAAACTTCATACAAAACATATAACTGATACTTAACCACTTAACTACCTAAACTACTTCGCAAATTACAACAGAAGAAATGTATATCAAGTTATTACTAAAACTAGGGGGAAACATTGAAACACATCAAGACAATGACAAATAAAAGAATTTTAAACATATGTTCAACAGTACCATTCCTACACCAGATAATTTAATATTTCCTATAACTCAACAAATAGCAACATGCAGCCAATTAGAGTCAACAACAATGATTGTAAAAATAACAGGCAGAATAGCATTAACTTCCTGCGGAATAATACAAAGATTCAGAAGGAAAACACTGGCTATTATAAGCTGTAGAAGGTTAGGATAAAATCACATTCACAAATAAGAAAAACAGGTCAAAAGAGTGTATAGATAAAAACCATTACATTCTAACAACAAAAACTAATTAAATGATATCAATTCATAAATTGCAAATATCAAATAAGTGGCTATATACTTTTTACAATTGCTGAAATATCAAAGTGATAAACTATCATTTTTCTCAACATTCATTTCAGGCATTCATTACTAAGCAATGTATTAGGATTTTATTTGAGCACTTATTTCAGAGGCTAGTGTTTAACAAAACTTCATACAAAACATATAACTGATACTTAACCACTTATTAGGATTTTATTTGAGCACTTATTTCAGAGGCTAGTGTTTAACAAAACTTCATACAAAACATATAACTGATACTTAACCACTTATTAGGATTTTATTTGAGCACTTATTTCAGAGGCTAGTGTTTAACAAAACTTCATACAAAACATATAACTGATACTTAACCACTTAACTACCTAAACTACTTCGCAAATTACAACAGAAGAAATGTATATCAAGTTATTACTAAAACTAGGGGGAAACATTGAAACACATCAAGACAATGACAAATAAAAGAATTTTAAACATATGTCCAATAGTACCATTCCTACACCAGATAATTTAATATTTCCTAGAACTCAACAAATAGCAACATGCAGCCAATTAGAGTCAACAACAATGATTGTAAAAATAACAGGCAGAATAGCATTAACTTCCTGCGGAATAATACAAAGATTCAGAAGGAAAACACTGGCTATTATAAGCTGTAGAAGGTTAGGATAAAATCACATTCACAAATAAGAAAAACAGGTCAAAAGAGTGTATAGATAAAAACCATTACATTCTAACAACAAAAACTAATTAAATGATATCAATTCATAAATTGCAAATATCAAATAAGTGGCTATATACTTTTTACAATTGCTGAAATATCAAAGTGATAAACTATCATTTTTCTCAACATTCATTTCAGGCATTCATTATTAAGCAATGTATTAGGATTTTATTTGAGCACTTATTTCAGAGGCTAGTGTTTAACAAAACTTCATACAAAACATATAACTGATACTTAACCACTTATTAGGATTTTATTTGAGCACTTATTTCAGAGGCCAGTGTTTAACAAAACTTCATACAAAACATATAACTGATACTTAACCACTTAACTACCTAAACTACTTCGCAAATTACAACAGAAGAAATGTATATCAAGTTATTACTAAAACTAGGGGGAAACATTGAAACACATCAAGACAATGACAAATAAAAGAATTTTAAACATATGTCCAACAGTACCATTCCTACACCAGATAATTTAATATTTCCTAGAACTCAACAAATAGCAACATGCAGCCAATTAGAGTCAACAACAATGATTGTAAAAATAACAGACAGAATAGCATTAACTTCCTGCGGAATAATACAAAGATTCAGAAGGAAAACACTGGCTATTATAAGCTGTAGAAGGTTAGGATAAAATCATATTCACAAATAAGAAAAACAGGTCAAAAGAGTGTATAGATAAAAACCATTACATTCTAACAACAAAAACTAATTAAATGATATCAATTCATAAATTGCAAATATCAAATAAGTGGCTATATACTTTTTACAATTGCTGAAATATCAAAGTGATAAACTATCATTTTTCTCAACATTCATTTCAGGCATTCATTACTAAGCAATGTATTAGGATTTTATTTGAGCACTTATTCCAGAGGCTAGTGTTTAACAAAACTTCATACAAAACATATAACTGATACTTAACCACTTATTAGGATTTTATTTGAGCACTTATTTCAAAGGCTAGTGTTTAACAAAACTTCATACAAAACATATAACTGATACTTAACCACTTAACTACCTAAACTACTTCGCAAATTACAACAGAAGAAATGGATATCAAGTTATTACTAAAACTAGGGGGAAACATTGAAACACATCAAGACAATGACAAATAAAAGAATTTTAAACATATGTCCAACAGTACCATTCCTACACCAGATAATTTAATATTTCCTAGAACTCAACAAATAGCAACATGCAGCCAATTAGAGTCAACAACAATGATTGTAAAAATAACAGGCAGAATAGCATTAACTTCCTGCGGAATAATACAAAGATTCAGAAGGAAAACACTGGCTATTATAAGCTGTAGAAGGTTAGGATAAAATCATATTCACAAATAAGAAAAACAGGTCAAAAGAGTGTATAGATAAAAACCATTACATTCTAACAACAAAAACTAATTAAATGATATCAATTCATAAATTGCAAATATCAAATAAGTGGCTATATACTTTTTACAATTGCTGAAATATCAAAGTGATAAACTATCATTTTTCTCAACATTCATTTCAGGCATTCATTACTAAGCAATGTATTAGGATTTTATTTGAGCACTTATTTCAGAGGCTAGTGTTTAACAAAACTTCATACAAAACATATAACTGATACTTAACCACTTATTAGGATTTTATTTGAGCACTTATTTCAGAGGCCAGTGTTTAACAAAACTTCATACAAAACATATAACTGATACTTAACCACTTAACTACCTAAACTACTTCGCAAATTACAACAGAAGAAATGTATATCAAGTTATTACTAAAACTAGGGGGAAACATTGAAACACATCAAGACAATGACAAATAAAAGAATTTTAAACATATGTCCAACAGTACCATTCCTACACCAGATAATTTAATATTTCCTAGAACTCAACAAATAGCAACATGCAGCCATTTAGAGTCAACAACAATGATTGTAAAAATAACAGGCAGAATAGCATTAACTTCCTGCGGAATAATACAAAGATTCAGAAGGAAAACACTGGCTATTATAAGCTGTAGAAGGTTAGGATAAAATCATATTCACAAATAAGAAAAACAGGTCAAAAGAGTGTATAGATAAAAACCATTACATTCTAACAACAAAAACTAATTAAATGATATCAATTCATAAATTGCAAATATCAAATAAGTGGCTATATACTTTTTACAATTGCTGAAATATCAAAGTGATAAACTATCATTTTTCTCAACATTCATTTCAGGCATTCATTACTAAGCAATGTATTAGGATTTTATTTGAGCACTTATTTCAGAGGCTAGTGTTTAACAAAACTTCATACAAAACATATAACTGATACTTAACCACTTATTAGGATTTTATTTGAGCACTTATTTCAGAGGCTAGTGTTTAACAAAACTTCATACAAAACATATAACTGATACTTAACCACTTAACTACCTAAACTACTTCGCAAATTACAACAGAAGAAATGGATATCAAGTTATTACTAAAACTAGGGGGAAACATTGAAACACATCAAGACAATGACAAATAAAAGAATTTTAAACATATGTCCAACAGTACCATTCCTACACCAGATAATTTAATATTTCATAGAACTCAACAAATAGCAACATGCAGCCAATTAGAGTCAACAACAATGATTGTAAAAATAACAGGCAGAATAGCATTAACTTCCTGCAGAATAATACAAAGATTCAGAAGGAAAACACTGGCTATTATAAGCTGTAGAAGGTTAGGATAAAATCATATTCACAAATAAGAAAAACAGGTCAAAAGAGTGTATAGATAAAAACCATTACATTCTAACAACAAAAACTAATTAAATGATATCAATTCATAAATTGCAAATATCAAATAAGTGGCTATATACTTTTTACAATTGCTGAAATATCAAAGTGATAAACTATCATTTTTCTCAACATTCATTTCAGGCATTCATTACTAAGCAATGTATTAGGATTTTATTTGAGCACTTATTTCAGAGGCTAGTGTTTAACAAAACTTCATACAAAACATATAACTGATACTTAACCACTTATTAGGATTTTATTTGAGCACTTATTTCAGAGGCTAGTGTTTAACAAAACTTCATACAAAACATATAACTGATACTTAACCACTTATTAGGATTTTATTTGAGCACTTATTTCAGAGGCTAGTGTTTAACAAAACTTCATACAAAACATATAACTGATACTTAACCACTTAACTACCTAAACTACTTCGCAAATTACAACAGAAGAAATGTATATCAAGTTATTACTAAAACTAGGGGGAAACATTGAAACACATCAAGACAATGACAAATAAAAGAATTTTAAACATATGTCCAATAGTACCATTCCTACACCAGATAATTTAATATTTCCTAGAACTCAACAAATAGCAACATGCAGCCAATTAGAGTCAACAACAATGATTGTAAAAATAACAGGCAGAATAGCATTAACTTCCTGCGGAATAATACAAAGATTCAGAAGGAAAACACTGGCTATTATAAGCTGTAGAAGGTTAGGATAAAATCACATTCACAAATAAGAAAAACAGGTCAAAAGAGTGTATAGATAAAAACCATTACATTCTAACAACAAAAACTAATTAAATGATATCAATTCATAAATTGCAAATATCAAATAAGTGGCTATATACTTTTTACAATTGCTGAAATATCAAAGTGATAAACTATCATTTTTCTCAACATTCATTTCAGGCATTCATTACTAAGCAATGTATTAGGATTTTATTTGAGCACTTATTTCAGAGGCTAGTGTTTAACAAAACTTCATACAAAACATATAACTGATACTTAACCACTTATTAGGATTTTATTTGAGCACTTATTTCAGAGGCTAGTGTTTAACAAAACTTCATACAAAACATATAACTGATACTTAACCACTTATTAGGATTTTATTTGAGCACTTATTTCAGAGGCTAGTGTTTAACAAAACTTCATACAAAACATATAACTGATACTTAACCACTTAACTACCTAAACTACTTCGCAAATTACAACAGAAGAAATGTATATCAAGTTATTACTAAAACTAGGGGGAAACATTGAAACACATCAAGACAATGACAAATAAAAGAATTTTAAACATATGTCCAATAGTACCATTCCTACACCAGATAATTTAATATTTCCTAGAACTCAACAAATAGCAACATGCAGCCAATTAGAGTCAACAACAATGATTGTAAAAATAACAGGCAGAATAGCATTAACTTCCTGCGGAATAATACAAAGATTCAGAAGGAAAACACTGGCTATTATAAGCTGTAGAAGGTTAGGATAAAATCACATTCACAAATAAGAAAAACAGGTCAAAAGAGTGTATAGATAAAAACCATTACATTCTAACAACAAAAACTAATTAAATGATATCAATTCATAAATTGCAAATATCAAATAAGTGGCTATATACTTTTTACAATTGCTGAAATATCAAAGTGATAAACTATCATTTTTCTCAACATTCATTTCAGGCATTCATTATTAAGCAATGTATTAGGATTTTATTTGAGCACTTATTTCAGAGGCTAGTGTTTAACAAAACTTCATACAAAACATATAACTGATACTTAACCACTTATTAGGATTTTATTTGAGCACTTATTTCAGAGGCCAGTGTTTAACAAAACTTCATACAAAACATATAACTGATACTTAACCACTTAACTACCTAAACTACTTCGCAAATTACAACAGAAGAAATGTATATCAAGTTATTACTAAAACTAGGGGGAAACATTGAAACACATCAAGACAATGACAAATAAAAGAATTTTAAACATATGTCCAACAGTACCATTCCTACACCAGATAATTTAATATTTCCTAGAACTCAACAAATAGCAACATGCAGCCAATTAGAGTCAACAACAATGATTGTAAAAATAACAGCCAGAATAGCATTAACTTCCTGCGGAATAATACAAAGATTCAGAAGGAAAACACTGGCTATTATAAGCTGTAGAAGGTTAGGATAAAATCATATTCACAAATAAGAAAAACAGGTCAAAAGAGTGTATAGATAAAAACCATTACATTCTAACAACAAAAACTAATTAAATGATATCAATTCATAAATTGCAAATATCAAATAAGTGGCTATATACTTTTTACAATTGCTGAAATATCAAAGTGATAAACTATCATTTTTCTCAACATTCATTTCAGGCATTCATTACTAAGCAATGTATTAGGATTTTATTTGAGCACTTATTCCAGAGGCTAGTGTTTAACAAAACTTCATACAAAACATATAACTGATACTTAACCACTTATTAGGATTTTATTTGAGCACTTATTTCAAAGGCTAGTGTTTAACAAAACTTCATACAAAACATATAACTGATACTTAACCACTTAACTACCTAAACTACTTCGCAAATTACAACAGAAGAAATGGATATCAAGTTATTACTAAAACTAGGGGGAAACATTGAAACACATCAAGACAATGACAAATAAAAGAATTTTAAACATATGTCCAACAGTACCATTCCTACACCAGATAATTTAATATTTCCTAGAACTCAACAAATAGCAACATGCAGCCAATTAGAGTCAACAACAATGATTGTAAAAATAACAGGCAGAATAGCATTAACTTCCTGCGGAATAATACAAAGATTCAGAAGGAAAACACTGGCTATTATAAGCTGTAGAAGGTTAGGATAAAATCATATTCACAAATAAGAAAAACAGGTCAAAAGAGTGTATAGATAAAAACCATTACATTCTAACAACAAAAACTAATTAAATGATATCAATTCATAAATTGCAAATATCAAATAAGTGGCTATATACTTTTTACAATTGCTGAAATATCAAAGTGATAAACTATCATTTTTCTCAACATTCATTTCAGGCATTCATTACTAAGCAATGTATTAGGATTTTATTTGAGCACTTATTTCAGAGGCTAGTGTTTAACAAAACTTCATACAAAACATATAACTGATACTTAACCACTTATTAGGATTTTATTTGAGCACTTATTTCAGAGGCCAGTGTTTAACAAAACTTCATACAAAACATATAACTGATACTTAACCACTTAACTACCTAAACTACTTCGCAAATTACAACAGAAGAAATGTATATCAAGTTATTACTAAAACTAGGGGGAAACATTGAAACACATCAAGACAATGACAAATAAAAGAATTTTAAACATATGTCCAACAGTACCATTCCTACACCAGATAATTTAATATTTCCTAGAACTCAACAAATAGCAACATGCAGCCATTTAGAGTCAACAACAATGATTGTAAAAATAACAGGCAGAATAGCATTAACTTCCTGCGGAATAATACAAAGATTCAGAAGGAAAACACTGGCTATTATAAGCTGTAGAAGGTTAGGATAAAATCATATTCACAAATAAGAAAAACAGGTCAAAAGAGTGTATAGATAAAAACCATTACATTCTAACAACAAAAACTAATTAAATGATATCAATTCATAAATTGCAAATATCAAATAAGTGGCTATATACTTTTTACAATTGCTGAAATATCAAAGTGATAAACTATCATTTTTCTCAACATTCATTTCAGGCATTCATTACTAAGCAATGTATTAGGATTTTATTTGAGCACTTATTTCAGAGGCTAGTGTTTAACAAAACTTCATACAAAACATATAACTGATACTTAACCACTTATTAGGATTTTATTTGAGCACTTATTTCAGAGGCTAGTGTTTAACAAAACTTCATACAAAACATATAACTGATACTTAACCACTTAACTACCTAAACTACTTCGCAAATTACAACAGAAGAAATGGATATCAAGTTATTACTAAAACTAGGGGGAAACATTGAAACACATCAAGACAATGACAAATAAAAGAATTTTAAACATATGTCCAACAGTACCATTCCTACACCAGATAATTTAATATTTCATAGAACTCAACAAATAGCAACATGCAGCCAATTAGAGTCAACAACAATGATTGTAAAAATAACAGGCAGAATAGCATTAACTTCCTGCAGAATAATACAAAGATTCAGAAGGAAAACACTGGCTATTATAAGCTGTAGAAGGTTAGGATAAAATCATATTCACAAATAAGAAAAACAGGTCAAAAGAGTGTATAGATAAAAACCATTACATTCTAACAACAAAAACTAATTAAATGATATCAATTCATAAATTGCAAATATCAAATAAGTGGCTATATACTTTTTACAATTGCTGAAATATCAAAGTGATAAACTATCATTTTTCTCAACATTCATTTCAGACATTCATTACTAAGCAATGTATTAGGATTTTATTTGAGCACTTATTTCAGAGGCTAGTGTTTAACAAAACTTCATACAAAACATATAACTGATACTTAACCACTTATTAGGATTTTATTTGAGCACTTATTTCAGAGGCTAGTGTTTAACAAAACTTCATACAAAACATATAACTGATACTTAACCACTTATTAGGATTTTATTTGAGCACTTATTTCAGAGGCTAGTGTTTAACAAAACTTCATTCAAAACATATAACTGATACTTAACCACTTAACTACCTAAACTACTTCGCAAATTACAACAGAAGAAATGTATATCAAGTTATTACTAAAACTAGGGGGAAACATTGAAACACATCAAGACAATGACAAATAAAAGAATTTTAAACATATGTCCAACAGTACCATTCCTACACCAGATAATTTAATATTTCCTATAACTCAACAAATAGCAACATGCAGCCAATTAGAGTCAACAACAATGATTGTAAAAATAACAGGCAGAATAGCATTAACTTCCTGCGGAATAATACAAAGATTCAGAAGGAAAACACTGGCTATTATAAGCTGTAGAAGGTTAGGATAAAACCACATTCACAAATAAGAAAAACAGGTCAAAAGAGTGTATAGATAAAAACCATTACATTCTAACAACAAAAACTAATTAAATGATATCAATTCATAAATTGCAAATATCAAATAAGTGGCTATATACTTTTTACAATTGCTGAAATATCAAAGTGATAAACTATCATTTTTCTCAACATTCATTTCAGGCATTCATTACTAAGCAATGTATTAGGATTTTATTTGAGCACTTATTTCAGAGGCTAGTGTTTAACAAAACTTCATACAAAACATATAACTGATACTTAACCACTTATTAGGATTTTATTTGAGCACTTATTTCAGAGGCTAGTGTTTAACAAAACTTCATACAAAACATATAACTGATACTTAACCACTTAACTACCTAAACTACTTCGCAAATTACAACAGAAGAAATGTATATCAAGTTATTACTAAAACTAGGGGGAAACATTGAAACACATCAAGACAATGACAAATAAAAGAATTTTAAACATATGTCCAACAGTACCATTCCTACACCAGATAATTTAATATTTCATAGAACTCAACAAATAGCAACATGCAGCCAATTAGAGTCAACAACAATGATTGTAAAAATAACAGGCAGAATAGCATTAACTTCCTGCGGAATAATACAAAGATTCAGATGGAAAACACTGGCTATTATAAGCTGTAGAAGGTTAGGATAAAACCACATTCACAAATAAGAAAAACAGGTCAAAAGAGTGTATAGATAAAAACCATTATATTCTAACAACAAAAACTAATTAAATGATATCAATTCATAAATTGCAAATATCAAATAAGTGGCTATATACTTTTTACAATTGCTGAAATATCAAAGTGATAAACTATCATTTTTCTCAACATTCATTTCAGGCATTCATTACTAAGCAATGTATTAGGATTTTATTTGAGCACTTATTTCAGAGGCTAGTGTTTAACAAAACTTCATACAAAACATATAACTGATACTTAACCACTTATTAGGATTTTATTTGAGCACTTATTTCAGAGGCTAGTGTTTAACAAAACTTCATACAAAACATATAACTGATACTTAACCACTTAACTACCTAAACTACTTCGCAAATTACAACAGAAGAAATGTATATCAAGTTATTACTAAAACTAGGGGGAAACATTGAAACACATCAAGACAATGACAAATAAAAGAATTTTAAACATATGTCCAACAGTACCATTCCTACACCAGATAATTTAATATTTCCTAGAACTCAACAAATAGCAACATGCAGCCAATTAGAGTCAACAACAATGATTGTAAAAATAACAGGCAGAATAGCATTAAATTCCTGCGGAATAATACAAAGATTCAGAAGGAAAACACTGGCTATTATAAGCTGTAGAAGGTTAGGATAAAATCATATTCACAAATAAGAAAAACAGGTCAAAAGAGTGTATAGATAAAAACCATTACATTCTAACAACAAAACCTAATTAAATGAAATCAATTCATAAAAGTTCAAATTGCAAATATCAAATAAGTGGCTATATACTTTTTACAATTGCTGAAATATCAAAGTGATAAACTATCATTTTTCTCAACATTCATTTCAGGCATTCATTATCCGTTTATTTTAAATGACCAAATGTTCCACTTGAAGGAAACAAATAACTATCATATAAATGCAAACAGTAGATAAGTTAGTGTGTACAGCAGAATTGGAGTACAAACAGTAATACCAAGAAATAAAAGCAGAATATTACTAAGCAATGTATTAGGATTTTATTTGAACACTTATTTCAGAGGCTAGTGTTCAACAAAACTTCATACAAAACATATAACTGATACTTAACCACTTAACTACCTAAACTGATACTTAACTACCTAAACTGATACTTAACTAACTACTTGTTACATTACCACTGCTTAGAGTTAGAAGCCTATATATACGTAAGAGAAGAAAGAAAAATATCACAAAAATCTCACAATCTCACACAATGAGTTCTCCCACCTCTTCTTCTTCCTCCTCCTCCTCCACCATGAACATCCAAACCTCATCTTCCTCCTCCTCCAACAGCATGCCATCATCATCTTCATCCTCCTCCTCCAACAGCATGCCATCATCATCTTCATCCCCCTCCTCACCGGAATCAGTACCCATTCCGACTGCAGATTTATCTGAAAGTGCCACCGTCACAACCAACTCCCCATCATCATCCACCACCATCACCACCACCACCGCTGCTACTGGTACCGGAAATTTCATCGTCATTATCCCTTTCATCATCATCATCATCCACCACCACCACAGCCGCAACTGCAACCGCAACCGTTAACGGAGATCAAGAATCAACCATTACCGCCGGAGACACCACCACCACAGACCAACAAGAATCAACCATTACCACAACCACAGAACAAGAACCAACCTTTATCCAAAGAATTGTGGGATACATAGCTTCATTCATCTTCTCATCCCCACTTCCCATCCCCACCCCCACCCCCACATCCGACAACAACGCTACCATCATGACCACCACCATCACCATCACCACCACTACCCCTACCCCAACAAACACCGAAACCACCGTCGTCAACACCCCAACAAATACTGAAACCACCGTGGTCAACACCACCGCCCCAGCTTCCAGCGGCGTGTGGGAAAGATACTCGGATCGTTACTTTGGATTGTTGGCGGTCATTTTCTCTCTCTTTCTCGCGTTTTCTTTCTCTAATATTTTTTTTTCTTTCTAAATTATTATTATTATTATTATTATTATTATTATTATTATTAATTTTCTTTCTTTTTTTGATCATTTTTAGGCATTCTACTTAATCGCAAAAATGGAGGTTAAGCCAAAGGACAACGAGTAAAGTAGAAGACAGAAACAATGATTCCCATTTTGTACCTCTCTTTTTTCTGTTCTTTTGTTTTCCTTTTTTTCTCTTTTGTCTTTAGCTTTGTACACAAAAAAAAAAAAGGAAGTGAAGTAGAAGACAGGAACAATGATTCCCATTTTGTAGCTCTCCTTTTTTTGTTAATAGAGGGGGTAAAACTGGATTTAGGCCTTTAATTTTTTTCTTTTCATCTTTTATTCATGTGCTTTACTGTGTTGTATGAAAAATTGCAGTACCATTCTAGTGTATGGAAAGCCGTTCCAAAATTATGCTTTCGTGATTAAAAAAATTATATTTAGATAAAAGTTTCTTCGGAAATATTTTTTAGATAAAAAAAGCATAATGGAGAGACCAAACTGATTTTGCACTTTTCACTAATTAATTGCCGATACTATTTTTTACCCGTATGTCATTTAAGTTTGGTTAACTTTGAAAAGAATAGGGATGTGTCAACTTTTTGCTTATTCGTAAAAAGTTTTGGGGAGTAGTTTCCTGTCCACTATATATGAGACTGAGTAATGGTTTAAAATGCTAATTATATAAGTTAACTAAATAAAAATGCACTCTTATTTATAAGTTATTTTTATCTAAGAAATATAACATCGACTTACACTCATAATTCTCTCACTTCTTTGTATTTAGCGCATATGAATCTCACCGATAAACTCTTTAAAAAAACAAAGATTAACATATTTTTTTATGATTGTTTAAGAACACCAGCAACTAAAGAGAAAAAGTGAATAAAACAGTAGAAAAATAGAAACTTGGAACAAAAGAAAAGTGAATAAAAAATAGAAAAATAGCTGGAGATTTTTAAAAAAATCTCTAGATTTTTTAATTTAAGCTGAAACAAAAGTATCTTAAATGGTTTACTTTTCACAAAAATAATCCAACTTCCACCAATTTTACACATTCTCTTCAATTCTGGTATAGTTGTTTTGTACTTCCTTTCTAAAGAAGACGACTTATTTCTATTTCCAAAAAAAAAAATGAAATTCAGGTCACTTACAGCAGATGAGATAAAAAATGCGAGGAAAATGAAAAGAAACTACAATTTATTTTAGCATAGATCTAAAATCAGTACCGTCGTGCATATAATTCGAAGGATAAAATAATAGTCATATGAGAAAACCAAGCCAAACTAAGAGCAATGTGACTTGTAGCTCAAGCTGCTCAGAAATTCTATACAAAATAGAAGCCAAAAACATGTCTCAATGATCTTCACCGCCTAGTTCACTTCTCTAAGACTTCTGAGCTATAAGTTTACATTGTATGTCCCTATTAGACAATTACATTGGCAAAGAAATTTGATGGAGCACCAAGAGGTTGCCTGGTAAACTTCATATAGAACAAAATACTGGCAAAACAAGCCATGAAAATTGCCATTGTTGTCTTGGAGCCAATCAAAGAACCTCATGAGCCTTTCCATATTACCAGTTTATGAATGGAGACTGCAAACACAGAAGAAAAATATCATCAGTACACTGTAGGTGCAAGGAAAATTCATTCTGAACATAATCAACGGAAATTCAGAGAGTAAGTGTTGTAATAAACTCAATATCAGCGGTCATCCGGCCCTGGATATGAATATGTCCATCCCAAGGACTATAAGATAAGTTGAGGGATTCCATATTTTTTTCATTGATATTTTCTTTGTTCTATACTGTTTGTGCTCGTAACTATTTGCAATCATCTCTTGATCCAGTGAATTTCTTCTACCAAATAGGAAAAGGTCATGTGTTAGAATGCCCAAATACTAACCTTAACACCTGACACATCAGGCGCATCTGGAGATTGAACGGGATAGAATTTGTAAAATCTCATAGTATCAAATGCAGCTTTAGTTTCCGCACTCATTTCAACAATGGCTTTTTTCCACGCTTCCCTTGCCTACAAGAGAAAAGAAGGTTAAAAAAAGCAGAAAGCAACATAATATGTGCAGTGCACCAACATCGCAAATCACCAAAAATACCTCTATTGGCTTTCTTTGCTTCCCGAACCTTTTCCCTGACAAATTCCTAAAGAAAGAAAGAAAGAAAGTGATCAACCTAACTTGTTACTTATCTCATGTGTCTAACAGTCCCATTCCCATTCCCACACCAGATAATTTAATATTTCCTAGAACTCAACATAGTAACATGCAGCCATTTAAGGTCCAGTCAACCACAATGATTGTAAAAATAACAGGCAGAATAGCATTAACTTCCTGCGTCTAAAGTGAGTTCATTACCTCAAGTTCATCTAATTCCTAATCAAATTCACAGATGACCTGCAACAAGCAATACATACATAAGTCACATACAGAAAACCAAATATGGAACTAACCTGTTACCTGTCCATCTTGTTGACAAAGGTTATTTGGAAAATTATAAAAATGATTTACATAACCATGTTGTAAGAAAAAATATCCCAAAAAACTCCAAGAATGTCAATCGGATAATTTTTAAATCATACTTACCGGCTTTGGCTCAACTGGATATATTATTGGAACATCGGTACTCTGTTCAAATTCATCTTCCTTAAATGGCTGATAGAAATCTGTGAAAAGAATATAACTCACAACAACTATATGGATAATAATAAAAACATTAACTAATGAGGAACCATGCCTTGTACAAAATGCCCTATAATTGCCGAATCAAATAATACTATAGTCCGCAACACTCCATCATTCTTACTTTATTGAACTATGTATTCAAATTTTATTAACTTGATCCAGTGGTCAACTGAAGCGTACATATGCATGTGAGTAACTAAAATATTCTAAACCCAGAAAACTTATAGGGCAAGCAGTACTCATATTTCTTTAATCTATCCAACTTCAGGTGTTTCAAAGCAGACCTGTAACTGTCTAATGACAACGCCTGCCAGTAAGTCGGTACCTGTCTCTTAGCACCTTTTTCAGAGAGGAGGATTTGTTTTGGAGAGTAGGCGTAGTTGCTTCACTTAAATGTTATTCCAAACAGAAGCGGGAACGTATAGAGAATCAAAACCTTGAACCAGCATAACAAGCAAGCAAATGCCTCCAGAACTCGACTATAAATGTAATTATGTGTCTCATACCCAGCTGATATGATCATATGAAATTCATGCTCCTGTGTCAAACAAGAGACACAAGAGGGGGCCGGATTCCACCATATATGTACAATCAACCAATATAGAGCTCACACTCTTTCCATGCTCATTTGTTGTCTCTACAAACTAAATCAATATACTAGCAGAAATCCTGACTGGTTGGAGAGAAATGTTCTTCTATTTCAACAAAAGATCCTAAATTGTAGGACAGACATTCCACTGACTCGTAAAACGAAGTTCTGAAGCCAGTATACAAACTACTAGAAAATACTTTGTTTATTTGAATTCTCTTTGTTTTGATGGTCTATACTATCCAGCCCATGACATTGATAAGTGCCAAGTAACATCATGCATTGGTATTTCAGCACACATATATGAAGCACCGACAATTCGTGTCGAAAGCATGTCCTGTGTCCAAAACAATTTTGCTAATGTTTTTGCTTGAGTCCATTTTGGTTAGTTTATAGAAGGCCTAATTTGGAAACCAGGCGGACTCGAGTGATCTTTAACCCATTAATTGGACACTGATGATATTTTTAAGTTGAACTGTATAATGTTTCTCAAATGGGAAATTCTTGTTTACCCATCAATAAAAGGTGGGTAATACTACCCATGTTGAGTTGGCCCAATCAAAACAATGTATTTATATAACATTAAAAATAATAGAAAACAAACAAATAACTTTGATTGGTGTCAACTCAGCATGGGTTGTGTTACCCACTTTTATTGATGGGTACCCAAGTTGTCACCTTCTCAAATATGGCGCGTTATATGAATTTATGAAATAACTGCTTTGTTTGAACCAAATAATGTCTTGTAGCCTCGTGATGCAGTGTAAATTTATTCTATATTACCCCTCTTTATGATCAAATATTTTTCAGAACAAAAACATAAATAAGATGTTTACAAATTGACTTTTAAAAGGGTGAAGTTTATAAGATTGATTTTGTTTGACAAAGACCAGAACAAGGATAGTACATCTCAAATTATTTACTTTACACAGATAATCCAACTTCGACAAATTTTACACAAATAATCTCAAATGAAAAATTTGTTTTGTAGCTTACTTCGGGAAGAGGACAATTGATTTCTATTTCAAAAAAAAAAAAAAAGGAAACTCATGTCACTAACAGCAGAAAAAGATGCGAGGAAAATGAAAAGAAACTAAAATTTATTTTATCATAGATCAAAATCAAAACTGTCATACATTTAATTTAATTCGAAGGAAAAAATAAATTTTATGAGAAAATTAAGACAAGCTATGAGCAATGTGATTTGCAGCTCAAGCTGCTCAGAAATTCTCTACAAAATGGAAGCCAGAAACACCTCTCAATTACCCTCACCACCGAGTTCACTTCTCTAGGATTTCTGAACTACAAGTTTACATTGTATGTCCCTATTAGACAATTACATATGTAAAGAAAATTTGATGGAGCACCAAGAGGTTGCCAGGTAAACTTCATATAGAACAAAATACTGGCAAAACAAGCCAGGAAATTGCCATTGTTGTCTTGGAGCTAATCAAAGAACCTCATGAGCCTTTCCGTAATACCTGTTTATGAATGGAGACTGCAAACACAGAAAAATATATTATCAGTAAACTGTAGGTGCAAGAAAAACTCAGCAGAACATAATGAATAGAAATTCAGGGAGTAAGTGTAATAAACTCAATAGCATCGGTCATCCTGCCCTGGATATGGATATGTCCATCCCAAGGACTTTAAGACATAAGTTGAGGGATTCAATATTATTTCATTGATATTTTCTTTGTTCTATACTGTTTGTGCTCCTAACTATTTACAATCATCTCTTGATCAGTGAATTTCTTCTACCAAAAAGGAAAAGGTCATAAGTTAGAATGCCCAAATACCAACCTTAACACCTGACACATCAGGCGCATCGGGAGATTGAACGGGATAGAACTTATAAAATCTCATTGTATCAAATGCAGCTTTAGTTTCCGCACTCATTTCAGCAATGGCTTTTTTCCGCGCTTCCCTTGCCTACAAGAGAAAATGAAGGTTAAAAAAGCAGAAAGCGGCATAATATGTGCAGTGCACCAAGATCACAAGTCACCAAAAGTACCTCTCTATTGGCTTTCTTTGCTTCCCGAACCTTTTCCCTGACAAATTCCTAAAGAGAAAAAGAAAGTGATCAACCTAACTTATTACTTCAAAGACACGAAAAAAATGAATAACGAATCAACAAATATCTTTACTTACCTTGAAGGCATCTTTTTGGTCTTCTGCCAACTCTTCTGCCTCAATAAGTTTATCAGTAAACTCCTGCAGGATATTAAAGAAACAAGTGTAAGAGACCTTTGACCATTATTAGTATATTTCTCTGGTTGCCCCCTTAACTTTAACAATCACTAGTAGAAGGACATGTACGAGGAGAAACATTGAAACACATCAAGACAGTGAAAAATAAAAGAATTTCTTTAATCATATGTCTAAAAGTCCCTTTCCTACACCAGATAATTTAATATTTCCTAGAACTCAGTAACATAGTAACAGGCAGGCAATTAAAGTCAACAACGATAATTGTAAAAATAACATGCAGAATAGCATTAACTTCCTGCAGAATAATACCAAGATTCAGAAAAATGGCTATTATAAGCTGTAGAAGGATAATAATTTCTAAACTGCAACATATCAGGAAGGTTTAACAACAGGATAAAGTGAATTCATTACCTCAAGTTCATCTAATTCCCAATCAAATTCACAGAAGACCTGCAACAAGCAATACATACATAAGTTACATATAGAAAACAAAATATGGAACTAACCGTACTGTAAGAAAAAATATCCCAAACAACCCAAAGACCATCAATCCTATCGGATAATTTTTAAATCATAATTACCGGCTTTGGCTCGACTGGATATATTATCGGAACCTCGGTGCTTTGTTCAAATTCATCTTCCTTAAATGGCTGATAAAAATCTGTGGAAAGAATATCATTCATAAGCAACTATTTTGATGATAATAAAAATATTAACTGATGATGAACCAGCATGCCTCGTACAAAATGCACTATAATTGACCAATCAAATAATACACTCCATCATTCTCACTTTATTGAACTATGTATTTAAAGTTCATTAACTTGATCCACTGGTCGGTAGATGCGAACATATCAAGTGAGTTACTATTCTATAGCCAGAAAACTTACAGGGCAGGCAGTACTCATATTTCTTTAATCTATCCAACTTCAGGTGTTTCAAAGCAGATCTGTACCACATATTATAACAAGGTTAGGATAAAAGCATATTCACAAATTTGCTACATCAAGGACAACAGGTCAAAGAGTGTGTAGATAAAAAGCTTTGGATGCTAACAACAAAAACTAATTAAATGGTATCAATTCATAAAAGTCCAAACTGCAAATACCAAATAAGTGGCTATAGACTTTTACAATTGCTGGAATATTAACGTACTTTTTACAATTGCTGTTATATTAACGTGATAAACTATTATTTTTCTCAACATTCATTTTAAGCATCTATTATCCACACTCGTTTATTTAAAATGACCATATGTTCCACTTCCAAATGTTACTCTGAAGGAAACAAATAACTATCATATAAATGTTAGAGATCTTTAGAGATTGACTCTGCTTTTGCATCATAAATTGAAACCATGGTAAATGGAAATGCTTTCTGAAATTAACACAGGATAAAGCATAGTAGCTATTTAACAAGTGTGTACTGGAGAGTAAAAATAGGGAGTCATGACTATTTGAAAAGAGAAAATGCCTTAGGAAGAACGGGTTTTCCTTAGAGATATACAAATGAAAGCAATTGACTTGACTACATATAAGTGATGGTATGCAATTACTTTCAAAGCAAAAAAGGAATAAAAATATACCTTCTTTGGGTGCAACGCAAGATGAATATTTGAGACTTCAATCTATCAACTTGGCTATCTCTGTTGAAGACATAAATTATATGAAGAAGTTGAGAGATAACCAAGGAACAATTTTTAATACAATTTACCAAAGGAAGCACTAAAATTTTTAATGCAATTTACGAAAGGAACAACTAAAAATGAAATATTAAACAAATCAGGATGCATACCGTTGCTCCAGAGGAATGTACGGAACCCAGTCCATTTTCATTTGCTTCATAGGAATTATCTCTTCAGCCTCTCTCTGAACTGAGTTAATCCCAATTTTATCAGATGGTGGAAAAGGTGATACAACCTGTTACAGAAAGGAGTTGAAATAGTTTTAGATTTAAAATCACAATGAAAGAAAAATCAGCTCATCAAAATTGAAAGGTTGATTCACCAAGTAAAACTGATATCTCTACACAGCACCTTAACAACTAAGCATTTAGGATATGATTCCAAGTCTACACCAAATAAACAAGGTCCCGCAAGGAAATAAACACAAACTACAACAGATGTAACGTATAACAAGTTATTACTAACGGCAGTAACCAAAACTATTTTTCCATTGGGTGGGGCCAGTTTAGTGGATCAAGCAATGTTGTGGTCAGAAGAAACGTATTTGGACCATGCATACTTGGAAGCTCAAATTGTCCAAATTTAATGAAAAAAATACTGTAATTAGTTTGGTCAACGTGTCTTCATGATACACGCAGGCAACCCAGTGTGAGAACTTACCGCTACAACAACAGGTATGCAGACAACTTTGTTTTCCCCTTTATGCATGACCAGTTGAGCTGCAAACGACAACAGGAAGCATAAGAACTATGTAAGATAAATATGACCAAATAGGGGGGTTGGCCACCAAGCAAATTAGTTGCCTAACCACCTCGTAAAATGATGAAAACATAAACTACTTACGCTCGGTGCAACCAAAGAGGTAAACCTTCTTTCCATACAAGAGGCCACCCTCTTCGAATGCATTCTGAAACACAAACACACAAAAATCACAATGTTATCAACAAAGCCATTAACGTCGCTCAAACACGAGTCATCAACGAAATTCTAAGCAGCCCTAATACTCACTTCTAGGTTAGAGAAATTCCACTTGATTTGATACACAGCATCCAATTGGTCCCACTGACATTACAAAAAAAAAAAACAGTGAGCAAATAAAAACACAATAAATTTCCACTCAAAAAAAATTCAAATAAATTCAACAAACCTCAGTTCCAACAGGGAATGTTTCGAGCCACAAATCTTCCTACAAAATTGAAATCAACAACAAAACAATAGAGATATCTCAGTTAGGTCTAATTTATTCAAATAATGCAAAAAACCTAATTAATGATATAAACGAAATCGCAAACATTAATTACCGTTTCTCCTTAATAATAATAAACAAAAACGATTGAGTAAAAAAAAAAAACAAAAACGATTTTTCTTCAGCATTAAAAGCTACACAGTATGCACAACTAAAATAATCAAAAAATAAAATTCAAAATTAACACGAATTATAACAAAACTAAGTTTAATAAAAACATAAAAAACCGATAATAACATTAACAATGTAGTTTGAAGTTGAATAACGAACCAAATTACGCTTATCTTCGAAGTATTCAGGTTCGGATTGGGGTTTAGAGGTTTTGAGGCGTTTAGCTTTAGGTTTGGTGATTTTGTTTTCGTTTTGTTGAGACGAAGCTACAGGTTCGGAATCAGGTTGGGAATCATCGGTGTGCTTGGTCTTTCTCTTAGCACCTTTCCTCATTGTGATGGTGTTTGCGTTCGAATTCGAATTCGGAAAAGTGAAGAGAAGAGAGAGAAAGCAAAAGATAGGGTTTTGAAGGGGGTGAATCGAAGGCGCTAGATCCGGATTCAAATCGATACGAAGAGACACACTCTTACATTTAAAAGGTATATATTTATAATTCAAGGCGTGAATATAACGCTTATTTTTGGGTTTAAAAAGCTCGTAAAAACAACGCTATCGGCTATCTTTTTCTTTTGGACTCAAAACAAAGTTGTCCCTTGTCTTAACAAGTAACAACCATTTGTTTGCCGATTTATGGGATAATGAGACAACCATCTTTTTACAAAGAAATGCATGTATGACACGAAAACCAAAACAATAGAGAAATAAAGTAAAAATATAATTCGAATGAGAAAAAAATTGTCATAAAATGGTTGTACAAATATCATTTCTCTTGTTTTTTACTACAAACAACGGTTGGCTTCATAAAATTGACTATGTATTTATAAAAACTTGATGGAAGATACTAACTGCCCTTAAACACAAAAAGAAGTTTTCAACCCATTATAGTTTAAAAAGTAATTTTTTAACATAAAATTTATAAATTATTTTTATTTTTAAAGCATTAAAACACTTGATGTATTAGTCTCTACAATTACATGCACAAAAAATATCCGGTTTACACTAAAAAAAATCCTTAACAAATTACTTTATTAAAGGATTGTAACACCCATACTAGCATCAGATTATGGATTGTATCAAAGACTTATGTTCTGTACAATTATTATACAACTTTCTGTATTGTATTTAAATGTATCCAGTATCAGTTTAACACTCTTGCTAATATACTAGTTAAAATTAGTATGGGTGTTACAAGGGTAGTTGTTAAAGATTTTAAAATATAAATAATTTATAAATTTTATGTTGAAAAAATTACTTTTTAGAATAACCCAAACTTAATTACAAAAAGGGTCATTAGAAAGGGACTAGATCGTCCACCCGTGCTACCGCACGGGTCATAAACGTTAAAAAATAGTTTAAAATGCAATATCATACATAATACACACATCCAACAAATTTGACAAAAACATTAATATAATCTTTTTTAAAAGCTTGTTCAATGTTCATACATTCTGGAAAACTTCTTTATATACGACATTGGTAGTAGTATCAATGCAATTGTCATTTTCGTCGGTTAACAAAATCTTCAAACCATTTCTTGACGTAACCCTCGACACTGCAATGTATAGCTGACCATGCGAGAAGATTGAATGTGGAAGATATATGCCAACTTGCTTGAGTGACTACCCTTGACTTTTGTTAATGGTCATTGCAAAACAAACAGATATAGGAAACTGCCTACGTTAGAATTTGAAGGGAATTCTAGTATCCGAAGGTGTCAATGATAATCTAGGTATATAAACCTTCTCGTCAATGTTGTTTCTTGAAACCACTTTTCCTTCAAGTACATATCTCCCCAGAATATATATAAATTAATTGACCTTTGAATTCTTTAATCCGTAACAGTTAACTTCTAATCCTTTAAATGTATATAAATTAATTATGTTTAGAGTGTTTCTAAAGTAATAGACCTTTGAAGTCGTTAATCCATAACAGTCACCTTCTATATTATCAGTCAACTTCTACAACTGTTTATATAGCTATTGATGTCTTTAATGTAATCAAAAGGCCTAACAATTTTTGTTTCTAAAATGAATGAGATGTAATACATGATACTTTAATAAGAATTTACAATAGAAAATAAGCCTAAACAAAAGATAAATAATACAAAAAGGTCAAAATCACAACCGACAATATTGTTTTGTAGAAAGGCAAAACAATGTAGATGAGAAAGGCTTCAAAGTCTATAACATGGAATTGAGCCACGGTAATAACTCAATGAAATACTCAGTTCAAAAAATATATATTAATTGTTGTAGTCAATGAACTGTGTCTGATGCACTTTCCTCTGCTCTTTCTATGAGAAAGTATGTTGTTTTGAGTCTGAGGAAAAACAAAAGAAACCATTAACTATTATTAGTGGGTTATAAGATGTAGATGAGAATAACAAAATGAGTAATTCAACTCATTACATCAAAGAAACAAATTACTGAAATGAAAGACACATAATAAGAAACCAAATCAAAAAAATAGAAGGAAAGAATGGAAATGAGAAGCTCAGCTCAACAAAGGAAAATCACTCTTGACATCAGCTTTGCTTATATCAGCAAGATTTCATAGAGATGGAAAATGAAAAATAAAAAATGAAAAATGAACCATGGATTATAAACAATTGAAGGCAAAATAAAATAGGAGAACTAAATAAGTTAGTTAATAGAATCATAGAAATGTTTATAAAGAAGCATGAAAATTTATCCATACAACATGATTTAAATATACTCCAACACACAAATTGTCAAAGTATCAAAGTGTAATATACATATATTAGAAGTTGTCAAAGTATCATAGTAAAATAACGTTAGTAATTTCAATCTTTAGCAAAGTTAACTTTCATGACAAATGATTCAATTTGTCCACCAGTGTTAAAGGGATGGTACTTCGAACTTGGTAGTTATCAAATCATTGAAAACTAAATGAGGAGGATTTCAAGTTAAATAAAGCACACATATGGAATTCAAACACAATTTCAAATTTATTCATCACGTGCTCAAACAAACAATGCAAATCTTTCAATGAACTCAAAATTGATATGAAATATGTAAGCAAAATGATCTCATAAACCTTTTTTTGTGTTGATACGTTCATTTCCACCGCTGGTAGCTTGACTTTTTGCACAATTCTACACTCATCTACCCTATGCATAGTCCAAGTAATAAAGATATAAAAGAAAAGAGAAATGTAAATGCACATGCACATGTTATGAGAATGATAAGAGAAATAGCAAACAAACAAAGAGTTGCAAGTTGTGTATGCACCGATGTGAATATATAAATGAAAGAGAGGATTAAAATGTAGATAAGAATAACAAAATGAACAGCTCAACCCAACACATCAAAGAAACAAAGCAACAAAATCAAAGACGACTTGCATTCTGAAAGCTTTACATTATATACTATCACCTTAAATTTTTCTTATCTTAGCACCTTGCATTTAGCTTACGTTCACCTCGCCAACAATGCCAATATAACTTTTGGATTTTGGAGCAACATCCTTAATGGGAATCTCAACACTAAAGTCTTCACAATTAGTCCCTAAAAACAAAACATAATAGTAAGAATGAAAGTGATGATCATGGAATATTTATATAGAGATATCAACCACTCCAATATCACTAAATGAAACTTAAAGTAGTAACTTTCCATCATCACAAAATCATTTTGTTGTACTAACCCTTTCGTTTGTTCTTTCTTTTCCTGTTCTTTCCAAAAACCTTCAGGTGGAAATTTGTGTTATGAAGTGAGACATATAAAATCATAAATCAGTGATCAAGTTCCTTTCATGATTCTTCCAAATTTTTTTAGAGAAAAAAATGGTAAATTAATTTAATTATCATATTAAACACACAGAGAGAAAATTTAAACTTTTCATCAAATCACCTAATCGTTCAAAGTTTATAACTTTTCAAATAAAGTTTAATGATATTCACAAATTAATTGGTTGGAGAAAATCAAATCCAAAACAATAAATAACCAAGAAATCATCCCTTTTTACTCCAAACATAGAGCTATTATTAGAAATTGTTCTAGAGAAAACCAAAGCAAAAATATTATTAAAAATGAAAGCTTACTCGATAAAGAGGACTATCTTTGGAGAGAAAGTTTCGCGTTCCACTGCAACATTTTATCAAACACATAGTATGCATATCTAAAATTGTAAAAGAACCACAAAGAATTCGAATTGATTAATAAATTAAATTAGAAATCTTCACTTCACAATACCAACATAAAAAGTCAAAGCAAAAATATTATAAAAAAATGAATGCTTACTTGGTCAATAGGGCTATCTTTGGAGAGAACGCGTTGAAGATCCAATTGCTCACTAAAACATTTTATCAAGCATGTGTTGTGCATATCTAAAACTGAAAGAGAAAAACATAACATTCAAAGTGATTACTAAATTAAATTCAGCGATTGATTGTGATAAAGGTGATTGAAAGCAGAAATACCCATAAATAGTAATCGCAATTTTGAAGTGGTATAGGAAAACACAATTGAAATGAGAATCGAAAAGTTGAATGGATTTAGTGAGTGATTGTGATGATAATACCCATGAAATCAGTTTTAAATATTGTCATAATGAGAATGGAAAAGTTAAAAGGGATGTATTTCAGCATCTATAAGTCTTCGGTTGCATATGTCTTGGATCAAAGCGGTGCTCTCAACAGAAGCTGGTATTTTGCGGGTTCAAAGAAATGAAATATGCAGAAGGATAGAAAAGCGTAGCTAGGAAGGAGGAGTATTCAAGGAAATGAAAGCTTTTCGGGTAAAGGAAAAGGTGGAGCAATGGTGTGACCTTTGGATTGACTTACTAAACATGTATTGGAAAAGGAGGATAGCTAGTGTGAGTATTAATTAGTTAATGATGACTGAGTTTGAAATTCAAATAAGGGATTAGGAGAGAAGTAAGGAGGGAAATTGCTAGGGGTTTGGCATAACCCAATAAGGTCACAAACATGGGAAATACACACCCATTTAATGCACTTTGGAATATGGAAAGGTTGGGAGGAGATTTGAATTTCAAACCCGTTTTGTGAATTGTGCAAGGTAGTTGAGAGTTAATGCAATTAACCTATTCAGTTTTAGCGCCATATCAAGTAGGGTTAGGGTTTTTCAAGTGTGGATGCAATGTTAATTAGGATTAGAAATAAGTATGATAAGAACGAGGGTTTTTACTTTTTAAGTTGGAAGCTGTTGGACAAATAAGAGAGAGACCGTGAGTTATGCAGATTTTTTCACATTTTAAAAAAAAAATTATTAAAAAAGTTCAGAAACTGCAACGCGTGGAAAACAGATTTATACACGCGTTCGTGAAAATTCGTGGAAAACTCCCCGTACCAAATAGCATTTAAAGTTTAATAGGATTCACCTTCCCAGTAAAAAAAATCATGTTTCAGTTAATTTAGTATGGTTTTCTTTTCATGGATCGTACTTAATACTTATGAGATGTATTTTTTTTTTGTTACATTTATGAGATGGGATTTGAAATTACGAGTTTTTTAAAATTTCCACCCCGTAGTGACATCAATTTTGTATGGTTTTTTTATGTAATACGGCTTAGAATAATATTTAAATTTATTTTTTTACTCAAATATTTTAAAGTTATCAAACTCAAAAATAAAAAATAAATTAATCCACCGAAATATCAAACTCAAAATTAATCCATTGATCCTTACAACAATCTAATAAAAATGATCCGTTTTTTTTTACAAGAAAAAAAAATGACAAAATACTAAAAAAAAATGATCCGTTATTGAACAAAAATCATTAACTAAATTTCAACATCCACTCACACAAACACATGAATCGAAAATACTATTCGAAATAATAATAATGACAAAATATATAATTATATTCCCCTAATATATATATATATATATATATATATATATATATTATTAATAGTAGTATACCGTTGCTTTCAATATAATTATACTCCTTTTCAAAATACAAGATCCAAAACTTGAAAGAAAAAAAATTACATTTATAATAACAAGACATGTAATTCGTATGAATATAAATATATTATTTAAAAAGAATATAATAATATTTAGGTTTAAATTCACTTTTGATCCACCTATTTTATAAATAAAAGAAATTTTTAGTCTCGTCATATCTAAAAGGGTTTTGTTAACTAGTGTTCCTGGGCCACTAGTAAACAAACTAAAATTAGAAAGAAAAACCAAGTTTTGTATTAAAAATAACACTTTTTCAACTTTCAAAAAGTAGAATACACAATTTTTAAGATAATATTTCATTTTATAATTTCTTAACATGGTGATTATAGTTTGGACCACCTAAAGTATTGGTCCAACTTATACCTTTTTTTTACCATTAGATTGGATCATCCCATCATATCTTACTATAGTTCTGTTTACCTGGGTTTTTGGTAAACAATGGGTCTAACTTTGTTTATTACAAGCATGATCAAACTAGAAATTTTATGACATGTGCGTTATTATTTCCAAAAAAGCATGAATGTTCATCATCTTTAATGGGTTTGCTTCCACAAAGGCGAAGAAAACTATTTTTGTATGAAGATAGCTGTCAAGATTCGACAGAAATCAAGGATTGATTGTTTAAAAGTTGTTAAAATAAACAGAAAGAAAGGCTTTAAAGTTTTAAAGAAACAAAAAAAAACTTAAAGAAATGTAAATTGCATTGCATTGAATGTAAAGGTGGTTCACAAGATCATGTTACATACATTCTGTTTACTCTTTTCTCTGGACGTTGGTACTTCGAGTGTATAGAACTTTTGATAATGAATTGTGACCCGTTTTTCCTATGAAAAACTAGTATATATACATAGAAAAATAACTGCAAACCTAACGGCTAAAAACTATATTATTTCGACAGCTTCAGCATGACTTCCACGTATCTGAACCTTCCAACTTGCCTCTTCAAAGAGAAATTGGTTGAAGTCTTCTTCCCTTCTGTCGAAATAATTGAACTAAAGGAGAAATCTTTCCCTCTTTGTAGAAATCTTGTTGGTCGAATCACCACAGGGCTCCTTTCTAGACTTAAGCAAGTTTTCTACTCTTGGACTTGGAGAACATGCAACTTGAATCTTCCTTTAGTGGAAATCTGCATCCATTTCCTGTACTTAGAAAATTTCATGGCTTATACCACCATATAGTTAGTCGAAATAAGGGAAATCAAATTATGTGCTAACAAATTGCCCCCAAAAATGTCATTTTTTACTGAAGAAATGAAAGAGAAAACTGACATTTTTTAACACTCTACACAATCTATGAATAATGACGTCATTTTTCTTCAAAACGTCATTTCAAAAACTATTCCCCAGTTTTTCATCATTACTGCGCTCTTGGGATTTAATGGTCCACCACCTTCAGTTGAAAAAATTAGTGGGGTTCAATCAATCATAATTACAACTCTTCACAATCCCATTATCTCTAATTCTTCGACCACATGGCAGTTTCTTATAGAATCAGAACTCAAAAGGTTTTCTTTAACCTTTCTCCTTCCCACTAACTGAACTTTTCAGCCACCTGGTTGTATCTTAGAGGTTTAAAACTGTAAAAGTTCCCTAATTCCTCTCCTTCCTGACACTATAAAATCAAACCTCTTTCCTCCTTTTGTTTCTCATTCTTGTTCAAAAATGGAAAAACTCCCAGAAGATGTCATTTTCAACTTCGTAAAAAAGGTGGTTGCTTTTGGAACCAAAGATCTCTTCAGTTTCAGCACTACTTCCACTACTCACCGGAAGTTGGCCAACAATAAGGTGGTTCTCCGGGCTTTATCAAGGGACTGCTTGTGGTATCTTTCTGACCACTGGCCCGGTGCAGAAAAATGTGTCTTCATGCAAAGGCTATCTTACAACGGACATGACGCGTATTGTGTGGTACTGGCAGCCCAAATGATCCAGGAGGGGTACTCTAACCTCGACGATGTCAAGCGCATTCTTCAGAAGGCAGCCACTCATGGATCTGAAGGAGCCAAATATCTTTTGCTAATACTGAAGGTGTTAACAAAAGATGGTTTTTCCATGGACAAGGTCCTTCCCACTTTCAAGGACCTTTTCGAACGTCAACAACCGGTCACCTGCAGAAGAGCCATTCTGAATGAAAGGGGTCCTCCTCCATATTGGGCTTACTGCTGGTCAAAGTCATTACCATAAAGCTTAGTGTACAGGCTTACTTGCGATTCGATCAAGACCTGTAAAGGGGATGGGAGAAGACCTGGCATTTTCTGACCTTCTCCAGGCTCTGATGACGAATATTCTATGACAGACCTTTGCCTGCTTTGTCGTCTTGATGCTAAAATTGTTTGGTTTCTTACCCAATTTCGCTTCTTAAAAGATGAAGACTTTTAAGTTTTTTTTTTTTTGTAATTTAAGGCTAAGAAGCTATCTTTTTGCACAATGTATGTCGAATGGACTATAATGATTCTTATCCTTATTTTCGACATTTATGTAACTTGGTCCATTAGTTGGCTTTTGCTTTTAAATTAATCAAATGCCATTTCAACTTTTCGTACTAATTTACCTTGAATTATTTTGATTTCTTGCAAAGTTGGTTTATACTTTTCAAGTACTTTCCAATTATGCAAAATATTCGACTGCCAGAAACCAATTCCTCCATTCTATAGGCATCATTTAAACATACTTATGAAAGAGTTGAAAAAATCTAACACCTTGAATTCAACTAAATAACTCTTATTTTCTGATTTGATGTAATACTTCGACAATATCTCTTGGCATTAACTTTATTTTTATCAGAATCTCGTGTTTTCAAATTGTTGTCGAATTTACTCTTGAGATATTTTAACTTCCTGCAACATAGGCTTATACTTCTTGAAGTATTTTCCATTTATGCGAAATATTCGAGCATCAGAAGTTAACTCTTCTATCTCATATGCACCATTTGAAAAAACTTGCAAAATCTTAAATAGACCTTCCCAGTTTGGGGACCATTTGTCTAAAACTCTATCTTTTTTATCCATGGGCAAAAGTACTTTCCAAACCAAAACTCCTAAAGAGAAAGATTTAGGCTTAACCTTTTTATTATAATATTTTGCAACATGTTCCTTTTGTCTTGAAAGAACTTGTAATGCAGTCAGTCTTTCTTCATCTAAATCAACTAACTCATCCAACATCAAATTCCAATAATGATCTGTTGGGATTTCCATATGTCTTTGAATTCTAGTTGATTGCAGACAAATTTCGACTGGTAAAACTGCATCATGACCAAAGGTTAGTCGAAATGGTGTAGAATTTGTTGATTCTTTTGGAGAAATTCGACAAGCCCACAACACTTGATCTAAAGTTTTATGCCAATTCTTGGGTTTTTGACCCACGTGTTTCTTAATCAAATTAATGATAATTTTGTTGGCAGCTTCGACTTGACCATTTGTTTGTGCATAATATGGCGTCGAAGTTAATAACTTAAAACCTGTTTGAGAGGCAAATTCAACCATTTTTCGACCAATGAAAACGGAACCTTGGTCTGTAGTTATGGTTTCAGGAATACCAAACCTATAAATAATATAGTTTTGGATAAAACTAATGACTGCCTCTTGATCAACATTAGGTAAAGGAATAGCTTCGATCCACTTAGTAAAGTAGTATATTCCCACCAAAATATAACGATGGCCTTTTGATGAAGAAGGGTGAATTTCACCAATTAAATCTAGAGCCCAACCTCTAAAAGGCCAAGGTTTTATAATTGAATGTAATTCACTTGCAGGTACATGCTGTATCCCTGCATGTTTTTGACATTCTTGACAACCTTTTGCAAACTCTATACAATCTTTCAACATGGTTGGCCAATACAAACCTTGTCGAAACAAAAGCCACTTCATTTTATGACCTGCTTGGTGAGAACCACAAGATCTAACAAGATCTACCATGTACATTGGAAATTGCTAAATATGCTTCGTTTTCCCCAAGACATTTAATCAAAACTCCTTCTGGAGTCTTTTTGAATAACTCATTTCCAATAATTACATAACTTAAAGCTTTATACTTAATCTTTCGACTAACTATTCCTGATGGATTCTCAAGATATTCGACAATTGGTTTTCGCCAATCATTGTTTGTCAAATTGTCAACGGCAGAAATTTCAAAAATTTCTAAGTTTTCAGAAATTGAACCATCTTCACCATTTGCCCTCCCCCCAAGTTTTGGCAGTGACAATTGTGTCAAAGAAAAATCTGACGAAATCAATTTATTTTTTATTTCAATCAATTCTTGGAGTTGACATTTTGGAACTTTGTAACCTGAAGCAATCTGTGCCAGGTCATTGGCCTCTTGATTTTCAATTCGAGGCACATGTTGAATGTTAATAGAGTCGAAATGTTTTAACAGTGAATTAGTTGAAATGTTTTCATTGATACATTTGTATTCTTTTGTTAATTGTTTCAGCACCAATTATGAATCTCCTTTTATTTCGACATCTTTTGCCCCCAGTTCCAATAACATTTGTAATCTTGTCATCAAGGCTTCATATTCAGCCTCATTATTGGAGCAATGACCATTTATTTTATATTTGAATTTTGTTGGAATATTTAAAGGAGAAATTATCAGTATACCAACTCCAGTACCATTTTTGTGGCTGGAACCATCAAAATATAAAGTCCAAGGTTTTTTATCCACACAACCTTGTGTTGCTTCGATCAAAGAATGATCTACTATTAAATCAGCAATAATTTGACCTTTGATTGCTTTTAAAGGCTGATAAGTCAGTGAATATTCATAGAGTGCTAAAGCCCATTTTCCAATTCGACTGTGTAGGACTGGTTTAGACAACATATGTTTAATAACATCAAAATGCGAATAAACATAAACATCAATAGGCTTTATATATTGCTTAAGTTTAGTACATAAAAAATACAGACATAGACACAATTTTTCAATGGAACTATACCTAATTTCAGCATCATTCAAAATCCAACTAAGATAATATATGGATCTTTTGACACCAGTATCATCTTCCTGGGCTAACATGCTCCCTATGGTCAAATCAGATGCTGAAATATACAATTTCATGTTCTTATTCCTAACTGGAGGCAATAAAATTGGAGGCTTTGTCAGATAATCTTTGATTGTGTTGAAGACCTTTTGATGCTCCTGCCCCCAGTGAAAACTATCCTCTTTCTTCAGTCGAAGTAATGGCAAAAAAGCTTGTGTTTTGCCACTTAAGTTTGAGATAAATCTTCTTAGAAAGTTGATTTTCTCCAATAAGATTGAAGCTCTTTTTTGGTCGAAGGAGGCTTAATTTCCAGGATAGCCTTAGTTTTATTCTGATTGATTTCAATGCCTTTTTTATGTACGACAAATCCCAAGAAGTCACTTGCACATACACAGAAGGCACATTTTAGTGGATTCATTTTCAATCCATATTTTCTCATTCTTTCAAATGATTGTCGAAGATGATTCAAATGTCCATCTTTCGATGAAGATTTTACAACAATATCATCAATGTAAACTTGCATAAAATTTTCAATAAAATCATGAAACATTGAATTCATTGCTCTTTGGTATATAACACCATCATTTTTTAGGCCAAAAGGCATTGCTACCCATTCATAGGTACCTAAGGCCCATGGGAAACGAAATGTTGTTTTTGACACATCTTCTTCAGCAATAACGATTTGATTATAGCCAGAGTAACCATCAAGCATACTTAAATATTCAAATCTTGTTGCTGAATCAACTAGCATTTCTGCCACTAGCATATGATATTCATCCTTTGGTGTAGCATTATTTAAATCTCTAAAATCTATACAGACTCTAAGAGTCCCATTTTTCTTAATGACAGGAACAATATTTGCTAACCACTCGACATACCTTGCAGTTCTAATGAACTTGCTTTTGAGGAGTCTTTCAATTTCCTCTTTGATTTTCGACATAATTTGAGGTGTAAACCTTCTTGGAAGTTGCTTTATTAGCTTCTTATCTGGTCAAATTGGTAACTTTAATTCCACCATTTCTCTGCTTAATCCAGGCATTTCATTGTAATTCCAAGCAAAGCAGTCTTTGAACTCCTTCAAAAGTTCAACTGTTTGAACCTTCAAATCTGGATCAATTTTAGAACTGATATAAGTTGGTCTTTTGATTGATCCATCTCTCAAGTCAACTTCCTCTAAAGGATCTTGAGCTTGGATTCTCTTGGTCGAAAGAGAGGGATCTTTTTCAAAACCCAAAGGCTCTTTGTCTTATATACAATCAAGCCTTTGGCTCTCAACCATTTTTTCATTAATGTCTTCGCCAGACATTTTATCTATGGTTCCTACAACCATTTTTTGTTGCATTTTGGCCTCTAAAGCCTTTTTTATTTTACTTTCAGCCATATAGATTGTAATCTTTGCCCAAACTTCTTGTTTAGACATAATAATTATCATCAATGTCCCACCTAGTTGGGCGGATCACTCCTTCTTCCAAAGACTCATTCTCTGGGTATTCCCTTTCCCACATGAGTCCATGGGTAGGGTGCAGTTTGATAGAGCAAACATTTTTCTGGTCAATAAAACCAGATTCAGCTGCACGACATGTCACTATTTTTGCCAAATTCTTATCAAAGGTCTTTCTGGTGACATGGTTCACCTAAGCAATGAAATAACTTTGATCTGCCTCAATGTTCTCCACCAGACCATCATCTCTCCAGATGGAGAATCTTTGCTGCATAGAAGATGGTACAGCCCCGATTCCATGTATCCATTCTCTGTCTAAGAGTAAATTAAAATTCGCCTTAGTAGGCACCACCATGAAAAATGTGGGCCTTATTATGGTTCCCATCATTAAGTTAACTTGAAGGGCACCAAGCGAATGTCCAGCTTTTCCCATCATTATGTTGTGGGGATTTAAGTCTGTGCCAAACTTCCCAAGCTTCCTCACTAAAGAATGGGGCATTAGGTTTACTGCAGCTCCACCATCAACAAGAACTTTGTTGATGCCTAGTTCATTCACTCTTGCTTGTATAAACAGGGGCTTCAAATGGCTTTCATTGAACCATATGGTTTTTCAAACATGGCCTTTTGCTCATCCATACAGCTATAATTTGTAATATAGTAGCACACTGGCTTGTTGGCATTAGGTTTGGGTCAAACTCATCATCAAATTCTTCGACTTCATAAATGACATCATACTCCGCAGAGAGTATTGAAACGACATTACATATGGCACAAGTCAGGCTCAGAATCCATAAAATCTGAATCTCTGCCTTCATCATCACCAGTAGTCATTTCTTTTGGTGGAGGTAGTGCAGGGAACAACCTCTCTTTGATCGGCTTTCTAACCACTTTGACTATTTTCTTCCCCTTGACATCACCTTCATTAGTTTCAACATTAGACAAGGCCTTTTCAGCAACCTTCTTGTGGCGTTGGTACCTTCTCCACTAGGTCCTTGTCATTGGATTTTTCCCTTTATAGTTTTTAGTGTAGGCGTACTTCTTAGGCCCATCAGAAATCTTAGTGTCAGGAGCACTAGTGCTTCCTTTCTCCATTTTGATTTTTCCAACTGGAGAAATATGTTGGGTTGGGTGAATCCATTCTCCCACATGAACTTTTGCCTTTGGCACAAAGGTTTTTGGTCTACCATCTCTGAAAAAATGAGTGGCGGTCGAAAATGAATTAGTGAATGGGATGAAGTTCCTATCAAAGGAAAACTTAGGCCTGTGGTTAGCAAACCACGTTCCCCTTTTCTTGGATTTTGGTTTAAATCTCTCAAGGCCCTTGGTGGTCTCCTTGTCAAAGACTGCACTGCATCTAGGGCAGAGTCCAACTTCTGAATTTTTTAGCCTGCAGCGGTTGAGGAAATCTATCAGTTCCTCTTCAGCCATAGGGAAGGCAACTTTCATTTTTTCCACATATTGAGACTCAGAAATTGTCTCAACATGGTTTTTGCGGCCCTCAGTAGCCTATACCATCTGACACTCAGCAACATCAGTATTACTTTCGACAGACAAGTTTTCCACAACTTCGATTATGGCGTCTACCACCATATAGCATGCTGATTCTGTGTACATTGCATCAATAATTTTCATGGGATCAACATCTACTTGCATTTGAGTCTTAGCTTTCTCCCCGAATTTCAATCTTCCTTCGTTTAAAGCATTCTGAACAAGATCCCTAAAAAGAACACAATGTAAGGTTTTATGTTCCAAATAATTGTAAAATTTACAAAAACCTCTCTTTTTACGTTGCTCTAATGGGGGGGGGGGGGGGTTTAAATCCTTAGGGACTATAATTTTCCCATCAACAACCAAAAGGTCAAATATTTCGTCGCATTTTGTTATATCAAATGTATACGTTTTGGGAATATATCTATCATTTTTTGGTTCTGCAAGATTTTTCCCATCAGAAGGCCTCAACAATTTACAGGTGTAAGGAGGCCCAGGTTTCAATTCTGCAACATCAACCTCATTATCTTCGACATCCTCATAAGCTATGTCGAATTCTTGGTCACTGTCGTTCGTTTTGACATATGCGACCTTTTCTTTTTTATGATACTTATGAGTTGTTGAGTATTTAGAAGTTGGTTGCATGTTTTGGTAAATTCAATGTGTTCAAGCAAATCATCTCCATGTGTTAAGTCTTCAGAAGTAAGAAAGTGGATTTGAAGTGGTTCAGAAGCTGTTTTGGCCTTCAGACGCACTTTGGACCTTCAGACGCACTACAGTGCTTCAGACGCTGAAAGTCCTTCAGACACACTACAGTGCTTCAGACGCACTGTTCATTAGTTGACCAACGTTGACTTCTTCAGAAGCTGGGTTTTTATGCGTTCTTTGTGTGCGTATCTTTGTGGGATTTGTCAAGGATTAATTCAAGAATTTGGTTTCTAGAAGACTGAATTAAATTGATGAAGATCTTATGAAAATTGGCTTCGTATTTATGTTTGTATAATTGTGCTGAAGAATCTTTACAAGATACAATGCAGAATTATGTGTTTCCTTATTGAGCCATTCATATTTCAGAAACATATCAAATTCAGAAGATTGGCTACAGATTTAAGAGAGCTGCTGAAGTCTATAAAAGGAGATGTGCTGCTATTGTTGAAGACTTACGAATTATAGAGTATTATTCAGAGAAACAGAGTTTTTCTGCTTAATTTTATTTGTACACCACTCATCTGAGTTGGTTTAGAGATTTATTGAGTTGTCATTCATTCTAAGCATTTAGGTACGAATGAAGTCTTTGATGTATTGAAGTGTTTCTTCAAAACTGGGTAGTTTTCAGAAGTTGTTTAGTAACTAGGCTGTTACTTGGATAGGAAGTAAGAAGGGGGTTTCTTATACTCAAGGTGTTGGGTAGAAATCACAACTATAGGAGATTAAGTCAGAAGACTAGGAACAGGGGGTCTGTGTCTTGAGTCTTAGGATTAATTCCAATAGTGGATTTCCTTCCTGGATTGGTATCCTCCAGACGTAGGTGGCATTTGCACCGAACTGGGTTAACAAATATCTGTGCCTTTTTACTTTTCTGCACCCTTAAATTGCTGCTTCTGAACGTGATTAATCGTGCTCTGTTTTACTTTGTTTGTGCTCTGTTTTGCGTATCCTGATAAGTTCCAGCCAGAATTTCAATTGGCATCAGAGCAGGCACCCTGCATGTGATTAGGTGAGCTCCAGGGAAGTGTTTTCTGGCAAGCATGGACAGAGAGGGAGGTTATGTCAACAGACCACCATTGCTGGATGGCACAAATTACGAATACTGGAAGTCCAGAATGTGTGCTTTTCTAAAATCCATTGACAGCAGAACTTGGAAAGCTGTGCTAAAAGGTTGGGATCATCCAGTAGTTTTAGACAAAGATGGGAATAAAACTGAGGTGCTGAAACCAGAAGAAGAGTGGACAAAGGCTGAAGATGATCTGTCTCTTGGAAACTCCAAAGCTTTGAATGCAATATTCAATGGTGTGGACATGAACATGTTCAGATTGATCAAACAGTGTACTGTTGCAAAGGATGCTTGGGAAATACTGAAAACCACTCATGAAGGAACCTCTAAAGTCAAGATGTCCAGACTCCAGCTACTCACCACTAAGTTTGAGAATTTGAAGATGATGGGGGATGAAAATATTCAGAATTTCTACATGAATGTGCTGGATATGGCAAATCCCTTTGAGTCTCTTGGGGAGAAGATGTCAGATGAGAAGATAGTGAGAAAAATTCTCAGGTCACTTCCCAAAAGGTTTGACATGAAGGTAACAGCTATAGAAGAAGCTCATGACATCACCACTATGAAGGTTGAGGAGCTGATTGGGTCTCTGCTGAATTTTGAGACTGCTTTTTGTAAACAGCCTGATAAGAAAGGGAAAGGAGTAACATTTGCAGTCAATTCTAAAGCTGATGTTCAACAAGAGTCTGATGAGGATGATGGTGATTTATCAGAAGCTCTAGTGTTGTTGGGAAGACAGTTCAATAAAATTCTGAAGCATGTTGACAGGAAATCCAAAACCAAAGGTCAGAACTTCAGATTCAACAACAAGAAGCAACAAACTGATGTGAAGAAGACCAAGTCTGAGGAGAAGAGTAATCAAGCTAAAGGTGTTCAGTGCTTTGAGTGTGAGGGTTATGGACATATCAAGTCAGAATGTCCTACTTTTCTTAAGAAGCAGAAGAAGAGCCTAGCTGTTTCATGGTCTGATGATGATTCTGAAGAAGATGTTGCAAGTGAATCAGCTAAGTGTGATACAAGTCTGATGGTAAAGTTAATATCTCAGAAGTCAGTAGCTAATTCAAAGACTGAAGCAGTCTTAGAGTCTGAGACTTTTTCAGAGTCTGACTCAGAGTCTGAAGCTTCATCTGTGTCTGAAGCCAGAGTTGCTAAAACCTCGTATGATGAACTGGCTGACAACTACAGAAAGCTATACACCAGAAGTGCAGAAGTTTGCAAGCAAGTTCTGGATCAGAAGGAGACAATATGTCAACTGGAGGCTGAGAAAGGTGAACTTTTAGTGCAGAATTCAGAACTGAAAGAAGAAGTAAGCCAGTTAAACTCCCAACTTGAGAATATGAAAAAGCAGGTCAGAATGATGAATACTGCTACTGATGTGCTGGATGAGATTCTGGAGAATCAGAAACAAGGAAAACAAGCTGGTTTAGGTTTTGTTGATCAGACTCAGAACCCCAAACAGAAGATTTCTGCTAAAAGGTTTGTTCCTGCTACACAAACTTATAATCCTATGATTGGGACATCCAAGATGAGACCTCAGAAGCAAGCTCGGATGCAACCTCAGAAGCAACCCCAGAAGTTTAACAGAAACAAGAGAAGAAATCATCCCTGGATCTGTCATCATTATGGAAAGAAAGGGCATATCAAACCATTCTGTTTTAAACTATATGGCTATCCTGAACATTTTCAGTATAGAAGAGTGGAACCAGCTGCAACCAGAAATAATGTTCAGAAGGTGTGGAAGCCCAAAGTCAAGAATGTTGGCCTCATAGCTCATACATCATTGAGAGTCACCTCTAAAGAAGACTGGTACTTTGATAGTGGGTGTTCAAGACACATGACTGGTGTGAAGAAGTTGCTGAGTAATGTAAAACCTTATTCCAGAAGCTATGTGACATTTGGTGATGGAGCAAAAGGTGAGATTCTGGGTATTGGTGACTTAATCAGTGAAGGTTTACCTAGACTTAATGATGTGCTATTGGTGAAAGGATTAACTTCTAATCTGATCAGTATTAGCCAGCTTTGTGATCAAGACTTGAAGGTGAATTTCAACAAAGAAGAATGTGTGGTAACTGATCAAGAAAGTAAGGTTCTGATGAGGGGTTGCAGATCTAAAGATAATTGTTATTTATGGGTGTCTGAAGAAGAAAGAAGCCTGAATTCCTGTCTCATGAGTTCAGAAGAAGAAGTCAGACTCTGGCACCAGAAACTGGGTCATCTGCATCTGAAAGGCATGAAGAAAATCCTAAGTACTGAAGCTATCATAGGTATACCTAATCTGAAGATCAATGAGGACAGTGTTTGTGGTGATTGTCAAATTGGAAAACAAACAAGAAAGTCTCATCCCAGATTAGTACACCAGGTAACTACTAAAGTACTAGAATTGTTACATATGGATTTAATGGGGCCTATGGAAGTTGAGAGTATTGGAGGAAAGAGATATGCTTTTGTAATGGTTGATGATTTTTCAAGATTTACTTGGGTCAAAAATCAGATACATTTGAAGTATTTAGAGACTTGTGCACTCAGTTACAAAGAGAGAAGGATTGTGGTATTATCAGAATCAGAAGTGATCATGGGAAGGAGTTTGAAAACAAGAGATTTTCTGAGTTCTGTGCATCTGAAGGAATTAAGCATGAGTTCTCTGCACCAATAACTCCTCAGCAAAATGATGTAGTTGAGAGGAAGAACAGGACATTAGCAGAATCTGCAAGAGTCATGTTACATGCTAAGAAGCTACCTTACATGTTCTGGGCTGAAGCTATGAACACAGCATGCTATATCCATAATAGAGTGACTTTGAAGAAGGGTACTGCATGTACTTTATATGAACTGTGGAAAGGAAGAAAGCCTACTGTGAAATATTTTCATGTGTTTGGGAGCAAATGCTATATTTTGGCTGATAGAGAAAACATGAGAAAGCTGGATCCTAAGTCTGATGAGGGAATATTTCTGGGTTATTCAGTGAACAGCATAGCCTATAGGGTGTTTAATTCTAGAACCAAGGTTGTGATGGAGTCCATTAATGTTGTGATTGATGATCTGTCTGCTGAGAATGAAAGAAGTGAGTCTAAAGTGGTTCCAGAGTCTGAAGCATCAGAAGAACAACTGTCAGAAGCAGAAAATCAACTATAGTCTGAAGAAGTAGAAGTTCATCCAGATCATGTTTCTACTGGTAAAGGACCATCAATTAGAGTTCAGAAGAATCATCCTAGAGATTTAATCATTGGAAGCTTAGATCAAGGGGTCAGAACTAGAAATTCAGATGCTGTTGCTACTGATTCATGTTTTGTGTCAAAATTTGAACCCAAAAATGTTAAAGAAGCCCTAACTGATGAATTTTGGATTGAATCCATGCAAGATGAGTTGAATCAATTCAAAAGAAGTGAAGTGTGGGATCTTGTTCCAAGACCAGAAGGTTTGAATGTGATTGACACTAAGTGGATTTACAAGAACAAAACAGATGGAAATGGAACTGTGGTAAGAAACAAGGCAAGGTTAGTTGCTCAAGGATATACTCAAGTGGAGGGACTTGACTTTGATGAAACCTTTGCACATGTGGCCAGATTAGAGTCCATAAGATTACTGTTGGGAGTAGCTTGCATTTTGAAGTTCAAACTGTTTCAGATGGATGTGAAAAGTGCTTTTCTGAATGGTTATCTACAAGAAGAGGTCTATGTTGAACAGCCTAAAGGGTTTATGGATCATAAATTTCCAGATCATGTTTACAAATTGAAGAAGGCTTTGTATGGATTGAAGCAAGCACCTAGAGCATGGTATGATAGACTCACACAATTTCTTGTGACTCAAGGATACAGAAAAGGTGGAACTGACAAGACCTTGTTTGTAAAAGATGAAGATGGAAGTCTGATGATTGCTCAAATCTATGTTGATGACATAGTGTTTGGTGGAATGTCAAACAAAATGGTTCAGTTGTTTGTTCAGCAGATGCAATCTGAGTTTGAAATGAGTCTAGTTGGTGAGCTTACTTATTTTCTTGGACTGCAAGTCAAGCAAATGGAAGATACTATTTTCATTTCTCAGAGTAAATATGCCAAGAATATTGTGAAGAAATTTGGAATGGAGACTGCCAGCCATAAGAGAACACCTGCTGCTACACATCTGAAATTAACTAAAGCTCTGAAATTAACTAAAGATGAACAAAGAGTTTCAGTTGATCAAATCCAGTACAGATGTATGATTGGGAGTTTACTGTACTTAACTGCAAGCAGACCTGATATCACTTTTGCTGTTGGAGTGTGTGCAAGATATCAAGCTGATCCTAAGATGAGTCATTTAACACAAGTTAAGAGGATCTTGAAGTATGTCAACAGTACAAGTGATTATGGAATCATGTACTCACACAATGCAAGTTCTGAATTGATAGGGTATTGTGATGCTGACTGGGCAGGAAGTGCAGATGACAGGAAAAGTACTTCTGGAGGATGTTTCTTTTTGGGGAACAACTTAATTTCATGGTTCAGCAAGAAACAAAATTGTGTGTCATTGTCTACAGCTGAAGCTGAATATATAGCAGCTGGTAGTAGTTGTTCACAGTTGGTATGGATGAAGCAGATGCTGGAGGAATACAACATAGAACAAGGTGTTATGACATTATTTTGTGATAATTTGAGTGCTATAAACATTTCTAAGAACCTCATACAGCACAGCAGAACCAAACACATTGATATCAGACATCATTTTATCAGAAATCTTGTGGAGGAAAAAATTGTTCCACTTGAACATGTGGATACTGAGAACCAGATTACTGATATTTTCACAAAAGCTTTGGATGCTAAACAGTTTGAGAATTTGAGAAGCAAGTTGGGTGTGTGTCTGCATGAGGATTTATAGCAATTACAACAAGCTGGATGTGAGGAAGATAGAGTACCTGCCAGATTTGCTAATGCTGAGTGTGATCCTGAGTCTGAGTCTGAAACTGAGACTGATTTTGAAGATTTTTGTGCAGTTTTTGTTCCCTATATGATGATGGTTTGTCATAATTTTGTGGCTAAAAAGGGGGAGAAAAACTTATGTTTAAGTTCAGACTGGAGCTGTTCAGAGTGTGTTTCCTCAGAATGTACTGTGTTTCAGAAGCTGACTAGTTTTGTTCAGAATTACAACAAGAGCTGTGAAGATGTGATTGAGGGGGAGTTTGTGACTCAGGGGGAGTACATGAGTATGAAGTGCCTGAGTTGTGAGCTATTTGTCTTAGTATTCCTGAAGTTTTCAGTTTCAGAAGTTCTATGTCTCAGAAGTTTTTGCAGTTCAGAATTAGGGGAGTATTGTATGTGTCGCGGTGATTTTCGGATATCAAGCTATTTAATTAGCATTGACTCGCATTTTAGGTTCACCACCGATCTTTTATTTTTCCGAGGAAAAGGGAGAAGTTCGAAAAACCCTATTTTTAAGAGATCAAAAGGTCCGGGGGTTGGTTACGCAAAGGGAAGGTGTTAGCACCCTAAACGTCTATAGTACTCTATAGGAACCTCTTGTTTTTATTTATCTTTATGCTAAATTAATTATTTGTTTTGTAAATAAAGGCTTAAGTGTAAAAAGACTAAAGTGATGATTAAAAGGAAAGAAAATGTTTTTGTTTTTTATTGATTTTTGTTTGGTTGGTTTGGAAGGACAAAGTCCTTTGCCTACATACCCAAATGGGATCAAAACCGATGTAGTTCGGGGTAAAAAGCCGAGTGATTGGTTTTGGTTGATTTTAAAGTTTGAAAAAAGTTTTTGAGAAAGATAAGAGGCCGAAAGGCATAGAAGGATAAAAAAGAAGTGAGTTTGATTGATTTTAAATTGAAGAAAAATGTTTTGATTGATTTAAAGTTGATTGAAATTTGATTAAGAAAGAAATGACAAAGATTAAATTTTTTTGAAATTTTGATTATAAAATGTTTTTGGATTTTGACTTTTTTGACTTTTTTATGAAAATTTTGATTAAGTCCTAGGGTCCAGAGACTAAGTTATGCTGAGATATCTAAACGCACCGGATCCCTCAAAATGACGTTGGATCAAGTGAGGGTCCTTTTCCTCGGATACGGTCCAAATTACGATATCGTCCTCGACATAAAGCATAGAAAAATAAATGTGGTGTCGGTGCATATTCTCATTTATATTTTTATTTACATTGGACCTAGATACATTCTAATGGCAAGAAAATAAATGACAAAAATAATAAGATAAAATAAAGTTGCAATTGCATTAAAGTAAATATGCTAAAAGAAATAAAAAATAATGCATGAAATGCAAAATAATAACTAAATATGGTGCATAAAATAAATAAAGAAAATAAAAATGCAAGACATAAAATAAATATGATGCTGAAAATAAAATAAAAAGAAAATAAAAATGCAAGACATAAAATAAATATGATGCTAAAAGAAAATAAAAGGACAATAAAATAAATATGATGCATAAAATAAAAAGAAAATAAAAATGCAAGACATAAAGTAAATATGGTGCTGGAAATTAAATAAGGAAAATAAAAAAAATGCAAGACAATAAAGTAAATATGATGCATAAAATAAAAAGAAAATAAAATGCAAGACATAAAATAAATATGGTGCTGGAAATTAAATAAGGAAAATAAAAAAAATGCAAGACAATAAAGTAAATATGATGCATAAAATAAAAAGAAAATAAAATGCAAGACATAAAATAAATATGGTGCATAAATAAAAATAAAAAAAATGCATGGGTACTGAAAATTAAAGACATTAAATAAAGTGCATAAAAAATAAAAGAAATAATAAAATAAAAGTGCAAGAAAAAGAAATAAAAAAAAGAATAGAGAAGAAGAAAGGGGGTGCAGAAGTAATAGGGGGAGTGCAGAAAGTAAAAGAGTAGAAAAAATAAGAAAAAGAAAGGGGCCCAAACAGATTAAATCTGGACCATCTGATCAGATAGAGGGTCCAGATCTAATCATAAGAGGACTTAACCTCAGCCACCAGATTAAAAATCAAAGGACTAAAAGAAAAGGAATACAGGAAAAGCCAAGGAGGGACACACATTTGATTATAACAGGGAATAAATACAGGCCGTTAGATCCAAGATCCAACGGTCCATCCCTGATGGTTCATTGGAACACAAACAAATGGGTGTACTAGATCCAAGGCATTTTGGCATTAGTATAAAAAGAAAAGCTAATAAAAAAAAAATCAAACACCACTTTCTTTCTCTCTCTTAACTTTCTGAAAAAACAGAAGCTCTCTCCTCTCTCTTTTTCTCACGTTCAGCTTCCTTTTTCCGGCGCGGTGGTCGCCGGCGGCACCACCGCGCCGGAGAAAAAAAATTCTCCGATTCAAAATTTTTTTACGTTTTTAGAAATCCATTTTTATTCTTGTTCCGAATCCGAGCTTAGATTTTCAAAATTCTTAACAGAAATTAGTAGATCTAGGTTCAAAAATTCGAAGCTAAACTACCTTGTTGTTCTTGTATTTTTCGAGCTGTGTTTGGGATGGTTTGGCTTCAGATTTGTGTCCCTTTGCTTCGTTTGGCTTCGGATTTGAGCTTGTGTTGTGTGGGGTTTAGGTTCGGATTTGGCTTGTGTTGTGGTGTGTGTTAGTTGGCCGCGGTGGTTGTGTTGTGGTGTGTGTTAGTTGTGGTACTGTGTGAGTTTTGAGTGGTTGTGTGGTGTGAGGATGAGGGAGGAAGAGGGCTGGCCGCGTGGCTTGAGGGGTGGTGGCCGTATGCTGGCCGCGTGTGTATGTGTTTGGTGTGCGTGAGTCTCTGTGTGGGTGAGGATGCCTGGCCGTGGTGTTGTGTTTGAGTTCAGACTCAGTTTTGAACAGTGATGTTTGTTTTGGTTTTGGTGTTTGATTTGAAAAGAAAAGGAAAGAAAATCTTTAGTGTTTTCTGTGGTGGCTGGACTCACTGTTTTTTTTCACTGTTCTCCTCCTTGGTTCTTGTGCATTACTGTTGTTTTTATAGGCCCTGAATTAGGGTTTGATGAAAAAATCTGGACAAAATTGCCCCTGGACTGAATTTGGATAAAAACTTGAGAAAAAATAAATACCACAGTAAAAATAAAAATAGTAATAAAAAACGAGAACACTAATAATAAAAAGAAATCAAGAAAAGAATAAAATAAATAATAAAAGAAAAAAAAATAACTAATAATAATAATAACAAAATAAATAAATAAAACGGTCGCCTTCGGAACAAAATATGAGGTATTTTAAAATACCTCCCTGCCGAAATTTCGTCTGAAACGACGACAATTTCTGGCTTAAAATACGAGAAAAAACGAATTGAAAGTGGGTCAAAAATGGGGTATGACAGATGCCCCTATTTAAGTTTCTTCGTTACGGAGATTTAAAAGTGAAATTTTAAATCGACGGGTCGAAGAGACTTAAATACAGAATACACCATTTTTGACCAATTTCGACTGCAAAATGCTATGCAGGCAATGCTATGCATGTGATGCTATGCACGTGATGTTGTGCATGTAATATCGTGAGTGCTCGCGATGCAAGTATGAATGCAAGACGACGAGGATAGCTCGACTGGGGATAACAAAACAAAAGGATACCCGAGTCTGTTAAAAGAAACGGGGTCCGACTCCACTGGGGATAGCATTTTTTCACTGGGGATAGATGTCAGCTGTTCGGGATGTTGCCGAACTTGCCACTGACGACATGATAGGAGATAAAATGTCAGCTGCTCGGGATGTAGCCGAACTAGTCAACTGACGACAAAAGGTAAATGTAAATGCTGGATAAAAGGTGAAAGCTGTATGAAATATAAAAGCCGGATGAAAGATAAATGTTGGATGAAACATAAAAGTTGGATGAAAGATAAATGTTGGATGAAAGATAAAAGCTGGATGAAAGGTAAATGTTGGATGAAGCATGAAAGCTGGATGAAAAATAAAACTGGATGAAGGATAATTTGCTGGATGAAAGATAAATGCTGGATGAAAAATAAAACTGGATGAAAGACAAAAGCTGGATGAAAGATAAAAGTGGATGAGAAATAAATGCTGGATGAAAAGTAAATGCTGGATGAAAGATAAATACTGGATGAAAGATAAATGCTGGATGGAATATAAAAGCAGGATAAAATATAAAAAGCTAGATGAAATTTAAAAGCTGGATGAAATTTAAAAGCGGGATGAAATTTAAAAGCTGGATGAAATATAAAAGTTGGATGAAATTTAAAAGCTGGATGAAATTTAAAAGCAGGATGAAATAAATGCTGGATGAAAAATAAATGCTGGATAAATGATAAATGCTTGATGAAAGATGAATGCTGGATGAAACATAAAACTGGATAAAAGATAAAAGTTGGATGAAAGATAAATGTCAGCTGTTCGGATTGTTGCCGAACTTGCCACTGACGACATGATAAAAGGATAAATGTCAGCTGTTCGGGTTGTTGCCGAACTTGCCACTGACGACATGATAAAAGGATAAATGTCAGCTGTTCGGGTTGTTACCGAACTTGCCACTGACGACATGATAAAAGGATAAATGTCAGCTGTTCGGGTTGTTGCCGAACTTGCCACTGACGACATGATAAAAGGATAAATGTCAGCTGTTCGGGTTGTTACCGAACTTGCCACTGACGACATGATAAAAGATAAATGTCAGCTGTTCGGATGATGCCGAACTTGCCACTGACGACAAGATGAAAAGGTAAATGCCAGCTGTTCGGGTTGTTGCCGAACTTGCCACTGACGACAGGATAAAAAGGTAAATGCCAGCTGTTCGGGTTGTTGCCGAACTTGCCACTGACGACAGGATAAAAAGGTAAATGCCAGCTGTTCGGGTTGTTGCCGAACTTGCCACTGACGGCATGATAAAAGGATAAATGTCAGCTGTTCGGGTTGTTGCCGAACTTGCCACTGACGGCATGATAAAAGGATAAATGTCAGCTGTTCGGGTTGTTGCCGAACTTGCCACTGACGACATGATAAAAGGATAAATGTCAGCTGTTCGGGTTGTTGCCGAACTTGCCACTGACGACAAAACTGGATAAGAAGATGCAAGCTGTTCATTAAAGAACTGCCACTTGGCGAAAAGAGGGTGACATCTCTGGACCAGACACACTGGGGATGGCACTTGGGGAGAGACGGTTACAAATTATTCATGATTGGTTGGCATGAAAAGACGATTAAAGCAAGACTCAGGGTGGTTAATGCAACCATGTATAAATGATGTTGCCTATATGTTGTATATACATGAATGTGTATATGCATGAATGTATGAATGCATGAATGACGACACGAATTTGTATGACTGGATGGAGGATTGAATTATGATTGTATGAAAGACTGACTTGTATGATTGTACGAATGATAAACTTGATGAGACAAGATTGGACGGATAAAATGGAAAGTGACCCGACGTCGCATCACAAACACTTGGTAATCTTCAATGGGGATGATGCCACTGGGGCATATCAAAACAATGATGGGGTAAAGTCCGACATATGCAACAACTGATGGGGAGTAGACACTTCCTGGGGAGAGCGTGCCAATCCAAAAACCATGGTAGAAGAACTGGTGCTTCTGTGGTCATGCTTATTTTTGTTTTGCCTTTTTTGAATCCCTAATTTTTGCCTGGACCGCCCTTTCGGGTTTTCGATCCACCGGGAATGTATTCTTTTGTATGCCCCTAATTTTTGCCTGGATCGCCATTTCGGGTTTTCGATCCACCGGGAATGTATTCTTTTGTATGCCCCTAATTTTTGCCTGGATCGCCCTTTCGGGTTTTCGATCCACCGGGACGCTCACTTTTGCTTAAGCCGCCCTTTCGGGTTTTCGACTTACCGAGCTCTTTCTTTTTCTCTTTTCATATATTTCTTTTTTCGTTTTTTTTTTTTTTAAGCAATTGACCATGTTCAGCACTGCAGAGTTTATCCGTTCTCAGGATAGCTGTTGACACACCCTTCACTTATTCATGAGTTCAAAGAAAGTGTGTTTGTTGTTTGTGCTTTTCAAAAAGACATTAAAAATATTTATGATTTTGAAAAAGATTTTGTTTCAAGTACTATCATCAAAAATAGAAGAAGTTTTTATAAACTGAATAAATGAGAATTCCAAATGAAAGGCAATAGGCTCAAATTTATTTAAAAGAGTGGTGACGCGCCAATGGCATGGCTCCACAGATCTTGCAAAGTTTGGAAAATGGTAAATATAAGGGGAAGGTACATTGAACACAATAACCGCTATTCTCCCTGACAACTTTGAATTCCACAGTTTGGATGCTTCAGATTCAGAGCCCATTTGATATTTAATTGTGCCCCAATTGAGTAAAGATCAGACCAATGCAGTTACTTTGTCTTTTGATCCTTAACTTTTGCATAGATCGCCCTTTCGGGTTTTCGACCTATCAGGATGATTATTTTTCTGTTTGATGTCTCTCATTTTTGCCTGGACCGCCCTTTCGGGTTTTCAGCCCACCGAGACGCTCATTTTTGCCTAAGCCGCCCTTTCGGGTTTTCGACTTACCGAGCTGTTCTTTTATTTTTTAGACAAAGTATTTCTTGACTGCATCAGCATTCACAGGACGGGGAAGCTCATCACCATCCATAGTCGTAAGAGTCAATGCACCACCAGAGAAAGCTCTCTTGACGACATATGGACCTTCACAGTTAGGCGTTCACTTGCCCCTGGAATCGGGTTGAAAATATAGGATCTTCTCGAGCACGAGGTCTCCTTCTTTGAATTCGCGGGGACGAACTTTCTTGTCGAAAGCTTCCTTCATCCTCTATTGATATAACTGCCCCTGACACAAGGCATTCATGCGCTTTTCTTCAATCAAATTCAACTGATCAAATCTATTTTGACACCACTCAGCCTCTGACAACTTGGCTTCCATTAGAATTCTCATTGATGGGATCTCGACCTCTACGGGGAGCACTGCTTCTGTGACATATACCAAAGAGAAGGGGGTTGCCCCTGTTGAAGTGCGTACTGAAGTACGATACCCGCGCAAAGCGTACGGTAACATCTCATGCCAGTCCTTGTAGGTGACTACCGTCTTTTGGACAATCTTCTTGATATATTTTCTTTTTGTTTTTGTGTTATATTTTTTTGTTGTTTTTTGTTTTGTTTTTCTTTTTTTGTTTTTTTTTTCTTTTTCAACGGCACCATTCATCTGGGATAAGGGTAGGAGTACCGTATTGGCAGTTCTTCGGAAACCAAGTTAATCATTTCCAGTGCTTCTTCATGTGGCTGAATGATGTTCTTTTTGTATTCTAGTAACCGAGAAATCCTTTCGTCCTCCTCCTCTTCAGCTTCGTAAACAGGGAACTCAGAGTCGGGAGAGAGCATAGGGTTACGGTGTTCAACGGGTTTATTGATGTTTAGTCTACATATGATTGATGATTGATTGATTTGAGAAAATGAGTTAATGCATACATTTGAAAATGATTAAAAGGAAAACAAATAAAAGAAGGATAATTAACTTTTTGGTTTTTTGTGTTACCATTTTCCAGAAAAAGCAAAGAATAAAAAAGACATAGTCGGGGACAAAACGACTTTTTATTTGATGATGGGAATGCATGAAACAAAAGCCCTAAAAGTTCACTTTCGTCTCGGGCGGAACGAAAGGATTTTATTTTGAAAAGACAAGACAACAACACATTACTTGGACCTATGAGTAACTGAGGAAATGTCAACAGCGATCCAATCGCAGTAATCTCTGCCATGTGTTACAAAAATTAATTGCCATCTTCTTCAACAGGGTGAGCTTCTGAATAATCTTGCACCAAATTAACAGATGAGGTTCCATGATCTGGTAGTGGATTAGCTTGCCTATTAGGGTTTGATTCTTTGAAGGACAAGATGTTGGTCTGGATCAATTTCTGGACTTCGGCTTTCAAGGCGTAACAGCGCTCAATGTCATGACCGGGTGCCCCTTGATGGAAAGCACAAGAGAGATCAGGTCTATGCCCATGTGGCAACCTTTCAGGTACCCGAGGGGGTGCCTTAGTTTGAACAAGATTTTTATCGAGCAGAGCGGGGAGCAACTCTGCATATGCCATGGGGATTGGATCAAAATGGGATATCCACTGAACCCGATTCTGTTGTTGAGGCTGTTGTTGATGTTGCTGCTGAGGCTGCCTATGGGCCATCATACTTACCTCTTCCTCTTTCTCTCCTGAGAAGCCATTCCCAAACTTATTTGTATTGTTGGCATCAAAAGCACTTTCCATGACTAAACGTCCTTCTCGGACTCCTTCTTCCAGACGCATTCCCATATTTACCATCTCGGTGAAATCTGTTGGCGCACTGGCAACCATCCTCTCATAATAGAATTGACCAAGGGTCTTCAAGAAGATTTTGGTCATCTCTTTTTCTTCTAAAGGTGGGTTGACTTGTGCAGCAATCTCTCTCCAACGCTGGGCGTATTCCTTGAAGGTTTCCTTTTCTTTTTGGGCCATAGCCTGAAGCTGGTCTCTGTCGGGGGCCATGTCCAGATTGTACTTGTATTGGCGAATGAAGGCTTCCCCTAAGTCATTGAAAGTTCTGATATTAGCGCTTTCTAAATTCATGTACCACATCAGAGCGGCCCCGGTCAAGCTGTCCTGGAAGAAATGAATGAGGAGCTTATGATTGTTGGTGTGTGCAGACATCCTCCTTGCGTACATCACCAAATGGCTTCGTGGACATGTGTTCCCCTTGTACTTTTCAAAGTCAGGGACCTTGAACTTAGGCGGTATTACAACGTTAGGAACCAAGCAGAGTTCTCGAGCATCTTTGCCAAACAAATCTCCTCCACGGAGGGCTTCAATCTCTCGTCGCATCCCATCAAATTTCTCTTGAAGCTCGTCCATCCTGTCAAAATTTCCAACACTTTTAGCACGAAAGATAGGTACGGCCTCCTGTTGGACGGTGTGGATAAGAGGTGTTGAATTTGTTGCAGCCGCTTGAGTGAACGACAGACCGGGCGGAGGAGTAAGCACAGTAGAGGTTGGCAAAGCAATCGAGATCGGTTGCTCAAGAGCAGTGACAGCAGGCTGAGGAACTGACGTTTGAGCTTGGGAAGCTAACAGAGCATTCATCATGGAGGTCAACTTCTCCATCCCTTCCCGGAGATTGGCCACCTCTTCCCGGAGGTTCTGGTTTTCTTGCTCTGACAGATCCATTCTTTTTCTCTGATGTGCTTCGAGTGTTGTGAATGCGAATAGGCTTGGAATGAATACGCCGGGCCACTTCCTTTGACTGCGGCAGATTGACCTTTTATTGGTGAACAAAATGTAAGACTCGATTGGAAACTATGAATGCAGGATGATGCATGATTATGCTTATGCAAAAAAAGTTTTGTTATCGAAGGACTTGTCGAAGTAATTGTAAACACTATAGTTTTGAATGTTTCATTTAAAATATTACAAACAATCCCCTTTTTAGGAACAAAGCCAAGGGATATGCTCAGAAGTTCATCAATAGAAACCTTAAAAGGGCCCCGATATTTCAAACTTGAGGATGCCAAGTGATCTCCCATAACGAGTTTGGAAAAAACCTCCGGACTAGTCATTAAAGATCCTAGCTTCCTTAAGTTTGTCAAATCTGAGTTTTTGAAATTGTATTTCTGAGTGTTTCTCTTTGTGAAGTTCATTCCTACGATGTTTACAACAAAACTTGTCTAAGTCCTTTGATACTTGATGAAAGAAATGTTTATGAATGAATGCATGCATGCGTGATAATGCTAAAGAAACGGAGAAAACATGGTGAGGTTAAGTCCATAGTGTTGGAGTCAAAGGGTAAACACGCCATTTGGTAAGGACTATGGTTTCATATGTACCTGTATCACGGGTTCTACCAAGTTCCCAAAGTCATTGACTACTTCCGAACATTGTCGGATTACGGGACTGACTCCCGGTCTGACAACGTCCGTAGGAAAGTCTCGTTTGAGTGTAGTATCGCGTATCAACCAATTCAAGACTACTCTTGATTAGCCACCGCACTACGTCCTAAAAGGCCAAGATGGGTTAGGTAACTAAAGGTCCTCAACTTCATAGGTCACTTAAAAATAATAATGCCAGACACGACTACTCATGTCGACATGATACTACTTTTAAGAGACCTCCATTGAGTGGGGTTATATCACATGTACCAAAACCCAAGACTACTCCTGGTATGGCACTTTGATTATACCACCATCCTATCTTATGTTTCCCTCAAGTCCGGGTGTAGGACTTATCTCACCACTCACGTAAAATAATAAACACTTAAGCACTTATTTACAATTTACAAATAATAATAAAGCATAAAGATAAAGAAAAACAAGATAGGTTTAACCCACTTTAGGATCTTGGTCCCCAGTGAAGTCGCCATTTTTGTCGCGGTGATTTTCGGATATCAAGCTATTTAATTAGCATTGACTCGCATTTTAGGTTCACCACCGATCTTTTATTTTTCCGAGGAAAAGGGAGAAGTTCGAAAAACCCTATTTTTAAGAGATCAAAAGGTCCGGGGGTTGGTTACGCAAAGGGAAGGTGTTAGCACCCTAAACGTCTATAGTACTCTATAGGAACCTCTTGTTTTTATTTATCTTTATGCTAAATTAATTATTTGTTTTGTAAATAAAGGCTTAAGTGTAAAAAGACTAAAGTGATGATTAAAAGGAAAGAAAATGTTTTTGTTTTTTATTGATTTTTGTTTGGTTGGTTTGGAAGGACAAAGTCCTTTGCCTACATACCCAAATGGGATCAAAACCGATGTAGTTCGGGGTAAAAAGCCGAGTGATTGGTTTTGGTTGATTTTAAAGTTTGAAAAAAGTTTTTGAGAAAGATAAGAGGCCGAAAGGCATAGAAGGATAAAAAAGAAGTGAGTTTGATTGATTTTAAATTGAAGAAAAATGTTTTGATTGATTTAAAGTTGATTGAAATTTGATTAAGAAAGAAATGACAAAGATTAAATTTTTTTGAAATTTTGATTATAAAATGTTTTTGGATTTTGACTTTTTTGACTTTTTTATGAAAATTTTGATTAAGTCCTAGGGTCCAGAGACTAAGTTATGCTGAGATATCTAAACGCACCGGATCCCTCAAAATGACGTTGGATCAAGTGAGGGTCCTTTTCCTCGGATACGGTCCAAATTACGATATCGTCCTCGACATAAAGCATAGAAAAATAAATGTGGTGTCGGTGCATATTCTCATTTATATTTTTATTTACATTGGACCTAGATACATTCTAATGGCAAGAAAATAAATGACAAAAATAATAAGATAAAATAAAGTTGCAATTGCATTAAAGTAAATATGCTAAAAGAAATAAAAAATAATGCATGAAATGCAAAATAATAACTAAATATGGTGCATAAAATAAATAAAGAAAATAAAAATGCAAGACATAAAATAAATATGATGCTGAAAATAAAATAAAAAGAAAATAAAAATGCAAGACATAAAATAAATATGATGCTAAAAGAAAATAAAAGGACAATAAAATAAATATGATGCATAAAATAAAAAGAAAATAAAAATGCAAGACATAAAGTAAATATGGTGCTGGAAATTAAATAAGGAAAATAAAAAAAATGCAAGACAATAAAGTAAATATGATGCATAAAATAAAAAGAAAATAAAATGCAAGACATAAAATAAATATGGTGCTGGAAATTAAATAAGGAAAATAAAAAAAATGCAAGACAATAAAGTAAATATGATGCATAAAATAAAAAGAAAATAAAATGCAAGACATAAAATAAATATGGTGCATAAATAAAAATAAAAAAAATGCATGGGTACTGAAAATTAAAGACATTAAATAAAGTGCATAAAAAATAAAAGAAATAATAAAATAAAAGTGCAAGAAAAAGAAATAAAAAAAAGAATAGAGAAGAAGAAAGGGGGTGCAGAAGTAATAGGGGGAGTGCAGAAAGTAAAAGAGTAGAAAAAATAAGAAAAAGAAAGGGGCCCAAACAGATTAAATCTGGACCATCTGATCAGATAGAGGGTCCAGATCTAATCATAAGAGGACTTAACCTCAGCCACCAGATTAAAAATCAAAGGACTAAAAGAAAAGGAATACAGGAAAAGCCAAGGAGGGACACACATTTGATTATAACAGGGAATAAATACAGGCCGTTAGATCCAAGATCCAACGGTCCATCCCTGATGGTTCATTGGAACACAAACAAATGGGTGTACTAGATCCAAGGCATTTTGGCATTAGTATAAAAAGAAAAGCTAATAAAAAAAAAATCAAACACCACTTTCTTTCTCTCTCTTAACTTTCTGAAAAAACAGAAGCTCTCTCCTCTCTCTTTTTCTCACGTTCAGCTTCCTTTTTCCGGCGCGGTGGTCGCCGGCGGCACCACCGCGCCGGAGAAAAAAAATTCTCCGATTCAAAAATTTTTTACGTTTTTAGAAATCCATTTTTAGTCTTGTTCCGAATCCGAGCTTAGATTTTCAAAATTCTTAACAGAAATTAGTAGATCTAGGTTCAAAAATTCGAAGCTAAACTACCTTGTTGTTCTTGTATTTTTCGAGCTGTGTTTGGGATGGTTTGGCTTCAGATTTGTGTCCCTTTGCTTCGTTTGGCTTCGGATTTGAGCTTGTGTTGTGTGGGGTTTAGGTTCGGATTTGGCTTGTGTTGTGGTGTGTGTTAGTTGGCCGCGGTGGTTGTGTTGTGGTGTGTGTTAGTTGTGGTACTGTGTGAGTTTTGAGTGGTTGTGTGGTGTGAGGATGAGGGAGGAAGAGGGCTGGCCGCGTGGCTTGAGGGGTGGTGGCCGTGTGCTGGCCGCGTGTGTATGTGTTTGGTGTGCGTGAGTCTCTGTGTGGGTGAGGATGCCTGGCCGTGGTGTTGTGTTTGAGTTCAGACTCAGTTTTGAACAGTGATGTTTGTTTTGGTTTTGGTGTTTGATTTGAAAAGAAAAGGAAAGAAAATCTTTAGTGTTTTCTGTGGTGGCTGGACTCACTGTTTTTTTTCACTGTTCTCCTCCTTGGTTCTTGTGCATTACTGTTGTTTTTATAGGCCCTGAATTAGGGTTTGATGAAAAAATCTGGACAAAATTGCCCCTGGACTGAATTTGGATAAAAACTTGAGAAAAAATAAATACCACAGTAAAAATAAAAATAGTAATAAAAAACGAGAACACTAATAATAAAAAGAAATCAAGAAAAGAATAAAATAAATAATAAAAGAAAAAAAAATAACTAATAATAATAATAACAAAATAAATAAATAAAACGGTCGCCTTCGGAACAAAATATGAGGTATTTTAAAATACCTCCCTGCCGAAATTTCGTCTGAAACGACGACAATTTCTGGCTTAAAATACGAGAAAAAACGAATTGAAAGTGGGTCAAAAATGGGGTATGACAGTATGAGTGCTAAGTTGCAGGGGGAGAGTAGTGTGTATGTTGCTGGTTGGTATGTGTTTGTGAAGCTTCAGGGGGAGTGTACTGTGAAGATCAGAAGCTGAGTTTGTTGTCTGTGTACTTCAGTTTTTCAGAAGATGATTTGTGTGCTTCAGGTTGTTCAGAAGCTGAAGCTGGTTGGTTTTTCATGCAAACATAGCATTTGTCCGCTGCTTATCTCTTTGTTATGTTTGATTTTGTGGAGTTCTTCATTGCTGAGTTTGGTTGTGCTGAATTGAAGAACTTGTTATTTGTGAAACATTGATTTTAGCCAAAAATTTGCCAAAGGGGGAGATTGTTGAGTATTTAGAAGTTGGCTGCATGTTTTGGTAAATTCAATGTGTTCGAGCAAAGCATCTCCATGTGTTAAGTCTTCAGAAGCAAGAAAGTGGATTTGAAGTGGTTCAGAAGCTGTTTTTGCCTTCAGACGCACTTTGGACCTTCAGACGCACTACAGTGCTTCAGACGCACTGTTCATCAGTTGACCAACGTTGACTTCTTCAGAAGCTGGGTTTTTATGCGTTCTTTGTGTGCGTATCTTTGTGGGATTTGTCAAGGATTAATTCAAGAATTTGGTTTCTAGAAGACTGAATTAAATTGATGAAGATCTTATGAAAATTGGCTTCGTATTTATGTTTGTATAATTGTGCTGAAGAATCTTTACAAGATACAATGCAGAATTATGTGTTTCCTTATTGAGCCATTCATATTTCAGAAACATATCAAATTCAGAAGATTGGCTACAGATTTAAGAGAGTTGCTGAAGTCTATAAAAGGGTATGTGCTGCTATTGTTGAAGACTTACGAATTATAGAGTATTATTCAGAGAAATAGAGTCTTTCTGCTTAGGTTTATTTGTACACCACTCATCTGAGTTGGTTTAGAGTTTTATTGAGTTGTAATTCATTCTAAGCCTTTAGGTACGAATGAAGTCTTTGATGTATTGAAGTGTTTCTTCAAAACTGGGTAGTTTTCAGAAGTTGTTTAGTAACTAGGCTGTTACTTGGATAGGAAGTAAGAAGGGGGTTTCTTATACTCAAGGTGTTGGGTAGAAATCACAACTATAGGAGATTAAGTCAGAAGACTAGGAACAGGGAGTCTGTGTCTTGAGTCTTAGGATTAATTCCAATAGTGGATTTCCTTCCTGGATTGGTATCCTCCAGACGTAGGTGGCATTTGCACCGATCTGGGTTAACAAATATCTGTGCCTTTTTACTTTTCTGCACCTTTAAATTGCTGCTTCTGAACCTGATTAATCGTGCTCTGTTTTACTTTGTTTGTGCTCTGTTTTGCGTATCCTGATAATTTCCATCCAGAATTTCATGAGTTTTGGCTTTCTCAGCCTTTAGGGTTCGACCTGTCGAACTCTATCAGCTAACTGGGCCATATCTCTTAGATATTGAGTATCTAACTTTTTCCTAATGGAATAGTCAAGACCCCCATCAACCATTTTGACTAATTCGTATTCAGGCACTTGGGTGAAACACCTAGCCTTAAATAGTCTAAATCTATTGAGATTGTCATCAATAGATTCTGGAATCTTACGCCTAATACTAGCCAATTCTTTCAAACTTATCTTAGATTGGCCCATGTAAAATTGTTCACGGAACACTCTTTCTAATTGATTTCAATTATGGATTGAATGTGGGGAAAGAGTTATAAACCATGTAAAGGCATTCTTTGTTAAAGAATTAGGGAAGTATTTCATTCTTAAATTTTCATTATTTGCAATATCCCCTGCCTCAGTCAGATAACGAGCAATATGTTCGACTGTGGACTCACTGGTGTCACCATTAAATTTTGTGAACTTAGGAATTTTCCACCCCCTAGCAAGTTCAGTCTAAAGAACATATTCTGACAAGGCTGAAACAAAATTAGGCCTATGCGGGCCTATGTTAAGGCCATTTTGAACCAAAATGGTTTCGACCAAATTTGCTATGTTATTATGTCCTGCCAAATTATTTTCTTGGACATTTCTGATTATAGTATCATTATCCTGATTTCTATTTACTAAAACTATTGGAGGATATTCAACATCCTCTATTTGGACCACTGGTTCGACTGGTTGAACTTGGGGAACAGGCTGTTGCCCTTGATTTCCCTCGTTATTTGGCCTTTCACCAATTTGTAAAGGCCTGGGATTTTGGATTTGAGGGATTTGTTGATCCCTTGCCTGGACAGGGGCGAAGAAATCTGCTATTCTCCCCATTTGCGTGGCCAACAACTGGTAACTTTGGTTTGTGTTCTCAATCATAAGATTGAACACTGTTCAAATTTGTTGTGTTAACATATTTACCATCTCATGATCACTATCATCCATCTGTTGTCTTAAAGAAAGTAAGGAATTATTTGTCAAAGATGGGTGAGCATTTCGACCAGAAATGCTCAAACTATAAGGTAACTGTGAATTATAAGGCGTCAACAAAGTTACATTATCTGCATATGTGGACGCACTTGTGTGTAGGCCCGCCATCATTGTTGTTGGCATGCCATAGGGAAAATCCCTTGTGACCATATGCATTGTGAATTGCTGCATAGAGAGAAATTTATTGTCCAACGAAGTTTTCACTAGATAATTCAGATCTCTAGGGGTCGAAGGGAAAGTTATTGGTGGTGGCACTGAAACCACATAATCAGATTGCGTCAATGCTGCAGTGGATGATACAGTTATAGGGGCAGTTTCTCCCATAACCATCGAAACTGGTATAGGAGCAGTTGCTCCCATAACAGTTGACACATTGGCATCCATTGTAGGCATAAATGTCTGGGCATATTGTGCTTGTGAAGATTGTGCGTTCATCTGGGAAGATGATGCAGAAGTACTAGGACGAACCATTTCTTTAAGGGCTTTACCACTCCTTAAATGCATGCACAAGTGAGATTTTCCAGGAAAACCTATTAGAATGATTTGAAATTTTCCAGAAATGTTTTTCCACAAGAACAACTAGGAAAAAATATAATTTTACGGAAATTTATTCCAAAAACGCACAAACAGGGTCCCACCGGGCGTGCCAATTTGTTTACCTGGGTTTTTAGTAAAAGATGAGTCTAGCTTTGTTTATTACAAGCATGATCAAACTAGAAATCCTAGGACATGTTGTGCGTTATTATTTCCAGAAAAGCATGAACATTCATCATCTTTAATGAGTTTGCTTACACAAAGACAAAGAAAATTGTTTTTGTATGAAGATAACTGTCAAGATTTGATAGAAATCAAGGATCGATTGTTTAAAAGTTGTTAAAATAAACAGAAAGAAAGACTATAAAGTTTTAAAGAAACAAAAAAAAAACTTAAAGAAATGTAAATTGCATTGCATTGAATGTAAAAGTGGTTCACAAGATCATGTTACATACATTACGTTTACTCTTTTCTCTGGACGCTGGTGTGCGCACTCGTTAAAAAACGCGCAATCCCTCGAGATGCGTACGAACGCTCGGAAGGCCTTTGTGAAGTCGCCACCAAAGTTTTTGTGTAAAGGGAACGTTGATAAACCCTTAAGTTTTTTGTTTGAAGGGAAACGATAATAAAACCCTTGACGATGAGGAAAAGGACTGGTCATCGCAACCATTGTCGGGTTCGGGAGTCGATTACGCAAGGGGAAGGTATTAGCACCCCTCACGTCCGTTGTACTCAACGGGAACCTTCTATTTGGCTAAAGCTTAAAATGTTTTTAAATGTTTTGCGCGCATGCTTGTCTATGTCAAAAGAAAATATAATAAAAGGGGAAAAAAAAAGATAAAAACAAACGAAAAGAAAAAGAAAGTTTTTTATTATTGCGCTTGACAAGATGTCGATCTTGCTCCTACGTATCTCCCGGTAGTCGGAGAATTCAAAGCGTACGTAGTTCTTTGGTAGAAAAATGTACATATGTTGGTTATTTTTAAATGAACGATGTTTTAACCGAATCCTTGCGATTAAACGTAACTTGTATGCTCGCGGATGGGAGACTTATTAAGCGTTTGTTTAAAATCGCGCTAGAATGTTAAAAGGCATGTCCGTTGGGTAAAAGGATTCGAGTTGGTCGCTATGGGACCAAAAGGGTGCAATGGACTCAAACGAGTCGATCATTGACCGGAGTGACTCAAACGAGTCGAGGGATTGAATCTAGTGGCCACGGGGGACCAAAAGGTTCGGATTGACCACAAGGGGCCAAGAATTGGTTTGGTATGGTTGGACGCGTTGAAAAATGGAATGACGATTGTCCGAACGACGAGACATACGTCACGCATTCGTACAATCGGGGCAATGGAGAGACATACGTCAAACCATCCCTTTTTCATTCAAGTTTTTGGTTGAATTTCTTAGAAATCCCAAAGGTTATCAAAACATTTGGTTTGAAACCCAAAATGAAGAGGTTTTAACAATTTTGTGAAAAACGCACAAGTTCGGCTCGTTTTGCAAACGGTTTTGAAAAGCGAACAAATTCGGCTTATGTTCACGTTTGGTTTTGAAAATCATGAACAATGTTTTTGTTCAAGTTTGGATTTGAAAGTGATGAACATAGCTTGTTTGTTCAAGTTGTTTTGAAAGTTTGTGAACATAACTTGTTTTGCAAGTTATCCACAAAGTGTTGCTCGAACTTGCGAATCCTTCAAAATTATGCTAAATTTTTGATAAGGTTTGGAAAATATGAGTTTTAAACCTCCTAGGTTCTGAGCTCCTGGGCTAGAACCTCAAAAATTGGCCATTTGGGAGCCTAAACTCAGATTCTGAGTTCTGTCATGGTCGCATTGTGACCATGACTTCGCACTGTGAACAATGCGAATTTTTGAGTTCAGAAGCTGTTTCTGAACTGTTGTTCAGAAACAACTTCTGAACACACTCAAAACCTTTTAGGGGAGTAAAAAGCTTTGAGTTTTGGCAATGAAAAGGGCTGGACAAACCAGTTTTGATGTTTTGCAAACCTTGGGATTTCTTTTGAAATTCAAAAGGGGTTTTTTAGAGCAAAAGGTTTTGAACCAAAATTAGGATGCAAACACAATTATAAATGCAAGATAATGACTTAGAAACTTACAGAGATCCTTAGCAAAGCTCCTGCTGCAATGAACTTGGATTGGTTGAAGGTTCTTGCAAAGTTTTAACAAAGGCAATGAACTTGTGCAAAGCTTTGTGTTTGGAATTGATTTTTGCTAGTGCTTTGGGCTATTTTCTTTGGTTGTTTGTAAGTGTATCAAGTGTTAATGAGTAGTGTTTCTAAGTTAGAATAATGTTGTTTTTCCTCTTGCCTTGCATCTCTATTTATAGGCCAAAATGCAATCTAATGCAATGATGGAAAATCCATAGAACCTAGCTGATTTGTGGGCTAAATTCAGGCTAAATTGCTTTGCATTTAATGCTAATGGATAGAGGTAACCTTGCCTTGTGCCAAGGGTTAAAACCTTGACTGATTTCAGCCACAAATTCAATGGTCTTTGGATAGAAATGATGAGGAAACATGGCTGGATTGCAATTGGCTATGCTTGGGGATTGATCCTTGCAATCTCAATGGTTGGGCAATAAAAACGTGCACTGTGATGTGCAGAGGTTGGGGGAAGCAAAAAGCAACATGTGGGCTGGTGTGAGAGGGATGAAAAGCTGCTGAAAAACAGGGCATCAATCATGGTTTTTTGCAAGTGAAAACCAGCTGGGTTTGACTGGTTTTGGGGGAGAAAGCAGGAAGAAAGTCCTCAAGCTGGTGGCTGGCAACCCTAGGGTCAGTAGCAGGTCACTTGGGAGGGACAAGAGCTGCCCAAGGGCAAGCCCACTTGCTTGCCACATGCTAGGTTGGAAGAAAAAGTTTCTTTCCTTGGCATTAATGGCAAGTCCTTCAACTCTGGCTTTGCTGAGCCAAAAAGGCCATGAATGATGATAAAACAATAATAAAAATCAAATGTAACAAAAACTGGAATTAAAATCAAAGAAACCAAAAATCTGCAAAAAATTCGCAGACTTCGCACTGCGAAGTCACCATTTTTGAAATGTTGACTTTTTGGTTGACTTTTGTTGACTTTGACTTTTCTCCTCTTTTTGATTTTTTTTGAAAATTGTTTTGAAAAGGCCTAGGACAAAATTGGGGTACTACAGCTGGTACTTCGACTGTATAGAACTTTTGATAATGATTTGTGACCCGTTTTTCCTATGAAAAACTAGTATATATACATAGAAAAATAACTGCAGACCTAACGGCTAAAAACTATATAATTTCGACAGCTTCAGCATGACTTCCACGTGTCTGAACCTTCCAACTTGCCTCTTCAAAGAGAAACTGGTTGAAGTATTCTTCCCTTCTGTCGAAATAACTGAACTCAAGGAGAGATCTTTCCCTCTTTGTCGAAATCCTGTTAGTCGAATCACCACAGGGCTCCTTTCTAGACTTAAGCAAGTCTTATGCTCTTGGACGTGGAGAACTTGCAACTTGAATCTTCCTTTAGTCGAAATCTGCATCTATTTCTTGTACTTAGAAAATTTCATGGTTTATACCACTATATAGTTAGTCGAAATAAGGGAAATCAAATTACGTGCTAACAAGTTCACCCACACAAAATACAAGCATTAACCCTTTCTCTCTCATTGCAAACATACTCTCTCTTTCATCTCTTCATGTATCTACCGTGTTCTTCACTGTGTTTTTCTTTCATCAACTGTTGTAAAATTAAATGTGTAATGGTATAACATAGAGGTTTCATCACTCGATTAAAAGTGTAAAATCTAATTGTGAGAGGAAGCACTCAAATAATCGAATTAGATGTAAAATCCTTGGTTCATTGTTAATTAATAATTTGTTTCTTTTGGTTCATCAACAACAACGAATTTTAATTTTAATTTTTGTTCTGGGTAATGCAGAAAGACAAATATAATCTAAACAAAAAACAAAAAACATTGAAGTATAAACATCCATTTTAGACAGCCTTGCCATTAATAATGTTGAAAATTCCAAGTCTCAACCAATAAAGGATCTATTCAATCTAATAATATTGTTCAATAGTAAAAAGAATAAAAGGAAGAAGAATTTGAGGAGTTGAGTGGTTGTGGTTTATGGTTGAATTGTGGAAATGGTGAGGTTGAGTTGATGAGAGAGAGAGAGCAGAAAGAGAAAGGAACTAATGAAAGAGAGAGAATGTGTGTGGTGTGGTGTGAGAGATTGAAAGATTGAGAGGGTAATCATGTATGGCAAAGCTATTATAAAATAGGTGTATTTCATTTGATCAAAGGTACAAAAAATTGGTCTAAGTTGGACCAATACTTTAGGTGGTTGAAACTATACTACTCTCCTTAACAAGTGCCCCAGAGACACTTGTTAATATTTCCTTTTCTAAAACAAGTTGTTTGGTCCCGCTATTGAGCAAGACTTAATTTTTTTGACCCCCTTTTAGTTTTATTCTATTCTTCTTTTCCGCCACGCCATTTTGTTGGGGGAATCTCCGAAATTTAAGTGCCCAAATCGAAGATCCCAAAGCCATGAAACATCGTTGTAGCTAGCTTTAACACATTTTGCAACATCATTTTGGATATTCCACGAGAACATCCTATTTCTCGACATTGATACCTTAGTGATGAGATTATTTTTCCCATATTTGATGGAGAGACTTAAATCTTTCACGTGAATATCATAAGCCTTTTCTAACCAATGTGCCATGCTCAAAATATTGTTCTTCATATTTGGGACATAGTGGACATTTGAAATAAATTGATGTCTTCCATCTTTCAAGCGAATTAAGATATTACCTTTGCCTTTTACTGGAATCTTTGAATCATCACCAAATGAGACATTATCACTTACTGATTCATCAAGCTCCACAACACATGCTCCTTTTTCCATACATACGATTGCTTGCACCAATGCCAAGGTACCATGAATTGTATTGGATGCCTTCGTTACTTCTGAAGGTGAGAAAAACACAAGAAGGGGGGTTGGATTGTGTTGGCTTTTTCTTTTATTTCTCAAAAACTTAATGATAGTTCAGAATCTGTTATTCATCAGATTTTGATGCTCTGTTTCAGAGTTGTTTTGCAGCGGATGGAAAGTAAATGAGAGAGAGAGAGAGACAATCAATTATCTTGGTTCCTTCCACAACCCGGAATTAGTCCAGTCCCCTTGTTACTAACAAGAGATTTTCACTATAATCACAAAGATTACAATTGCTCAAGCACACAACTATGAGACTTCCTTGCTCAAACACACAGTATGAGACTTCCTTGCTCAAACACACAATATGAGACTTCCTTGCTCAAACACAAAGTATGAGACTTCCTTGCTCAAACACAAAGTATGAGACTTCTAGTTGCTCAAGCACACAAGCAAGAGACTTTTTAATCAAACAGAATTACAAAGAATATGTTTGAGTTGAACACTTGATATACTATCAGTGGTGTTCACAAAATACAACACAGATTCAGACTCTATACTTAAGAAATTCTAAGATAAAAAGGTTTGTAAGAATTTCTAAGTTATTTGATGACTTTCAGATTTGGCAGTTTTGTGTTTCCAGAAAACAGAGTAACAGAGTCTTGTTACAGTGGCACAGAGTCATGAACTTCTTCTTCAAATCTTCAATCCTTTATAGAGGAATAAAGAGCTGTTGTGAAGATGCCATGTCATCAATTAGAGCCGTTGGAATTAGAAGCTTCAGCCAGCATTAAATCCTCCTGTTCTGGTGTGCGCACAGAAAACAGAGCAATACGATTTTGAATTGTTTCCTTAAAACCTGGCTGCATGTTTCATCCAAGGAGGCAATGGTTGCAGAGAGTTGTTCTGACTGTACAGTACTTTACTGTTGACAGTGACAGTTGTTGACTTCTGCTTTTCCTTAAAACTCATACGCAGTTCTTCAGAAGCTGGTCTTTCAGACACTGTTCATCAGACGCACTCTTCAGAAGTTGGTCTTCAGACGCACCTTCAGAAGCACTGTTCATCAGACACACTCTTCAGAAGCTGGTCTTCAGACACACCTTCAGAAGCACTGTTCATCAGACGCACTCTTCAGAAGCTGGTCTTCAGACGCAGTCTTCAGAACTTTCAACACAAGCTTCAACATTTCTTCTTTTTGCTCTTAACTTGATCTTTCAGAACCACCATTAGATACAACAATTAAATATATGGTCCTGCACACTTAGAACAAGCATTAACATCAAAATTCAAAACTCAAAAGAGAGTTGTTCATACATTTTGTTCCAACAATCTCCCCCTTTTTGATGATGACAAACATAAGTATTAATAGAAAATTGTTGTTAATTTAATTAACAAGTTGACTTCAGGGTCTGAGGTTTGTAAGCTCCCCCTAAGTCTGATAATTCACAAGGTGAGGTTTGTAAGCTCCCCCTGAGTCTTATCCAGGTTAATTAAATTCAATTTAAATCAATAAAGAGTGATACTCAAAATTTAATTGACAAATTGACTTCAGGGTCTGAGGTTTGTATGCTCGCCCTGAGTCTGATAATTCACAAGGTGAGGTTTGTAAGCTCCCCCTGAGTCTTATCCATGTTAATTAAATTCAGTTTAAGTCAAAAATCACTCAGAATTATCTCACATAATTTAATCAGAGGCTAAGAGATGAGAAGCTGTTTTCCTAAGTTAATTACATATCAGAAATTAACTTATATTTTGTAAGCTCAGAGCCTGAAATACTTGTTACTTTTACTCCCCCTTTTGTCATCAACAAAAAAAAATTCAAGAATTTAAGAGAGTTAAAACGTGAGATAAAAATGTTCAGAGCATTTTGTTCTGTACCACTGAACTGTTTCAGACACAATTGTTTAGATCATTTTGTTCAGTACCACTGAACTGATTCAGACACAATTGTTCAGAACATCAGTACTACTGAACTTTTTCAGACAGAATTGAGAGTTTTTAAATGGGTCTGAAAACTGAACATATAAGATGAGAAGGTGAAAGTGTGACTGTGTTTTGAGTGTTTTTGTTAAAACATTTCAGAAACTGAAAACATTAAACACAACTGCACATTAATGACTTTAGGAGGGGCAAAGTACAACTTTCAAAACTAACTCATCACTGCCCAGCAGTTATAGCTTATCAGATTCTAACCATGTGTTAGACTACTGTTCAGATTCACTCTCATTAGTGGGCCACGTGTAAAGTGTCCACTTATAATGAGTTTTATCAGAAGTCAAAAATTCAGATTCTGAAACTCAGACTCTGATGTTTTCAGAAGCTGAACTTTCTTCAGACTTTCAAAGTGAGTATCTGTTAAGTCTTAGCTTCTGATGAACTTCAGATTCTCAATTTCTATTCAGAGTCAAGCAATTTTTTTCAAGAGATGAAATCCATGTTCAGTATCAATGAATTGAATATCCAAAACACCCTACTGAACATAATCTCTAATATAATGATGTTTAATTTCAATATGCTTGGCTCTTGAATGTAGAATTGGATTTTTAGACAAACATATAACAGCAGTATTATCACAAAGATGGGTGTGCTGTTTTCATGAATCTGATAGTCTTTCACATTGGTGTAGAAGCTGTTAAGTATAACAGAGAACAAATCATACCTCTGTTGAGCTTCTGATCTACCTCTCCTTGTTCATTCAGGTTGTTTCTGAACACCCATTTTTGTTCCAACAATGTTCTTGATTGGCTTCAGGAGAAGTGTCAGCTTCTGAGAGTTTTTCAGCTTGGAGGATTTTCAGCTTTTAGACTTTCTTCAGACTCAGAAATCTGTTCAGGTTCTGAAGTGTCCTGTGAGAGCTGAAGATATGCAAAACTCTCAATAGCTCAGTACCAATGATCTAGTCTTTTTGGTTTCCTCCAGATCCCACAGTTCCTCCCTCTTTCATGGTCAGGGTTTGGAACATAAACTTTTCTCCTGTCATGTGCAGCAAGCAGCCACTGTCCAGGTACCAAGAATTCTCCTTTTGTTTGGCTCTTAAGCATATCTGCAACAGAAATAATTTCAGACCTAGGTACCCATATCTTTATGGGTCCTCTTGGGTTAGTTCTGAAAGGTTTAGTCTTTTGTTGCACTTTATGTTTGGAGTTATAAGACTCAGACTTGTTCAGATACCTTGGATATGAATCCTTTAATCTTGAATAAGTCTTAGTATCAGACACTGAGTTCTTCAGAACCTGAGCTTTCAATGGTCTTGACTCAGATTTCTTCAGAACCTTAGACTTGAAGGTCTTTGGTTCTGAGCTTTTTAGAATCTGAACCTTTGAAGACTTTGGTTCTGTTTTCTTCAGAACTTTGGACTTAAGAGTCTTTGATTCTGATTTATTCAGAATCTTGGATTCAGAAGTAGTAGGTTCTGATTTGTTAAGAACTTCAGTTTTGCCTGCTCCTGACACAAAGCAAACTTTCAGACCTTTCTTAATACAATCAGAATCAGATGACAGACTGGCTTTCTTTTGTATCCTTTGTCTGACATTCTGAGATTTAAAAGGTTTTGTATAAACTGGTTTAGTATCTTTTGAAGATTTCATAAACACAGCCTTTTGAAAATTTGAGTCTGAATTTTTCAGATTCTGAGACTTGCTTGCCTTAGGTTCCGAACTCTTCAGACTTTGAACCTTTTTAGATTTAAAGTCTGTTTTCCTCATAGTCTTAGACTTAGAACCTTTTGGTTTAGACTTTGGCAAATCTTTAGATTCTGCCTTCATCTTTCCCTTAGGTTCAAAAGTTTTGGATTCTGAGTTGTTCAGAACCTCAGGTTCAGCAGTCTCAGTTTTTGATGAATTCAGTTTCTCAGAACTGTCAGATGCAGGTACAAAGCACACCTCAGTGCCTTTCAAAATATCTCCAGAAAATGGTAGAATTGTTTCTGTTGAATGATTGAATGGATCATTCTTGAAACCAATTCCTTCTCCTCTGTTTCTGTTAATATTGTAAATCATTGAAGCAACCTTACTTCTGTTGATTCCTGTTAAGATGAAATCCTGAAGAGCAATTTCTTGTTCACTTGGAACTTCATCAGGTTTCTTATGAACCATTTCTCTGAGTTCTCTAACTTCTTCATCAATCTCATTGATGTGATTCTGAAGTTGGAGATTCTCATCAGCCAGCAAGTTATGTTTCTTTTTCAAAGATTTTAATTGAATCAACTTGCTTCTGAGGTGGTTCATAAGATCCTTAACTGTATCAACAAGCTCAGAACGAGTAAGTTCAGAATATACCTCATCTTCTTCTTCAGAGTCTGATCCTGACTCTTCATCAGAAGATGTTGTAGCAATCAGAGCTGCATTTGCTTCTTCTTCTTCTTCATTCTCAGACTCAGATTCATTGTCAAGCTCTTCCCATGTAGCCATAAGACTTTTCTTGAATCTGTCTTTGAAGTTGCTTGATTTTGAGTTGGTCTTTCTGGATTTCTCCTTTGATTTGTCCTTTTGAAGATCTGGACAATCAACTATCAAATGACAGTTTTCTTGCAGCTGTAGCAACCTTTCTGTTCTTCCTTCTTGGAACCAGATCCTTTGAAGTTGCTGCTCCTGTTAGAGAACTTCTTTTGTCTTTTCATTAAGAACTGAATTCTTTTAGAAAGCCTTGCTAGCTCCTCAGCTTCTGAATCTTCTTCAGAACTTCCCTCAGGAGATTCTTCATCAGATTTTGAAGCTTTTAGGGCTTTTGAAGACTTTCCTTTGGATTTAAGTTCTATAGACTCAGATTTTCTAACAGGTTCATCTTCATTGAGTCCTAGTTCATGCACTTTGAGAGAGCTTATAAGATCTTCAATACTTAGAGTATTTAGATCTTTAGCTTCCTCAATAGCAGTCACTTTGAGTCTCCATTTAGATGGCAGATTTCTGAGGATCTTGTTCACATGATCAGCAGTAGTATACCTTTTCTTCAGAATCTGAAGTCCAGAAACCAGAGTCCGAAATCTTGAGAACATAGTCTCAATATTTTCATCCTCCTTCATTCTGAACAGCTCATACTGCTGAACCAGGAGATTTGCTTTTGCTTCTCTAACCTTCTTGTTTCCTTCATAGTTAGAGCAGAGAGAGGTGAAGATGGCTTTTGCTGTTGATTTATCACTCAGCTTCAAGTACTCATTGTGAGGTAGAGAATCCACAATGATACCTCTTACATTGTGATGCTTTCTGTAGATCTTTCTTTCAGCATCAGTAAGGCCTCTTCTATTAATAGCTACTCCTTCTTCATCAACTGGTATAATTATACCATCTTCTATGATATCCCATAAGGAGTCATCAATTCCAATGATGTGACTGTACATCTTGCTTTTCCACCAGGAAAATTTCTCAGGATCACCAGTAAACATAGGAGGTTTATGGTGTGAGTGAGATTTCCTTTCATCTGTACCATATTCATATGATACAGAAGCACCACCACTTCTTTGAGAGGATTCACCAGAATCATCAGAATACATGTTTTTCTCAGGATCTTTACTGACTCACTGTTAGGTGATTGAATATCAGAACCGGAGCTCTGATACCAACTGAAGGTGAGAAAAACACAAGAAGGGGGGGTTGAATTGTGTTGGCTTTTTCTTTTCTTTCTCAAAAACTTAATGATAGTTTAGAATCTGTTATTGATCAGATTCTGATGCTCTGTTTCAGAGTTGTTTTGCATCGGATGGAAAGTAAATGAGAGAGAGAGAGGCACAATTAATTATCCTGGTTCCTTCCACAACCCGGAAGTAGTCCAGTCCCCTTGTTACTAACAAGAGATTTTTCACTATAATCACAAAGATTACAATTGCTCAAGCACACAGCTATGAGACTTCCTTGCTCAAACACACAGTATGAGACTTCCTTGCTCAAACACACAGTATGAGACTTCCTTGCTCAAACACAAAGTATGAGACTTCCTTGCTCAAACACAAAGTATGAGACTTCTAGTTGCTCAAGCACACAAGCAAGAGACTTTTTAATCAACCAGAATTACAAAGAATATGTTTGAGTTGAACACTTGATATACTATCAGTGGTGTTCACAAAATACAACACAGATTCAGACTCTATACTTAAGAAATTCTAAGATAAAAAGGTTTGTAAGAATTTCTAAGTTATTTGATGACTTTCAGATTTGGCAGTTTTGTGTTTCCAGAAAACAGAGTAACAGAGTCTTGTTACAGTCGCACAGAGTCATGAACTTCTTCTTCAAATCTTCAATCCTTTATAGAGGAATAAAGAGCTGTTGTGAAGATGCCATGTCATCGATTAGAGTGTTGGAATTAGAAGCTTCAGCCAGCATTAAATCCTTCTGTTCTGGTGTGCGCACAGAAAACAGAGCAATACGATTTTGAATTGTTTCCTTAAAACCTGGCTGCATGTTTCGTCCAAGGAGGCAAAGGTTGCAGAGAGCTGTTCTGACTGTACAATACTTTACTGTTGACAGTGACAATTGTTGACTCCTGCTTTTCCTTAAAACTCAGACGCAGTTCTTCAAAAGCTGGTCTTTCAGACACTGTTCATCAGACGTACTTCTTCAGAAGCTGGTCTTCAGACGCACCTTCAGACGCACTGTTCATCAGACGCACTCTTCAGAAGCTGGTCTTCATACGCACTCTTCAGAAGCTGGTCTTCAGACGCACCTTCAGAAGCACTGTTCATCAGACGCACTCTTCAGAAGCTGGTCTTCAGACGCAGTCTTCAGAACTTGCAACACAAGCTTCAACATTTCTTCTTTTTGCTCTTAACTTGATCTTTCAGAACCACCATTAGATACAATAATTAAATTTATGGTCCTGCACACTTAGAACAAGCATTAGCATATCCAATTTTCTTTTTAACACTTTGTTATCATCAAAACTCAAAAGAGACTTGTTCATACATTTTGTTCCAACAACTTCCACATGCTAGCAACACTATTTCGAATTTGTCATCCTTTTCTTCGACATAGTTAGTCTTCTCCTTTACTCGTTTCTTGGCAAATCTACACACTAAAGCATAGTGGTCAAACTTCTGACAATTTTAACATTGAGTTTGAGATTTGTCATATCTTGTGTTTGGGTATCGTCTCCCACGTCCTCTTGTCAAGGTCTCTCCTTTCTCGTAAATGCTTCCGGTAAAAATTGATCATCGTCCACCACTACCACGTCCAAATTATCCTCGACCGCAGCCATGTCCTCGCCTTTGTTGGCTCTTCTCATTTCTTTGACTTTCTTCTTTCTCTTTTAGCTACATTTTAAAGAGTTTTTCGATGGTCTCTTTCTTCTTATTGGGTTTCTCCTCGTAAGTTTGCAATGATCCTTGAAGTTGCTCTATTGTCATAGTCTCTAAATCTTTGGTTTCCTCAATTGTCACAACAATAGGCTCGATTTTAGGATCCAATGATCGGAGTGTCTTCTCCATAATTCTCACATCTTCTAACTTTTCACCATTTCTTTTTAATTGATTTGAGACAACAATAACTCTAGAAAAATAGTCTGAAATAGACTTTGACTCTTTCACGAGCAAGGAGTCAAACTCGCCTTTTAAAGTTTGGAGACGTACCTTCTTTACCTTGTCTTCTCCTTTGCAGCAAGTTTGAAGCTTCTCCCATGCCTCCTCAACAGATGTTGCATTTGAAATTTTCTCTAACTCATCTTCGTCCAATGCTTGGTAGATGAGGGATAGAGCTTTTTTGTCTCTCTTGAATCCTTCAAAATGCCTCTTTCTGTTTGAGTCAAGGAATCCTCATTTTGTGATTCCTTATAGCCTATTTGAACAACCTCTCAAACTTCACGTGCTCCAAGAAGAGTCTTCGTTTTGATGCACCAATTATCATAGGTGCTTTCATTGAGAAGTGAAACTTCGCCATTATTATTTATTATTTATGATTAAGTTTCCACACACTTCAATAAAGAGTTTACACACTTCCCTCAACTAAGGGTCTGTTTGGTAAGACATATAAATAAGTTAGCTTATAACTTATAGTTTATAGCGGATAAGCTCATATGACAAAAAAAAAAATCTGTTTGATAACAACCCTTTTATTATGAGCTCATGACTTATTTTACAAGCTTTTAGCTTATTTTTCAGACGCTATTTCAAGTAGAGTTTGAACTTATAGCTTATCATCTTTTGTTCCATTTTTACCCTTATCTTTTCAACTAAAACCCATTTTTACCCTTTACCATTTATTATAATTTAAAACAAATGGTTAATGTTTTCAACGCTAAGCTGGAAGCCTGGAACAATTTACGAACCCATTCTTCGTCACGTGATTATTTTTCTTTGTTCCGTTTAGCAATGAGTGAATTTTAACTAATATGCATTGAACGTGTATCCAGTTGCATTTTTTTTGACGAAAAATGCGTATATCTAGTTGCTGTACGTTGCCTATATTATTATATACCTTATTTTACCTTTTTGTTCTTTTTTTAAGAGATTTTGTTTTTTTGTTGTTGTTGTTGTTGTTCTTTTAATTTTTTTTTTTGTTTTTAATCTTATGGATTGATTATTTTTTGTTTTGTTTTAAATATAAAATTTTATAATTTAATTTTTATAAAGTATAAAAACTGAAATTAAATAAATTTAAAATATTGTTATGGAAAAAATGAGTTAGCTCATATTGTTGCATACTGTCATGTAATTCTTTCTGTCTGTCCCAAATGCAAAACACAACCGTGTGCAGTGTTAAAAGAGCCAACAATTTTTTCCATAATATACAGGATATGCCCTAAACATACCCTTGTTCAAATACTACCATGGTATAATTCAGGAGGCAAATCAGCGTGTGTTAGATTGGGTGGACAATATCCCAAAGAAAAATGGACTCAAGCATATGACGAGGGTCGACGATGGGGCCACATGACAAACAACATCGTTGAGTCCTAGAACTCTGTGTTTAAGGGAACACGCAACCTACCTGTTACACCTATAGTCCAATCAACCTATTATAGGTTGGCGTGTCTTTTTGCCGAAAGGGCTCAAAGTGTGTTTGCAAGGGTAGGTTCTGGAGATGTGTTCAGTGAATATTATCATAATATGATTAAGGATGACATTGGTAAGTCCAACACCCATTATGTCGAACAGTTTGACCAAGAGAGGTATACCTTTTCTGCCCGTGAGACCGTCAACTACAAGAAGGAAAGGTCAATGAGAACTTTCAAGGTGGACCTACAAGCAGGGTGGTGTGATTGTGGGAAATATCAAGCTTTACATTTGCCTTGTTCCCATGTCATAGCCGCGTGTTCTTCATTTCACCATGATTACACAACCCTTATTTCAGATGTGTTAAAAAACAAGAGTGTTTACGCCATCTACAACACATCATTCAAAGTAGTCCACGACAAGAGTTATTGGCCCCCATACAACGGTCCCAATGTAATATCCCGCTTAAAAGTATCATTTATCATGTATTAAGAGCTTATAATGCTAGCATGGCAATTTAGTAATTAGTGGCAATGGCATTATGGAAATTATTTCAAAAAGGAGGATTATAAGAAAATGAGGTAAGATATTTTCTTACCATCCTTCTTCATTCCTTTTACCATTCCAAAATCAGCTCTCCCTCCCCCTCATCCTCTAGTTACACGCCTTCACCCCTCCTTTCCTCACTCATCAAAATTCATTCACAATACTTGTGAGAAAGTTCTTGCTAGTAAGCTTGGCTTGGAAGTTAGAACAAGAGAAAGGAAAGAAGAACAAGAAAAGTATCAAGAGAAGAGTTAGATTGGAGCAAGATAGGGTTTTGGATTTCAAGCTTAATCAGCACCATTTGAAGTTAAGGTGAGCTCCACAGGGTTTTAGAACCCGCATTGAGTAAGTTTGAGTTTTGTTTTAGTATTATGAGCAAGAATGATAAGATTGGAATTTTGGTGCCCTAAATTCATTATACTTGCGATTCCTTGATCATACATGTTGTAAACTGTTAATATGTATTAGAATTTATCCCTTAAAGTTGTATGATGTTTGGGTATGTTGGATGAGCCTAAAATGGTGGAAAACATGTTTTAAACTTGCCTTATGCTGTCCAACTGCAGGTAAAATCGTGTCACGATTTTACCACCGTGTCACGATTTTATAGGCAGGAACCAACACGATTTCTGGGTAGGAAATCGTGACACGATTTCCAAATCGTGTCACGATCCCACAGTGGCAGCACCATGTTGTTTTGTTCATCAAATCTTGCACCATTTCGGCTATCCAATATTGCTTCAGACTCAAGAAACAACATGTAATGATTAAGAGTCGCTAATGAGCATTATAAGACCTATCCTTAGAGAATGTATTAAGTATATAGCATGAGGAATATGTTCATATGTTAAGTATAGGGAGAATGTTTCCCCTAAGAGATGCACTTTATGCACTAAGAATAGTAGAGGAAGAAAACACTTACAAGGACATAAGACGAGAATCGATGAGAATGATTCCGTATTCTAAGTTATGAACCTTTTATAGGCTAAGTATTCAAGACTATTATTTTAAAGAATGAGAATTAATTATAAGACGGGCTTGATGTGTCTCTCGTATGCTCGCTAGTTAGTATACGAGGGGTTCCTGTGAAGTTACCGCCTTAACTGGCAGCCGGAACAATGAAGTTACCGCTCGTGAGGGCAGCTGCACATCCAAGTCTATAAAGTTAATGTGTCTCCTGTCTGCTCGTTAGTTAGTATACAGGGGGTCCCCGTGAAGTTACCGCCTTAAATGGCAGCTGGGACGGTGAAGTTACCGCTCGCGAGAGCAGCCACACAAAAGATAAGAGGAGTCCGGTGTTAGCCTGATATGATAGGAATTTTCACCGGTAAGAAGGGAGATGTACTTCGGGGTTACTCCACCCGGATGCACTCCGTAAAATGAACCCAGATAACTATTGATTGTTCAACGCTAACTTCTAACTTAAGATATGAAGATGATTATGTATATTTATATTGAGAATATGACAGTTAGTTCCTAGTGGACGAGAAATGATCATTAGATATTTCCCTTGATCACTAAGTACAAGTTAAGTTAAAGTTAGCATATGATGAGATATGATAAAGACATGTAGCGACCTTAGGTTTTCCCCTTGGTCGCGAAGTTAGCAAAGAATGATGGTGATCGTAGGAATCCCCAAGATTGCCAAGAGTAGGCACGGCGACCCTAGGATACCCCCGTGGTTGCCAACAGTTGGTAGGGTAGGGGCTCACTGAGACGTTATGTCTCATCCCTTTCCTTCTGGTGCAGGTTCTTCGCAGGTAGCACGACGTAAAGGTAAAGAGAAAGCTACAGATTGATCGTGCTGCTTATGTTTTATTTGGACGTTGTATATGATAATGTAACATGATGTATATATTATGGAGAATGTTTTGTATCGGATATTTGGGATTGTATCAGAAAACTTATGTATTGTATACTAGTTAAACAACTTTCTGTATTGTATTTAATGTATCCGGTACGAAATTTTAATACTCGTAAGAGATCCTAGGCAATCTCTATATGGGTGTTACACCCAAGCTTTGCCATAATCTAGACATGCGAAGACTAAAGAAAGGTCGACCCAATAGTACTCGTATTAGGACTGAAATGGACGAGGAGGTGGAAGAAAGGACACCGACACCAAGACTGTGTGGGTTGTGTCGGCATCCCGGTCATATCAGGAGAAATTGTTCGACCATAAATAACCGGTAGTTAATATCATTATGTAGTATGTGTTCAACCAAGCTTTAATCCAGTATTATGATTTTAATGTTTATTTTTATTATGCTAATTAAATAATATAATAGACGAGACGAGACAAACGCGAAATGTTGTTTCATTAAAAATTTAATTTAACATTAAACACTACTCAAACCAAATTACATTAACTTAAACAAACAACATTAAAACAATTGATTCTCCATGTATCGACTATTCTGACTTAACGTCGAAATACCATGGACCTTTTACATTTTCTTCCCACGAAAACATCTCTTGAACATCATCATCATTCTTCAGAAGTTTATATTCGTAATAGTAATCAAAATCTTTATGGGATCCCAAATTGATAAAGGGCTCTCCATAACAAATATTACTGACTTTTCGTAAAGGCTCATTAGCTAGACGAAAAATATGATTGAGCTCATTCTCCAACTTCACTAAAGTCATACATGAAGTTACTGACATTTCAAATGGCTGTATCCATAGATCAAATTTAATAGTGGTCAATCTTAAAGGAGGAGGAGAAGAAGAAGAAATATCATCTGAAGCAGAATCAGACATTATGCGAAAGAAGTATAAATGTATGAAAAAATGATTGTGAAATTGGATGAATGGTAGGGTGTATTTATAGAGGTGAGGTGAGAAATCGAAAAAAGTAATAATCAAACTTCATTACCGCCATTCTGTTTGCCAGTACTGAAAAAAATTTAAAATAAAAAAAACAACATCTCTGCCACCACCTGCAAAAGTCTGCGCCGTCTGCACCCACCTGCCATTACTGTCAAACCAAATTACAGTAATGGCCACAAAACGACCAAAAAAAACCCACAAAAAATGAAAGTGGATCATTTTCGTAATATAGTTTGAAAGGGGTCAGATTTGAAATTTTTTTGACAACAGGGTCGAAAAAAAAAAGTGAAGGTGAAAAGGTTGCTTTATCTCACGTGTGTTACTGTTCCATCCCAATTAAAATTCTTATTAAAATATAATAAAAATTTAATTAATAACAGATAAAATAATTCATAAATAATAAACAATTTAATTGCAATTTGAGAATAGTAAATACTTTCATATTTAAGAATAGTAAATAGTTTCATTAACTGACAAATGGCGAATTTGGCAAAAAAATAGATTTGTTATATTACTATATATATGTGATGATGTAAACAGAGGGTTCATTGTTTAGATAATAACGATTAAAAGAATAGAAAATGTCGGAGGAGGAGAAAAGGAGATCTGAAAAAGCAATGGGGTAAAAGCAAACCACTTTGCTTTTTAGTTCGTATTTTTTAGTTATGCTCTTGTGTTGTGTTGGTAGAAAGTAGAGACGTTAGTATTATTTTGGGTTTAGTGAAATTTGATTTTTGTAATTAATGCATTTTCTGTCTTTAACAGCAACAAAAATTGTTATCAGGCATCTATCTCCATGTGATTCCCAAATAACGAGTTTGTCGGATTTCTCTCTTTCTTTGTTTCTGTTGTGGAATCCAATTTTTCCATCGACCAGTATGAACTTTGAAATCAATATGGTTTGAACCATTCATTTACAAACCACAGCATGCATGTGTGGTTTATCAGCTTATGTTATATCGATTCATAGTATTCGGATGGGTGATGCATGATTTTTATGCTAACAAAAATGTTAATGATACAATGATCTTTTGTTTTGACTAATCACTGTATTTTATGATGCGGCCATGTATTATGATTTCATCGTTTCTTGTTAAGTGTAGGTCTAAAGAGATGTTGTATTCGGATGGGGGTGTCTACATTGGTAACTTCAAGGGTGAACTTCGTCATGGCAACGGAAAGTTCACATGGTCAGATGGATCAATATACGAGGGTGATTGGGTTGATGGAGAGATGACAGGGAAAGGACGGATCATACATGCATCAGGAGATAAGTATGAGGGTGGATTCTCTGGGAATAGCCGCCATGGTAATGGCACCCAAACTTGGAAGGAAGGAAATATCTACATTGGAAATTGGAATAAAAATAAATCAGATGGAAGAGGGATTATGAGTTGGGCTGATGGTGATGCTTTTTATGGTCGTTGGATGAATGGACTTGTACATGGATCTGGAGTTTATATATCTGCACGTGGGAATGTCTACATTGGAAATTGGAAAAGTGGTAAAATGGATGGAAGAGGGATTTTTATTTGGGCTAATGGTGATGATTTTAATGGTTGTATGTCAAATGGACTTAGACATGGATTTGGAGTTTATAGATTTGTAAATGGAGATGTCTACATCGGAAATTGGAAAAAAGAGAGAATGGATGGAAGAGGGATCATGAGATGGGTTAATGGTGATGTTTTTGATGGTTGTTGGTCAAATGGACTCATACATGGATATGGAGTTTTTAGATTTGCAAATGGGAATGTCGACATTGGTGACTTCAAGAGTACAGTTCTCCATGGGAACAATATGTACACATGCTCAATTGGAACAATGTACGAGGGTGATCAAGTTAATGGAAAAGTGACAGAGAAAGGATTGGCGATATGGGGCGTTCAAAATCCTGATGGATATTGCATATGTCCTGATTCCTCATCTGGTAAGAGCCCTTTGGTTATCAAAAGGGAATATATCCAAGGAGTTATAATTGTGGAGAAAATTAGACAGTATTTAGAAGTAACACATAATAATAAGAACCAAAAACAAGATAATTTTAGTGTGAAGAAAGTAAAGAAGAGATCGTGTATATGGACATTTTTAAAGACCATCAAAGCTATTATTTGAATATTAACTTGCAACGTGGCATCATGTAAATTATTTGATGCATTGTGGAAAAATTGATATACTATTCATTGTTACTAGTATTATCACCTTTTTTTTCAAATGTTTTATACTTCATTATTTTATAATCACGGCCTTATGTAGAAAATCATTCGACTGATAGATTAGATGGCGTCACGTTTTAAAAAAATTGTATGGTTCGAAAAGTTCCATGAAGTTAGAGTTTATTTATTGTATTCATATGTACTTGTTGCCTGTTTCCCATATCAAATTAGTATAGAAATAATCTATAATATAAATTATTTGTTTGATACTATAAGTGTAAAATTTGAAACACTTGCAGAATGATGTTTTATAAGGGGAGGGTTCCCCAAGTGCTTAGATACTTATCAAAATGATGTGATATTTTGTTGAAGAAATGTAGAGCTTTTTCATGCATTCTTTATAAGAACCTGCAATTTTCTAATAGAAATTTGTATGTACCTTATTTGTTATTTGTTGAAATCTGCAACGAGGATGGTGACTTTCTTATTAGGAAACCAAAAAATTTGTTTATGACATTAGTTAACTAGGCTGCTGAAATTTTGATTGCTAGAGCATCTAATGAATACTAATATGGTTTGATAGGACCAAACCCAATTATATATTACAAATTGTTATAGCTTCCAAAATTAAAATTTGGAAACTTTCATACTTGTGTTTGTACATCTATATTTTGACCTATGGCAGAGACGAATAGAGTTTGGAAGAAAGTTTTAGTTCAGCGTATAGCTGTTCAGTTACGAAGTAGACGTCCTCACAAAGTATTGGGTTATTTTATTTTATTTTTTATAAAAAAGAACTCTTGGCGTATTAGGGGAAATATCTCTATCTCTATATACATGTATTCTAAGCTACACTTTGCTTACATGTCACCTCACAAATGCCTCTTTTCTAATTTATTTTCCATAAGCATTGATCATGTGGCTCTCTCTTTTCTTTTTTTCCTTTTTTCATCTATTTACTAAATATTTACATATATACATTTATCTTTGTTATGTAACTGACAATTGAGCTTTAAAACTCTTTTCACTACCCATTCTTAAATTCCATTCTACTATAAGTGGCTCTTAATGTCCATATAATAAATAGCTTAACAAATAAATTTATTGTGTCACTTCAAAAGAAAAATTAGTGTGCCTCTTGGAAAAATATATTGTGTGTAGAGGTTTTTTTGTTACGTATTGTGCCACTTCAAAAGAAAAATTAGTGTGCCTCTAAAAAATATATATTGTGTGTAGAGTTTTTTTTTGGTTACGTATTGTGCCACTTCAAAAGAAAAATTAGTGTGTCTCTCAAAAAATACATTGTGTGTAGAATTGAAAACCAATAGGTATTTTAATTTAACGGTTACAACATTTAGTGCATGAATATATGATATGATTATATCCCACCATAATATGTTCCTATAAAGAATGTATGCACCAATCACAATTATTTACACGTCAACATGAAAAATTTGGAAAAAAACTCAAAAAGTCAGTCCCAAACCTAAACGTTAAAAATGTTATGCTACCCTAATAAATTATATTCACACTAATGAAAACTAAAATGAACGTTTTTTTTTCCTGATAAAATTTTTGCCACTTAATGTATTCAAACAAAAACAATCTTGCCACTTAATATATATGCATGGTTCTCCTTCTTCTTCCTTTTGTTTTATCATATGATATGATGATTTTCTCTTTTCTTGCTAATTTGGGATGGTTCTCCTTCTTCCTTCCTTTCATTTTATTTTTTTGTTTGATTAGATTTGCATTTACGGTCCATACTAAGATAGGTTGATATATTTCCTAAAAATGGTTGATATATGAAGCTTATATAGTGTGGAAGATCATATCTAGGGAGTGCATTATTTTATTGATTATTGATGTTGTTTTTTATTTCTTTAATTTTTTTTCCAGATTTTATAGATAACAATTAGAAATAAGTCTAAGCTTTTTCGAGGTTTGTTACGTCAAAGTCACATTAAGGAATTTGGTTTGGTTGGCAACAATATGGTGCATTTGGAATATTATAATATTAACTTTCATTTGGAGGTAGATAATGCGGCAAAATTGGTAGATCAAATTAAAACTATTGCAAAAAAAAAAAATCAAAAGTATTGTTTGGTTCTGATTATTAGGGAAGGGGTAAAGACTCTTGGTATGTTTTTTTTTCCTAATTGGTGAAATAACCATTAATTTTCTTAGAGCATGTAAAACTATGTTTGCAAGGGTTTGGATATCTCTTATGCTCCACGTAATTCATTTTGATAGATAGATATAAGATAGATGGTTGTATTAATAGCATCGTGATGGAAACACTCTAAGATTTAGTGTAATGTAAAATGTGTAGGAATGAGTAGAAAATTAGTGTGGGGTAAGTGACAGTAATAAAGGGGGAGAGTGAATATGAAAATTTATACAATAATTTTTTTTTCAACTTATGAGTTTGTGAGAATACATTAGTGATGATATTATTGGCCATTGAACAACACATTCATTTTTTTAAATAACAACACATTCATTATATGCCGCTTCTCGCTTCTTCTTTTTTTTCAATAGCCTTCCTGCATTTTATTTTGGTTAAAAGCTTAAAAAAAATCATTATTGATGTTATAATGTAACAGTTTTTTTTAATAAATAATGTAACGAATTTTTGAAACTAATGTTTTACTTTATCATAAGTGGATCTAATCTTATTTCACGGGACCGGTCCTAATATATGTGACTATGTATTGTGTTTGACCAAATATGTATTGCTAAAATATCTCTCGAACAATGATTACTGCAAAACTCAAATTATGAGAATATATATGTCATTTTTGTCTACTTCAAAATACAATCTATAAAATCAAATTTATCTTAAAGTATCGTTCAATTTTTTTTTTTGAAAGGAAAAAAAATTGAATTTAGTTAAAAACACAAACGTAAATCTTCTACGTGAAAATGTTCAATTTTCATAAAGTCTTCTTGACTCTTATTCAAAAGTTCCAATAATGTATGTATATTGGACTTTTTAAGACAATTATAGATCTTGAGAGTCATTTACATTGAATATGCACCAAAAATAATAAAACACTAAAATTACAATTACTTGATGAGAGCTAATTTAGTTAAACAATCGTAGGTTGAGAAAAAATGCTTGAAAACTATTTCAATAATCCTTTAACGTATCAAATAAAATTATTTATTTAATTGTTCAATATTAAGTCAAAATCTTAATTGGTAGATTTTTAGTAGATTTCATTTCAACTTTTGTAATTAAATTTATTTTGTGTCCAAGTAACTTTTTTGTATTTTTTTTACATTAAAATTGATCAATTGCATTCTTTCATTTCTAAATGATAGTGTATTTTTTATTTAGGAAAACAAAGGGGAAGGGGGAGTTATTATTAATAACATTTACAGTAATGTCCCTTCAATAAAAACATTTACAGTAATGTCCTTTCAATAAATAACATTTTAATATTGTTTTATATAATATCAATCAATCATATTCGGTCAATTCAAAAATGTATTTTATTTTTTAAGAAAATAGATAAGAGAAAAATATTATTAATAACAATCACATTAATGATCATTTTACAACTATCTCACTTGGGATTTAAACCACGTCCTTTAAGCTTACAAAGTCAAGATACTCTTACTGATCTAAAACTCTTAAAAATAATATTGTCTTTTTTATACAAAAAATAATAGTGTATTCTTATTAATGATATACTTAAGTAATATAATATAATTTTGGACTTCAATGCATGACTTTTTATGAGTAAAATAAATGCATGACTCTAAAATATGTTAATAATAATAATTGAAGTTACAAATGTTAATAATTGTGTAAAATACAAAAGATAATGGTAATACCATTTGTTGAACTTCAGATTCTTATGTCTCATTTCCCTATAAATCAGAGTTAAACTTTTTTTAATAGAATGAGTGTACCCAAAAAACGATAGAATGACAAGAACAAAAATATTTAAATTTAGTAGGATTTAAATAAGTTTTTAAATAAGTTTTGTTTATATTGATTTGTATGTTAGTGATTAATGATAAATATGTTGATGAGGGGAGGGGAAGTGTTAGTTGAAGAGGCGGTGGAGGGACTAGGAAGGCTGCGGGGGCGGTGTTAGTTGAAGAGGGGAGGGGAAGTGTGAGTGGGGCGGGTGTTGATGTGTAGGTGGAGGTGGGGTCTGGTGGTAGTGGGGAGGGGGTGTTGCGAATGAAGATTATTTCTTATAATGTGCGAGGTTTGGGAGGGGGGGAGAAGCGGAGGGAGGTGTTGCGGTTGGTGAGGGAGAAAAAACCGTGGGTGGTGTGCATTCAAGAGACAAAGTTGGAGAGGGTGGATGATTTTTTGTGTAAATCGTTGTGGGGTTCGTCTGATGTTGGTTTCTCTTATAAACCTTCTGTTGGTGCGTCGGGTGGCATCTTAACTCTGTGGGATGCTTTGGAGGTGGATATTTGGTTGTCTATGTCTTTGGATAATTGTTTGGTGGTTAAAGGGAGGTTCATTAAATCTAATCTCGATTTTTCTTTGGTTAATGTTTATGCTCCTTGTGATAATGGGGGGCGGCAGGTTCTGTGGGAGAGGTTGGGAACTTTGGTTAGTAACGACATTGAGGCTTCTTGGTGTGTTCTAGGCGATTTTAATGCTATCCGCTCGGTGGAGGAGCGTCGTAGTCGTGTGGTGGGCAACAGTTTAGAAGATTTTTCTGGTTTTAATCAGTTTATTGATGGCAATATGCTTATTGACTTACCTCTGTGCGGTCGGAATTTTACTTGGTATCGGGGAGATGGCGTGTCTTTGAGCAGGTTGGATAGATTTTTGTTATCTGAATCTTGGATTCTTGCTTGGCCTAATTGTATCCAGGCTGCCCTTCCTCGTGGTCTCTCTGATCATTGTCCAATATTGCTGACCGTTGATGAAGACAATTGGGGACCTAGACCGCTACGGATGTTGAAATGTTGGGCTGATTTGTCTGGTTACAAGGAGTTCGTGAAAGAGCAGTGGTCATCGTTTTCAGTTGTTGGGTGGAGTGGGTATGTTTTGAAGGAGAAGCTGAAACTTCTCAAAGGGAGTCTTCGGCATTGGCATCAGGATCATACTCAGAACTTAGGCAGTAAAATTAACGGGGTGCAGGAACGTATGGCGACTTTGGACATTAAGGCGGAGGGTGCATGGTTAGAGGAGGAAGAGTTTGAGGAGTTGCATCGGTTGTCTGCTGATGTTTTGGCTGTTTCTAAATTATATGCTAGCATGCAGTGGCAAAAATCTAGGATAACTTGGTTGAAGGAGGGGGATGCTAATTCCAAATTTTTTCATGGGGTGATGTCCTCTAGGAAACGTTCGAATGCTATTGTTTCTATTTCTGTGGATGGGGCGCAAGTTGAGGGGGTGCATGGGGTGCGAGGCGCTGTTTTTGATCATTTTAGTCGGCATTTTCAAAGGGTGGATGAGGAGAGACCAGGTCTAGGCGAGTTGGTGTTTAAGTCCATTTCTAATGAGGAGGGTGCTGATCTCACTAAACCCTTTTTGTTAGTGGAGATTAAGGAGGCAGTTTGGGATTATGATAGCTTTAAAAGTCCTGGACCAGATGGTATTAATCTGGGATTTTTTAAAGAGTTTTGGGATATGTTGAAGGTAGAGTTGTTGATTTTTTTTGCTGATTTTCATCGCAATGGAAGGTTAACCAAAGGTTTGAACAGTACTTTTATTGCCCTAATTCCTAAAATTGAGAACCCCCAGAGGTTGGCAGATTTTCGTCCTATCTCTTTGGTCAACAGTCTGTATAAAATTCTGTCTAAGGTGCTCGCTAATCGGCTTCGGAAAGTGATTGGTAATGTGGTGTCGGACACTCAATCAGCGTTTGTCAAAGGAAGACAAATCCTTGATGGTATTCTTATTGCTAACGAGGTGGTGGAGGATGCCCGCAGGTTAAAGAAAGAATTACTTTTGTTCAAAGTGGATTTTGAAAAAGCATATGACTCAGTTGATTGGCGGTATTTAGAGGCGGTCATGGGTAAGATGAACTTTCCCTTCGTTTGGCGTAAATGGATGATGGAATGTGTTACTTCCGCTTCAGCATCGGTTCTTGTCAATGGGAGTCCGACTGCTGAGTTTTCATTGGAGAGAGGCCTTCGTCAGGGTGATCCTCTTTCCCCGTTCCTTTTTCTGTTGGCTGCTGAAGGGTTTAATGTTTTGATGGATGGGCTGGTGGCTAATGGTATGTTTAGTGGTTATACTGTTGGGGTGCGAAATGATTTGTCTGTATCTCATTTACAGTTTGCGGATGATACCCTTTTGATTGGTGGGAAAAGTTGAGCGAATGTTCGAGCATTGAAGAATGTTTTACTTTTATTTGAGAAAATATCGGGGCTAAAAGTGAATTTTCATAAAAGCATGCTGTTTGGTATCAACGTGGCGAGTTCTTGGCTTCATGAGGCGGCGGTTGTTATGAATTGTAAGCATGGCTCGTTACCTTTTGTGTATTTGGGGTTGCCTATCGGTGGTGACCCGAGGAAGATTCAATTTTGGAACCCTTTGGTTGATCGTATTAGAGGTAGGTTGTCTGGTTGGAAGAGTAAAAATCTGTCGCTGGGTGGCCGGCTGATTCTTCTTAAGTCTGTGTTGTCCTCCATACCGGTCTACTTTCTTTCCTTCTTCAAAGCTCCCTCAGGTATCATTTCTATCCTTGATTCTATTTTGTGTAAATTTTTTTTAGGGGGGGAGTGAGGATGTTAGAAAATTGTCTTGGGTTAAATGGGATAATGTCTGTTTACATAGGGAGAATGGAGGTCTGGGGGTCAGGAGGCTGAAGGAGTTTAATCTTTCCCTTCTGGGGAAATGGGTGTGGAGGATGTTGGAGGAAAGGGGTAGTTTGTGGTATAATGTGTTGTGTGCGAAGTATGGCGAGGAGGGGGGGCGGTTGTGTATGGGTGGCGGTGGGGGTTCAGTGTGGTGGCAGAATGTGAACTATATTAGAAGGGGGGCGGTTAGTTAGATGAGCGGTGGTTGTTGGATAGTATCTCTAGGCAGGTGGGGGACGGGGTCTCGTCGTTGTTTTGGAAGGATCCCTGGTTGGATGGTGAGTCTTTAGAGAGTAGATATGCTAGATTATTTGATCTTGCTGAAAATAAATGTGCTACTGTTGCGGAAATGTGTTCTTTGGGTTGGGAGGTTAATGGTGAGGCGTGGAAGTGGAGAAGGAGACTGTTTGCGTGGGAGGAGGGGTTGTTGGGTGAATGTGTGGAACGGCTTTCTTCTATGGTTTTGCAGGTTGGTGCTTCTGACAGGTGGGTCTGGAAGCTTCATTCTTCCCATAAGTACACGGTTAAAAGTGCGTATAATTACTTGACTAATTCTGAGCTGACCATTGACGACCGTTGTAACCATGTTCTTTGGCTTAAGCAAGTTCCGCTTAAGGTCAATATTTTTGTTTGGCGGTTGTTCCTGAACAGATTAGCAACTAAGATGAATTTGTTTCGGAGGAACATTCTGGATTTTAATGAGTCTTTTTGTTCGGCTTCGTGTGGTTTTATCGAGGATCAGGATCACTTGTTTTTTTCTTGTGCTTTTTATGGTTGCCTTTGGCCTTTAATATCAGGATGGTTAGGTTACTCAACAACTCTTCAAGGATCTCTGTTCGAACATTTTCTTCAGTTTGGAGGTCTTGGGGGTTTTTCCAACAAGTCTCGTCTAGCTTATAATATTATTTGGATTTCCGCTCTTTATACCATTTGGAAGGACCGTAATTTGAGGCATTTTCAACACAAATCTAAACAACTCCTAACTTTGTTGGAAAAGGTTAAACTTCAAGCTTTTTGGTGGTTTAAATCTTCTTTTGCAGCTTTTGAATTTGATTATTCGGTTTGGAGGGTTACTCCTGTTTTATGTCTTCAGGCTGTAATTTAAAGTTTCTTTTCGCTACTTCGTAGTGGTGATTGGTTTGACATTGTAATTATTGGACTTGGTAGCTCCCTTTGGTACTTCTTGTACTAGAGGAGCTTGTGTTATTTTTAATAAAATTTGTTTAGCTTCTTCAAAAAAAAATGATAAATATGTTAAATAAGTGATAAATTGTATCTGTTTTAGTGTTCAATGAAGTGTTGTGTGTAATTAATGACGAAAACCCGTATTTGTATTACAAAAATATCTCTCTGTTTTTTTTAATGATAAAAAAATATCTCAATATCTATTAAAAAACAAATATTTTGGTAAACAAAAAAATTAGTATACGGTTTTCTTTAAAAAAAGTATATGGTTCATTAGTTGAAAAATAGTGTTTGTAAAAATAGTGTTCGTAAACAAAAGATGTGAAAAATATTCAATCATAGAAAATTGATAACGAACCATTGTCGTGTTAAGATGGTCTTAGTGTTGGTATAGTGGCGAAAAAGAGATGATTATGTTGTTTAGGGTTTATAAGGGATGAGAAAGTTCTAAACATATTTTAATTTTTTTAATTATGATTTAAACACATTGTATGTAATTGACATGTTTTATTCACTATAAAAATAATTTTTTGATCTTTAAAAAAAAAATATAATTTTTTGATAGCAGGCATCCATTTGACACACTAACGAATTTTTTTTTAAGCAAAAATAAATTAAATAAAAAAACACAAAAGATACAGAGACTGGGGGGGACCTTAGACCTGACCCAGGTTCAACCTAAATAGGAATAACACAATACATTACAGACCAGGTAGATCAACCCTAATTAATCCTAACAGAAAGAGCACTCCTCAAGAACGCAACCCAGCGCACCAGCGTACGAGCACGAAACCAGATTACAAATAAAATATGAAGAGTGGACATCCATAGAATAAAAAAAGGTATAGAATTGGCGAATGGATCCACCGCCAACACGGTATCAAGATCCACGTACCAGCAACCCCTTGAACAAAGCAGTAGGTATAATAGCTCTTTCGAGCTTAACAGTCTGATAACAGTCATATTGACTGAGATGGATAAAAAGACAGTACCGGAGAGGAGGTAACCCTGAAGACTTGAGGCGTGCACATCTCAACAGACCTGGAACATCAGAGAGTAAAGCACATGAACACCAACCTAACAAATTTCAGCAAACCACCCTTTCGGGTTAAAAGAACCAGACCGTTTCGGGTTTACGAAACCGAACCACAACAAAAGAGGCCATATCTACCACCACCCAAGGTCTCTGATCTGAAACACAAAAGCAAACAATACAAAAAAGTAGAAAAACGATACCAACAGAACCCAGATCAACGGAGCAGAACCACCATTGAACTAGCAAAACAAAACAAGAAGCAACGGCGCTGCCACCGACCTCACCTCTGCAACGACGCCATCAATGAACAGAATCCAGACTTTGGTGCAAACACAAACAAAATCTGCCGGAACAACCTTGTGAACGATGGTGAAGATCGAACAAAGGCACAAAGGACGCTGATCCGAGGAAGGAGAACCACCTCCAAAGCAACCGATGCCACACCATAGGAACCGGAGAAAGAAATCGTCTCAACACCAAACGACCGGAAAAGGGTGGTGCGGAGAAGAAAGACTCTCATTGCACCACCGTGTAAAGGGGCTACATCTTGCTGTGTGAAATTTGGATGAAAGGGGAAGAGGGGAAAGGCGGTGGGTTGGTTGGTTTAGAGAGAAGTGAGAGAGGAAAGGTTAGAGAGAGGGGATATGAAGCTATTAAAATGAATTAAAAAATTTAATTAAAGTAAATATATTATATGTTTTAAATGTTTAATATAATCTTTTCTTATCATTTAAAATAAATAGATTTGGATTTCCTTTTTAAACCATAATTGAGTGTAATTAAATAACTATTTATAATATTATGGATTTTATAGAGATTGATTCTTTAATAAATCAATTGTATAACGGTGGTTAAATTTTTCACTATTGAAGTCAAATCTGTATAATTATTTAAGTATGATGTGTCGTTCTATATTTTACTTTTAAGAAATTATCCAAGTTCATAAATAAATAATATTAAGAATTTGCAATAGTCACCAAATTCAATAAAATCAAATAATAAATATATTATACCAAAAATGAAATTATATAAGAACATCCTAATAAAACCCGTGCAACACACGGGTTATATACCTAGAGAGAGAGGGAGAGAAAATTCCGAACTTAGTGAGAGAAGGAAATGAGAATAATGAAGAATTATTCAATCTTATCCTTTTAAATACCCCTTCCTCTCAAATTACCATTTTGTCCCTTCTCTCTCTCTCTCTCTCGTAATTCCTCTGTTACTGATAATAGTTACGTTTAAGTGGGATGTTACAAATTATTTCATCCAGAAATCGAAATTGATCGTACTCCCAAATGATTCATCCTTTGTTGGATCTCATTAAACAATCACTTGGTTATACTAATTTTTATTTATATAATACATTCATCCTTTAATTTGATTCTTCTTATTCTCACCTCTCAAATGTTATATTAATCTGCATAACATCCAGTTAGCATTACCATTATCTTTTGTTTTTTTACACAATTATTAACATTTGTAACTTCAATTATCATTATTAAAATATTTTAAGAGTCACACATTTATTTTACTCATAAAAGTCATGCATTGAGGTCCAAAATTCTATTCTATTAATTAGGTACATCATTAGAAATACACTATTACTTTTTGTACAAAAACAACACTGTTATTTGTAAGAAGTGTTAGATTAGTGGTTGTAGCTTGATTTTGTAAGTTTAAGGGACGTAGTTCAAATTGCATTGGAGATAGTTGTAAAATAATCATCAGTATCATTGTCATTAATAATATTTTTTTTCTTATATGTCTTTTTAAAAAAAAAACAATTATTTTGAATTGACTATCATTTTGAAAAAAGATACAAAAAAGTTATTCGGACACATTTATTGACATCGAATACCATCATTGTTGTGATGAAATAAATTTAACTACAAAATTAAATATGAAATTTATTAAATTCTACCAAATGAGATTTTGATTTAATATTTAACAATATATAAATAATTTTATCAGATAAGTTAAAGGTTTATCGAAATAGTTTTCAAGCATTTTTTCTCAACCTATGGTTGTTTAATTAAAGCCATGGCCATCAAGTATTTGAATTTTTTTTGTGCATATACAATTTAAATATAAGTTCGTTTTTTCAGGGTGCATAAATTGAACTATACTTTAAGATAAATTTCATTTTATAAATTTTATATTAAAGTATAAAAAAAACGACCGATAGATTATCATAATTTGAGCTTTTATCAAAATTTGAGTTTTGAATTAATAGTTGCTTCAGAAATATTTTACCAATACATATATGACCAAACACAAAAGATAGTCACATATATTAGGACCGGTCTGTCTCCCTTGAAAAAAAATAATATTAGGACAAGTCTCATGAAATAAGTTTAGATTCACTTGTGACAAACTAAAACATTAATTTCACAAATTTGTTACACTATAACATCAATAGAGAAAAAAAGGAAGCTTGCAAAAAGTTTCACAAATTTGTCAATTTTTTTTCTTCTTTCTCTCAGATTATTTAACCTACGCACATGACTGGCTTTGTGATTCAAAAACTTAACTTATAAGCAAATGTGGTTCAACATCTTTCTATTTTATGATAGAATATGCGATTCACACCTGAAAATTCTAGAAATAAAAAAATTATTCAATTACCTGTGTCATACAATTAAAATTAGGAATGTAAAAAAACGTCAATATGTTCTCAGTCATCTGATAAACAATAAAAAGAAAGACTCAGGGAAAAACTTCAAAATAACATACCATTTTATTCCACTGGGTTGTTTTTTTGTCGCCATACCAGCTCCCTATTTTGGTTGCATAGTAGCTTTCTTATTTTGGCTATATGGCTTTTTGTTTTGGTTGCTGTTAAAGATCACAAAGACTAAATTTGAACTTGAACTTGCAACATTAAACAAACTTTGTTTTGAGTTCTTTTATTGATGCATTTGTTGATATTCTAACATATGAATGAAAATAGAATATGATTTATATGAAAAAGGTTTCATTTTTTATTTTGATCATATGTATTATTTTTTTGTAAATTGTGACTTTTATGATTATATATTATTGAAGAGTAATCAATGCTTATTTTTTTTCAAGGATTTTACATGCATATAAATTTTAATATAAATATTTTGTTAACGTATCTTAGCCGTATCGTATCCTAAATTTTAAAATTTCACGTATCCACGTACCCGTATCGTATCGTACCCGCACCCGTACTACGTATCCAGGCTTCATAGAATGTAATTTTAGCAAGATGTGAAGCATAATGTAGAGGTGAAAGTTGGAGATCATATCATACCACAACCTATAATTCATGAGAGTATATAACCTATGCGTTGCACGGGTTTCATTAAAATATATATTTTATAATTTTTGTACAATTAACAAAAATAATATTTTTATCAAGTATAATCACATATAGTTTTGTGATCGAATGAGTTTTAAAAATTATGTCAATTTTTTTTTCTTGGTCTCTAATTTATTACAAATTACGTCAATTTATCTTGAATTTTGACAAACACCAAATACAATATCAAGCTCAAAGAAGTGTGTACACCCTGTGTTCTTCATCTCTCCTATTTTTGAAGTATTTGATACTTATAAGGATACGACAACAAAAATCGTTAATTTGTGCATCACATGTACTCAGTGTTTGAGGCATCTATTCTCATATTCACCAGTGTTTTATTTATCCTAGGCAGAGATCATGACTATGAGAAAAGGTGATCTCATATAGTACATACTAAACATTGTTGATGGACATGATGATGAGGGGAGGACCCGATGGTACATGAGATGAAGATGTAGAGCGAGGAGTTTATTAGTCACTAGTCAGTTGTTTTTAAAGCCATCTTTTTACGTTTGAACCCTATTCTGTAGTTTCAATTTTTTGATTTCATTATTCACTACTTATTCTCAAACCATCTTAACTTGTTACAATTTATTTTATTATTGGTAAGGAACTATAAAATGGTAAAAAATAATTAAGTGAAGGGTAAAAATGAAAAAAAAAAAAAACCTACAATGGTGTACTCCCTTTATACATCATTATAGATTTACCGGCACTAATTCTCAAAAAACATCTCAACATGTTGAGTGTTAGAGGTGACAAACATCTTATTCACATTTTCCGTTTAGTCGAGACTTCAAAACATTCATCATGAATCCTATATCAAAACAAGTCTTTTATATCTCTATTCCTTTCATAACATGGTAGCTTGAGATTCCTTGTAGTTAGCCGGTTGCGTGATTGTTGATTTTTAATGGTTGCTGCCATATTTATCATTGGTTGGTACTTGTTGCAATTTTTTCTGTGTATGAGATCCTTGTTTTGTTAACTTAGGGAGCTGGATGCAATTTGTAGCTTCATTACATAGTTAAATCATTGAACACCTTGGCGAGCAATTTATGTCAACATTAACACTAAAAAGTGATTACATAATCTTTTTTGAGCAAATTATGTCAACGTTAACATTTAAAAAGTTGGAAATGTGGAAGAGTCTACGCTCCATATTTTCCTCCATTGCCAAGTGATATCTCAAGTATAGGGAAAGATTTGGTTGGGAGTTGAGTTTTTAGTCCCCCCCTAATTCTTTCATCCAATTAGAATGTTCATCAGCCGGAGGTCGCAGTAAATTGTCAAAAAAAGTTTTTGGCATACTTTAATTTGGGTATTTTGGAATACGCGTAATGGGAAAAAATTTAAGAATAAGAATTTTGAGGTGAATTCGATCGTTGAGGAAATCAAAGTTTTATCTTAGAAACGGGGTTTGAATAGGCTCAATTGTTCTCCTTGTTTCTATGAATTGAGTTGGTTTCCGGGTGATTAGTTTGGTAGATAGCCTTCGTTTTTCTGTTATGGATCTGTTGTTGGCATTGGGCTAGTGGTTTGGGAGTGTGTGGTGGCTGTTGTGGGACTGTTCTGCAAGTTTTTGGGTTGCATTTAGTAGCTGTGTTAACCGATGTTGATTGCCTAGCCACCGTTTCCAATTTGGGTTTTCTGTCCTGTGTTTGTATTCTTTTGTTTTTGGTTTTTGGTAGGTGTTTGGCTGGTTCCCCTGGTGTGGTTTCTTTCACTGTAAGGGGTTGTATTTTCCTGCTTTATTAGCAGTGTTGTATTTCTTTTCTTGTGCTTGTCTGTTTCTTCTTGTGACAGTGCGTTTGTGCCAAATAAATTTTGCTATTAAAAAAACGGACTGGTTTCACTTTCTTCTAAGTTCTAACTCTCATAAAACCGAGAATTTCGGCTCATTTAAGAGAACACAGTGGTTATGAAATATCAGCAGTTATGAAGCCTTATTTATCAAATAAGTTGCATTCTTCAATCAGTGCTCTCAGTATGCTAGATTGGATAGATTGAATGAATCATAATATGTTTATCATCCATCATACTGGGATTTGGATGAAACATTTATCATTTGTACAACTGTTTATTATGTATGCATATATAATATATTGATGTATTATAGAATCAATATTGCTGTAAAATTTGTATATCTTATTTACAATTATGTAGGATGTATTTTTAGGATAAACTATATTTTGACCCGCACATTAAGCAGTGAAAGTTGAGAAAAAACATTAATACGAATTTGTCACGGAGTTTCTATCTAAGAATTATGGGATGGCGAAATATTTGTTCACAATCTTCCTAAATTTGGAGAAAATATTTATTATATGATACCGAAACCTGTTCGGTAGAAAGGAATTATGTGCTGATGCGTTGGTTAACTATGGTTGCTCTTTGGGTGACGGTATTGTGTTTTATCAGACTCAATTAAGTCATTTGGTGTCTGCTAATGTTATGGGAATTACTACCTCTCGCTTAATCTTATTGTCGTTCTTTTGTCTTGGGCTTAGGCCCTCTTTGTAATAATAAAAAAAGTAAAATGTTAACGAGTGTCCATACGACAATCTTTAAATGATAACTTTTTATAAAAATTCGTGAAGAAATTACGTGTTCCATCATTTCAAAGGTCAAACATAATTATAGATTGATCAAACTCTCATGAAGCAAATTCTTATATGAAAACAAAAGAGGATTAAAATCTCGAAAGAATAATTAATAAAGACTCAATATTAACATGATGAGACAAAATTTAAAATTGATATAGACATTTATTTCATCGTTGGCTATGGGGATTAGTAACCTTGGCAATTTTCAGTCTTAGGATCTGTTGCACAATTTTGGAAAGGCATATTAAGGAGAGTAGTTTTGTAGCCAGAATTGATCATAACAAAGTGAGCTGTTTGTTTTAACATGCACATATTTACAAAGACCGTTAGTGATGCTTATAACAAAATTATGACACGAAATACATAACAGATCAATAAATTGATGAGTTAAATGTAGAGGTGCAAAAGCAGTGGATGTGCATAGAGAGGAGCGTACATACAAAAGTGATTTGGGAGGAGTGAGATGAATTTTTTAGCAAGTGAACTGAACCTTGTGCCCAATAATTGAATTCAAGATGCATTGTTTCGGATTTCAATATAGTAGCAAAAAGGTTTGTGGATCAACATCAAAGATAATAGAAGATAAAGAAAAAGAAGAAAGTGTTGCAGGAAAAAATACATTGAGACAGAGAAATGGTTAGGAAAGCAAGAAAAAACTTAAGTTCATGATCTGAATGTCGGTGGAGTTTAGCATGGGTCGGTGGAGTTTTTTCCCACCAAGGGAAAGTTAATTATGTCCATTAGATTAAATGAAGAACACATTTTTATCCCACTCTCTCAACACTAGATTATTTTTTACACTATCTTTTACCCTCTCTTTCATGTCCCCACACACCCACACAACCACCACTAAATCACAGATTCAGCAACCACTTTGACCACCACCACACACCACCATGGTTGCTGCCGGAAAACTCAAAGTTCCAAGTTTTATATGGGTGTTGATCTAAAAAATAACAATTTGGATCTAATTGAATATTGATTTTCAATTTGGATTTTGCATTTTGACATGAAATTGGTCTCTCCATCCATTTCTTACGATTGCAACTAACCGGTTCCAAAATGAAAACCAAATTTCAATAATTAGACAAAAAAAACTAAAATCCACCATTAATGTTGAAAAGGGTTGTTTCAGTAACAATAACCATGACATCACAACTATTATGTCCTTTCAAGAAATCTTTCATTCATTCTCAAATATAAAAAAAAAAAAAACACCACATTCATCATCACCAAATTTATATTTTTATTTCTCAAAATAAAATAAAATAAAAATACAACAAAGACAACACTAGACTTGTGCATTCAAGAAATTTCAAATCCAAATTTTTTTATGTTCTTCTTGGTGTGGTTGAGTTATGGGTTTTTGTATCTGTTGATTATCTTGTCTTTATGTATTTAGTCTGTTTGAACTGATTGGATATGGACAAACGATTATGGCAGCTGAAGCTCCTAAGCAATGAATGCCTATTATAGTTTTTTGGAGGTGTGATAAGGTGGGTCTGCTGGTGGCAACAAAGACTTGAGTTTACCGGTAGTGGTGAAAGGAGGAAGATAGGTTGAAAACAAAGTGGGAGAAGATATAGTGTAGATAGACTATTATAACATCTATGCTCCTCTTTAATCTAATTATCCAAAAAAGCTTTCCGATGGTGGGAAAAAACTCCACTGACCCATGCTAAACTCCACCCTGAATGTCTCTCTAAGTGAACACAGAATACATGTTTTATGAGATAAGATGCATCAAATCACATGATGTTAAGGTGGGGTTTAGCCTGGGAAAGGCTAGTTTTTCCCCACCATGGAAAAGGCTAGTTTTAGTCATTAGATTAATCAGGAACACGATTGTTATCTTGGACTGCCTACACCATATTTTTTTCCTTTCTCTTTTACACTCTTATATTTTTGTTTAGATCTGAATTTTTTTTCTTTTCTTAAACCGGAAACAATTGGTCGGATTTTCTCGCTCGCGCGCGCCCGTATTATAAGAGTGACTTAGAGGTTGAATTTTTTCATGATTTTTGCAGGCATGTTTAGGACATAAAAAAAACATCGCCCACAAAAAACGAGAATTTTCCGACAAGAGACGGATTAAATATGAATTTTTTATGCGCCAAAAACTCAAGAACGCGAAACAACAAAACATGCACCTAGAAAACGAATTTTGAGCTGGTTTTTTGCAGATCCTCTATATGTATTTTTATAGAGGTGTCTGCAAAAAAACCAGCTCAAAATTCGTTTTCTAGGTGCATGTTTTGTTGTTTCGCGTTCTTGAGTTTTTGGCGCATAAAAAATTCATATTTAATCCGTCTCTTGTCGGAAAATTCTCGTTTTTTGTGGGCGATGTTGTTTTTATGTCCTAAACATGCCTGCAAAAAATCGTGAAAAAATTCAACCTCTATGTCACTCTTATAATACGGGCGCGCGCGCTTGCGGACGCGCGAGCGAGAAAATCCGACCAATTGTTTCCGGATCAAGAAAAAAAAATTCAGATATAAACAAAAATATAAGAGTGTAAAAGAGAAAGAAAAAAATATGGTGTAGGCAGTCCATGATAACAATCGTGTTCCTGATTAATCTAATGACTAAAACTAGCATTTCCCGTGGTGGGGAAAAACTAGTCTTTCTCAGCTAAACCCCACCTGATGTTAATTCTATTTTGTAACTAGCTAGAGGAAATAAATTGTGTAACGTTATAACTCACTAAAGTACATAAATGTGTTTTGTATTGCTAAAGAAAAGAAAGTGTAAGTGTAGCATAAACCGTAAAAGAGGATATGAAAAGGGGGTCGCACAAAAAAAAGCAGAACAAAATACGGAGGAGAAAAGCAATGCAATATAGAGTGACACATCATAATTTTCATGACATGGCACAAATGAGATTACATGGCAAAAGAATGACGAGATTTCAAAAAAGTGGCTTGAGAGTCTAATTTAATAAATATAATAATATGATAATAGAATAGATTGCCAGTTTAGTCTCTAAACTCTAAACCATCACTCTTTCACCATTTTAGTCCCTAGACTATTAAAATAAATTAAAAAGTACCTAAACTACTCTCCCATGCAACTATTTCCTCTTTTAATTAACAAAATTGGTTTTATGTTTTGAAAAAACAAAATTGGTTGTTTTTCATGATAATTTAAGGACTACATTGATGTATTTTTCATAGTTTAATGACCTTTTAATTGATTTTAATCGTATAGGAATTAAATTGATAAAAAAAGTGACTGTCTATAGACAAAATTGACTATTTATTCATATTTGTAAGACAACTTAGACAAAGAACTGTACTCCTTACTATTATTATATTTTTTTTGAAAGATCCTAACTATTATTATTATTATTATTATTATTATTATATCTCACCATGTTTGTTTATCAACTTAACAAAAAAAAATTATTGTAGTCAAAATTGTGAGTCAAATTGCTGAATCAGACAAATTTACATGTTTTCCATGCTTGAGCGAGTGGAATTATACGCAAAACCTCTCACATAAAATTATCAAAAGAATATTATAAACTAGGTAATCTTCATACAAGAGAGTATGACGACCATATAATAGAATTTATCATCACACGAGTAAGATTAAATCATATCATTTTAAACTACGATATGAGATTACATACATTAGTTTTATAACTCACTCAAAACTCATGCTACGAATATAATAATCACACACATTTAAGAAAATGATAGCTATAACTCCTGCATTCTCCAAAGACTCCACCGCTACCTCCAAAGACTTCACCCTACATCCTCCCAAGTAGAGGTGTCAAAACGGGCTACCCGGCCCGTTTAAGGCCGGCCCTAACGGGCTTCGGGTTTTATCGGGCCGAGTCAAAAAGCCCCGGTTGTAATACGGGCTTGAAAAATACTACCCGAACCCGGTCCTACACAGGTCGCGGGCTAAACGGGCCGGCCCGTGCTAAAAATTACTTATTTTTAATAAAAAGTTACTATAAAATATTCATATAAAATTTCTTATAAATAATATTTTTAATATGTTTAAATAATTCCTAGCACAAAAAAAAATTTGTAAACATTTTCGTACAAACGTCGCAAACTAAAACGGCGAGGAAAACAATTTTAAATAAATTACGCATGTTATAGTTACATATATTTATATATTCGATCTTTAAAGTTATAAGTAACGAAATGAGTAAATATATTTTTTTATTACTTTTATATTTGTGTGTTAATTCATTAAATTTTCACATTTATTTTTTTAATTTAATAATCAACTAAGTAAAGAATTATTTAAAATATATATATAATATTTAGGATTTTTTTTTGTTATGCGGGCTAACGGGCAACCTGTGGCCAATACGGGCTAGCCATAAAATTTCGGGCTCAATATTTAAGGTTCAAGCCCTACAATTAATCGGGATTAACGGGCCGGCCCATACAGGCTAGCCCGTTTTGAGAGCTCCACTCCCAAGACTCCACAGACCACCCGGACACCTATCTCCAAAGTTGGGAGTATGACGTCACTCTTCTTCAAACCAAAAGCACCATTGCTTTCGATAACTACAACCGCGCCCACTAATACAAGTCCCACCCTGACACCGCCGACAACAAATGAAAATCCCACCCACCTCCAAAATCCCACCACCTATACACCGCAGTCAAATGAAAATCTGTTATAATTTACTATCCGCCATTGGTTGGATAAGCCACTCCTTTTCACTATACACAAAACAGAAGTGAAATGCGGAGAACAACTAATCTATACTATATATAAAGAAAATAGAGATTTTTGGGGATTTTAGTTGGCTTTTTTGTTATTCCAATTATACCCTTTAATCTTACCTGATCAGAAATGGACTACCGGTGTAGTTTGACTGGTGGTTGTATGTTGTTGAATGGAACGGCGGGGGGTGTGTACCTGCAGACACTCCGACGCTCAAGTCAGTATGAGATCAAAATAGAGGTTGAGAGAGTGAAGAGATTCTAACCTTGGGGACTGCTGAGAGTCCCCTTTATACAGAGGTGGGTGTTGCAGGTGCCGTTGTATGGAACACATGTGGCTCGGCGGTTACAAATTCGTAAGAATCGTAACGGCCGAGGAGAGATTCGCGGGAACGTGGAAGGAGATGTTACTGATTGTTTGAATCAGTCTCTGTTTGCTCCGAACACCCCTCTCGCGGGGAGGAGTGTTGAAGCAGTATTTCAAACAACAAAAGTAAGTATTTTCAATTATCGTCTCCTCAGGGATTAGGTGCGTTACTTCGAACCGTTCAACAATCGGTATTGTTTTGAGTTAAGGGTTTCGTAATTTGTTTTCATAAACTAATGGAATGTAAAAGCAGAATTAAAATGACAAATAATAGGGTATCAAAGCGTTGGAATTAGAGTTCATCAATCTTGCAAAGAATATAATCTATAAATCATGCATATGAATTTAGCGTTTTAGCGAAAATATCACGTATCGCTCGACAACGTCATTGATTTCCCAAATGACATCGTGAGATCGATCGTATCGTTTAATCGACGATTTCCCAATCAATCAAACGATCCGAAAGCATTACGATCCGAAACTTAGTGCGATTATCAAAACCCAAATCCATTTCTAGATTTTCTTATTTTGATAGAAGATTATTCTTAAACATAGATTCAAAAGTATTTGTCAATATCAATTGAATCAATCATGAGAGTGAAAAGCAAGAATAACTTCATAAACGCATAAATTGCTAAAATCATATATTCACATAATCATGTATTACATCAAAGCTAGAAAGAATACCTCCAATCCCAACAAAGGGAAGTTAGTTGTTCATTTTCATGACAACTATACAAAAGTTAAGAGAAAAGATGAAGATCATAACCCAAGTCTTGATTTCCCAAAGCCTTTGGTTGATTCCACAATTCAATCCTTTTGCTCCTTGAAGATCATAGCTTCTAGCCCTAAAACTAAGTCCTAAACTATTACTAAACTGAATTAGAAAGCAATCCCTAAAAATGGAAATAGAGAATGATCCAGTTCTCTGAAAATAGAGCTAAAAATGCTTTTATAAAACTGAAATTTTGCACGCTCGCTACAAGCGATGAGCTGGTCGCTTGTAGCGATGAAGTTTGTTGGCCAATGGGAGAGCTCCACGTCAGCATGGAACCTTAAACCGCCCTTGGTCGCTTGAAGCGACCGGTCCATCGCTTGTAGCGATGGACTCTCCAATTTCCCTGCCTAAGCTCGCTAGTAGCGTGGCATCTGGCGCTTGAAGCGATGAAGCCTCCAAATTCCCTGCCTATCCTCGCTTGTAGCGAGGAAGCGTGCGCTTCTAGCGATGGCTTTGATCAAAACTTCATGTTCTTTGCTCAGCTCAGGTTCAAGCATGAAATTCCTGCAATATTAGATGGGGTAAGGCATAGGATCACAAATTTGATATTTAATCATAAATTATGAGCTTATCCTATGATAACTTGTAAAATAAGTAACATAAGTGCCTAAATTATATGAGCATTTTAACCACTTTCTGGCACTTAACAAGGAGGTGTGTTGCGAGTAATTTATCAGATGTTGGATCTGGGTTTTTTTGTTTTGGGCATAAGTAAATGGGCCTATGAAATTTGCTTGCTCCAGAACACCCTTAAACAAATTTTCGTATAATAATGTTATATTGTTGATGTTATTAAAAAAGATAAGAATTTTGTTATATTTGTTATATATATTTTTTTTTGACAAAATATTGTTATATTATTGTTGTCATTGAAAAATATAAATATAGTTTGTTGAGTTTGTTACATTTGGAAGTCACAAATATCTATACTTATAATTTTAATCTATATCAAAAAATTTATATAAAATATCGTTTGTAATTTATACGCAAAATTTCTATAAAATATCGTTGATAATCTACACGCGGTTAGCGCAATAAAAAGAGCGGAAAGACGCGGTTAGCACAATAAAAAGAGCGGAAAGACGTTGTCTTTCCGCTAATAATATCAAAGAAAGCAGATTTTTAGTTTTTCTTATTTTTTTCCCTATTTTTTTTCATCTGGTGTACTTTGTAAAATTTTGTCGTATGTTTGTTCTTTTTTTTAAGGCTATAATGTGGTTTTCGTCCCTGCAAATATGACGAGTTTGGGTTTGGGTCCCTGCAATTTTTTTTGGAAAAACGTCCCTACAAAATTTTTTGTTTTTTAAAATAGTCCCTGAATCCACTTTCTTGCTTATTTGTCCCATTTCTGTCTATGTGGCAGATGCTGACCGTGTAAAGTTGGTCATGTGTCATCCAGGTGGCAATTATGTCATTTATTATATTTTAAAAACATTTTAAAAAATCAAATAATATATTTTTGAAATTTAAATAAACCAGTTAATTTTAATTAATTAAAAAATAAAAAAAAAACTGCAGAAAATGGAGGAAAGTCATGAATTTATGCCCTACCCATAAATTCATACCCAAATCCTGAAATTCATCGTTAATTTCATCTCCAAATCCAGTAACAACAATAAATTTGCTCAGATCTGCGACTATCTCTTAGATATACAATAGCAACACCTAGAGAGAAGCAATAAAGCTAAGAAACAGAGTCGAAAAAGAGAAAGAAGAATGTGGAGCTGAGAAACATCTTCCCTTCAACACCAAATTTTCTTTCAAACAAACACAACAATACATCACCATCGCAACTTAACACTCCTCCGCCATTGTCCTCGTCGCACGACCATGTGCACCACCATCATCACCGCCGGCGTCCCATTTACCAACCACTAGATCTGTCATCGCCGACGACGGCCACAACGCGGTTGTTCTCACTCTCCTCACATGATTCTCTTCCATCACCATGTTGTCATCGTCATTCGCTGCTCCCGTCAGCAACCTCCGCCTTAAAATTCAACCACCAGATCGGAGATGAAGATTTGGGATTAGTGGAAATCATACCAAGCGTGTTCCATTGGATCAGAGAGAATCTCGTAGGCATGTTGTAGCTTAAGTTGTTTCATTAGTTTGGATGAAGAATGAGGAAGAAGAAGATGAAGGGGAGTTGATGAAGAAGTCTGAAAACCATGTTCATTTTCTGGTTGTTTATTTTAATTAAAATTTAAATGTTTTTTTATTTTTAAAAACTAATTTTCCATAAATTAAACCAATTTTAAATATTTAAAATAATGTAAATGCCACTTGTGTGCCACATGTGCATGATAGTACAGTCAGCATCTGCCACATAGATAAAAATGGGACAAATCACCAATAAAGTGGATCCAGAGACTTTTAAAAAACAAAAAAATTTGCACGGACAATTTTTAATTTTTTTTTTGTAGAGACCAAAACCCAGACTCGTCATATTTGCTGGGACGAAAACCACATTTTAACTTTTTTTTTTTTTTAATTCTATGAAGCTGGCACACTAAATTCTAAGATACCGCCTCGTCAAATTAATGAGTTTCTTTTTTGTGTGTTACGAACACGATATTCTAGCGCAACGCAAAACAATATGGACTTTTTGTTCCTTCAAAAAAATATGGACTGTTTGTTTACCAGTACTACCAGTATTTTGGTCTGCGAGAGTCATCAATTTCCCGGCAAAAAAGAAGATTTTGTGTATGCTCGTGGTTATATTTGTGAAGCTGGCAAAATTGATTGTAAAGTATCTAATTGATTTTGATATGTTCGATAATTTTAAGTAGAATTGATTCTAACTATAAGTTAGAATATAGAGCTTTTGATTATAAAATTAATTTATAGACACCAATTTATTTTTCAATTTACTTTTAAATAAATAAATTTAAACATAAATCATTTTATCTTCAACCTACTTTTCATCCAAATCAATTCATTCAAAGTTAATTTATCGCTACCTCATAGAATCAAACACTTGCTAAGGCCAAAGTATGGATAGGGCCCAAGTAAACAACCACAAAAATCAATCACGAAACTCACTTTGACACCGAGAGAATGATGTGAAACTAATTAATTGTACCATAAAAATAATGATGAGAATCTTTCTCTACGTCATAACAATGAAGAAAACATATACAGTTTACATTGTTTCCTTCTTTTTTTCCCTATTCTTTTGGGTTGCAGGATTATCGGATTCAGACATAGAATCAAGGCCAAGACATTTGAGAAAAGCTACTCTTGCTAATTTGAAATAATAACAAGGATGAAGGAAATACAGTGATGAAGGCTCCCCTTCTGCAATCCCTTCTACCTCTCTCACTATCTCTCTGCTTGTTCTTGTAGGTATCTCCCCTTTAATAGTTATATTCTCTACCGCCTGCCAAAACACTATCTGTTAATTATTGCATATTATATATACCCTACTAATGCACATATACTTTTTCTTTATGCAAAAGAAGAAGAAAAGTTGGCTGCAATGAACCATTCAGGCTTTAGCATGGTAAGCAATTAGAAATGCCAACTCAACCGTAAATATCTAAAAGACCTCAACAGTTTTTTTTTTTTTTACTAAATTCAACAGTAAAAAGGTCAATTTTGGAATAAAATTGTAAAATTTAAGAGCTCATTTGGTTGTATGGCGGGTTTTTCACGTTTCACCGAAGAGGCGGCAAACTTTCCGCGTTCAAGTAGCAGATAGGTTGTCTAGCTTATGTGAAATCGCGGGCAAAACATGGTTGAACGAGCGTTCATTGTCTCTGACACCAAACCAAAGGAGCACTAAAATGTTGGTTAGGCTCAAATGATCAATGAACTTTAGTACCAAAGCTCGAATTGCTCAGAAGTAATGAGTTTGATATCGGGTGAAACAACTTTTAGCCATATTTTACTTTTCCCCCCTGATTTCCAAAATCCGGATCACAACAGTCCTTCCTTTCAAACGGGAACAAAATTAAGACCAAGTAACACTGACCAGTATACAACATATCCAAACCTAACAGAATCAACACCAGGTAATGTTGTTTGCTTGCATAAATTGGATTGTGGAAATTGGAGTCTGAGTTCTGCCGAATATTGTTAGGTAAAATAATAGTAAGTTATAATGTATTGTTAAAGACTGTAGAAGATTCAGATATGTTTATGGCTGGTGACTTCTGGTCCTCAATTCAGAGGTCAACACTTTAAAATATATACGTCATAAAGCGGAAATAGATCCTATCCTCTCATACATAAATCACACATTAGAGAATCCATTTCCTCATAAAACATACCAATTCAAAGTTCCTTTCTCAGTTTTTTCTAATTTTTGTTTTGGTTAATCTCTGCCTACAAAAGAGCATGGACCGGCTCCTATTACTATTCAAAGTATATGACATTTACATTCATTCATTCACCTAATTAATCAGTTTCTTAACATAAGAAATGAAAACAAGAGTGTACCACTTCATGATGGGTAGCGGTGGATTTATTCTCCATTAGATCAGACAGATCGGTCGAAAAATCTAATTCAAGGATTTATTTAACTTTGAACTTCAATGAATCAATACTAATATATAGATAGGAAGTTTAAGATAAAAGAATATGTACCCGTGTGATTTGAAAGGGGTTGGTATTATGAGTAACAGGAGTGGAGTGAAGGGTAGAAGCAGAATCAGAATCAGAATCAGCAGTAGTGTGATCTGAAGCAATGATGGTGATGCAAAAGAGGAAGGCAAGAAAAAGAAGCAAGACTAAAAGTTGAATCCAAATGAGCCATGGAATTCTGAAACCCTCCAAGACCAGCTCGTCTCCAAAATCAAACATATATAAATTGAAGGCAAATTTAGATAAGTTTGGGAGTGAGGTGAAAAGTGTGTGGAAGAGACAAACACAAAATGTTATTGTTGATTGGAAGAGTTGTATCACAGGGGTGGCCGGCCATGTAGTATAAATTGGATCCTATTAAAAAATAAGGATAAGGACTAGACACTGACGGGGCAAATATGACTTGTGAATGGAATAGACTCATCAGGAGTACATACCTGTTATGGGATGCCTCGAATACAATAATTTTTAGAGGAGAAAATCTATGGGAATATAAGGCAAAAGTTTTATTTATTCAACTTAACTAATTTAATAATTTATAAACATTAAAATAAAGGCTTAATTCCACTTTTGCCCCCTATATTTTGCCAATTGTGCGATTTTGCACCCCATCCTTTTTTTTGAGCGATTTTGCACCCTATCATTTACCCCCTCTCTGATTTTGTAGCCCCTCATGTACACATCAGCAAAAGCCACCCAAAATGACCATTTTTCCCTTCTCACCATCAACAACCTCATCACCACCACCAACCACCACTTCCTTCTCTCTACCGTACCCAATTAGATTCTGATAAGTCTCTGACCATTCAACCACCACTTCCTTTTATGTGTTCTTTTTCGCAGTGGAATTAGTACCTCCTCACACTCTCCATCGCTGCTCGTCCCTACGTTCTCGTCCTTTCCCAGGAAGACTTCAAAGACGAAGTCCCCACTGATTCCGATTCCTAGGATCGATCCTTACATTCAAATAGGGGAGCTCTCAAGCTCGATATTTTCTTTCTCGGTTGATACCAGCACACAAAGATCTTCCCTATGAACAGGAGGCAAGATTTCCGCAGCTCCGAACTTTGACCACGAAACAGAGAACAAGGATGAAAAGAAGCTTTCTTCACTTTGACGGTCGACGGTCCTAGTGTGAGTGGATGTGTAGTTTGAAAGTATTTCCACCTGAACCAGGGTCGTGTTGAACCGGAGGTCCACATGGACTTAGAATGAGGAAGTAAAGCATCGAATTCCACAATCAGTGTTAGGGTTTTTGAATGGCTGCAAAATGGAATAGGGTTAATTGTTGTTGTTGTTGTTGTTCTTGGTTTTACAGAACGAAGTAAAAGATTGGACAGAACATGATTGTTGTTGATGTTGGATCTGTGAGGAAGGATCTAGAAAAATTGGAGGAAGTGGTTGTTGTTGGTGTTGGGTACGATAGAGAGAAGGAAGAAGATGGTGGTTGTTATGGTGGTGATGAGGTTGTTGATGGTGAGAAGGGCAAAATGGTCATTTTGGGTGGCTTTTGCTGATGTGTACTTGTTTTATCCCAATCATCGTGTGCCACGTCGCTAATCACTGTCCACATCAGCTCTGAAACACATGAGGGGGCTACAAAATCAGAAAGGGGGTAAATGATAGGGTGCAAAATCGCTCAAAAAAAAGTATGGGGTGCAAAATCGCACAATTGGCAAAAGATAGGGGGCAAAAGTGGAATTAAGCCTAAAATAAATAACTTTCTTTTTGACCAAAATATTAATGATTAATTTATAAACATTAAATCTTAGCTAAAAATAGTATCATTTTGACATAAATTCATTTTAAGATGTTGATAATGGATTGACCAAAACTATTTTTTTTCACAATGTTAATTGGACCGAGTAAAAAAGGTATGATTATTTTTTAGCTTAGTTGTTTATGGTCCGCTTCCAACTAAAATATGAGGTATCGAGCCAATTTATTAGATTCGATCCATTTTCACAACACTACATGATCAACACTGGATCTAAGATCTATGGTCTAAGAGAGGTAGTGATACATTTAAGTTGTCGATCTTCGATCAATAACTTCATTCTTCTTCGGAGGAGGGTGGTGTACCTGTAAACACCCTGACAATCAAATAAAGATGCGTCGAATATGTGAGGTCTTTTACAGCAGAAAAGTGTGTACTTGTAAAGATGTTATGAGTTAGCCTTTATAGTGAGGAGCTAGGGTTTATAGCCCTCAATCCCTTACCCAAATAGTTGTCCTAAGTGGACAACTATTAGCATATTATGACAAGCTAGCCTTGAATTCGGTTTGAACGGCCCATATTAGCTTACTGATGAGTCTGGTTGTATCAATGTGGCATCAAAGTATTTATTATATTGCATCAATAGGGACTTGGTTAGTGAATCGTAGGTTATTTGATTATTAAGATGTATAGTAGTACTTATATGGTTTTGTAATGTTTATTGACAAAATATTAGCGAGGGATGAAACAAACAATAAACAGGCCGTGAAGTTTCATTAGTTAGTTCACTAATGTCTTTCCTTGATCGACTTTAAACTCTTCATATCCCAACTATTCCTTCTCATATCGTTCTCCATAGATCTTGATGTCTCAAATAACGGGAGATCACTGCTAGTCTCTAGCCTCTGGTGTCTCGCTCATTTAGCTAAAAAATAAGCATTAAGTTCCAACAATGTGTGTGATTGTAAACTTAGCATGATGTCTCACAACTAGCATCTACAAGTGCTCTTACCCATGTCTCTTACAAGGAATGTCTATGTCTAGCACGCCCCAAGTCAATAGATCAATCTCAGATTGCACGTCGGAGAAGCATTAAGAATAGTAATAAAGACACTAATATAACAAAATATGATTAATTATATATAGTCAGTCAGACTAAGTATTTATATTAGATCCCTGACTAATTACACTTAATCTCAACATAAAAAGAAATTGGCTACACATAATGTATAATTTTCAATGCATGGGAGAGGATGTCGAGATATTGCATCACCTGACTTGATCTACAAGCCTTCAATGTTACCACCCCACTTCTGCCCTTTAACTATCTCCTAAGCTTGCTTTCTCTAACTCGGGTATTGAGTGAATGAATGAAAGTGATGGTGCAAACCAATTTTTATTTCTTCGATGTTTGTTCGTTGTTCCTGTTTGGTTTACCTCTAAATTGGTACGCTAGCGGCTTGTTAGACTTTGAACCGTCCCACACCATTGCTTGGTGTTGCGGTGGCTTTTGAATTTATACGTATGCTCCGCTTAGATCTCCTATGTGGTGTCTTTTGTGGTGCGCATGTATTCATTGATTTCTCGGACGCGGTGCTTGAGATGACCTATTGTTTTTCCCTTTATGTCCCTAATTAAATAATGGTTGCCTTAAATTATGCCTGCTCTATTGGTTGTTTTGCTCCCCTTTCGTGGGCGCAAGACTTTCACTACGTATAAGCTATGGAATTCATCCTTTTTGAGGCAATTGTTTTTTGCTGGGCGAACACCTGTTTATGCTCCAATGAAATTTTGCCACGTCAGCTAAGTGGCAGAATTCATGAGATGGATGAGCATACAAATAAGTTCGTTTTTTTGAGTAAATAGGCAAAGACCCCCCGAAATTGTAAAATCTTGCAATAACCCCCCTGAAATTTGAAAAAAGGCAAACACCCCCCTCAAATTGTAAACCGTCAGGCAAGTTAGTCATTCCGTCTATTTCCTCCGTTAAAACTGATGACGTGTCTATTAACTGTCAATGTGGCACTGACACGTCATAGAGGGGTATTATCTAGACAAAAGGTATATGAAATCAGGGACTAATATGCTTATTTAATATTAATTTCAAGGACTATTTTGCCTTTAAGTGAGTAATTTTAGGGACTCAACTATTATGTTAATGTAAATTTTAATATCAACTATTATATAAGCAAATACCCCCTATATAGCCTAACCCTCAAAATCACAAAAATGTCATTCCTTATAGATATCTCTGATTCATCGTCTCAATCTTGATAAATATTCAAGTCTTAAGCGGGATGTTACAATAATTGTCCTATATACCACAGTAACACTGACTCACTAATTGAAGTATTAGTAGGAGAGAGTCAATCCATCCATAATAACGTAAAATTAAGCATAGGAGGAGAAGAAGGAACAGGACCACATAGTTTTGTCTGATACCCATGTGTGCTACGTATCCAATTTCTTCTCCGCAACTGCTTACACGTTATTACTACAACTGATCTATGACTTTTTTTTGGTAATATTCAACCTTCAACGTAAGTTCATTCATTCATTCCCTACAACTGCCACTTCTCAAGTCTCAAACTTCCACTCACAAACAAATTGATTCTTTAATGGCATCTGCAACGCGTGTGACTAACTGCGAGCTCCGGCCACCGAAACCATCATCGTCTCGTTCCCGCCCCAGAAAACCCGGTCCGGTTCAATTTTCCATCCCCAAACCCAAACCGGCCGAACCAGAAAGCGCTAACACAAACATCGTACTACAGCCGCGGCTATGCACTCTCAGATCATACGGTTCCGATCCAGTCGGCGCCGTAATCAAGACTCGTAAAGAAGAAGACATGCAAGTTACCGATGACGTGTCCTCCTTCTTCGCCACTCTTTCCGAATATATCGAGAGTTCTAAGAAAAGCCAGGATTTCGAAATCATCTCCGGCCGCCTCGCCATGGTAACAAAACCCTAACACTAACACTAACACATGTGATCATATTGAATTATATCATTATTCTCAGTTTATTATCGGTGTCAAAGTGCCAGTGTCCATATATACTATAGTAGATGAACTAATTGTTGCTTTTTATTGATGTGGTGGTGCAGATGGTGTTTGCGGCGACGGTGACGGTGGAGTTGGTGACGGGGAATTCGGTGTTCAGGAAAATGGATATTGCAGGGATAACGGAGGCGGGTGGGATTTGTTTGGGTGCGGTTACTTTGGCGGCAATGTTTGCTTGGTTCTCAAGTGCTCGTACCAGAGTGGATCGAATCTTCACAGTCAGCTACAACTCCTTCATTGATTCGCTAATTGATCAAATCGTTGACGGTTTGTTCTATGATGATAGCGAGGGTGAACTCTGATTCATCATGGTTTGATGAGGAATCATCTCATTTATACATATCTATACGTGTATATGTATATCTAGGCTATAGTATATAGGATAGAACAGAAAAAATCATCATGTTGCTAGCATAAACATGAATGATCATGTTGTAGAATACTAATAATGAATGATACGCGAATTTAATATAGAATTTGGTGTTGCTCAATCTCCCTTGAGCATGTTCATAGATTGTAAGATGGGTGGTTAGCGGCTATAATCATATCTTGAGATCAATGAAATATTCATTATTCAATTTAGTGTGGTGTTGTTTGATCAATGTAAGCGATTTCATTTAGTGGTATAAAACTGATTGTTGTTGTAATTCATTTTTGAGCTATCGTTTCTTAATCATATTTTTGTCCCATCCTTCCAAGTATTACTCGAATCAAATACTAAATGTCTAAACAAGTGATTAGATGGTTAACGAACTCCATCTAAAGACGAATTGTTTGGAAGAACTTAGGTTTGATTTTGGTTGGAACAATTTTTGGCCACTGAACTCTAGCTCTAGAGATCACCCGAGTCCTTCCCTTTGAGAAACGGAAAGTTAACACAAAAATAAAAAAAATGGCTATACAAATGTACATGTTTTGCTTGGAAACTTGAAATACTTATCAAGAACTTGAATGCTATGCATTTTTATAAACAAGAAAATTATGATTTTAATTAAGTTTGTAGACTTTGCTTATACATGTGTATTATGTATGTAAGAGCTTATAATAGTTTAATGTTGAACTATGATGCACTTTCGATTGTTTGAATGCACTCCAGTACACTTGCCTTCTTTGCCATCGATGCCATTAAGGCTTCATGGATCGACTTGTTGTTTTTCAATAGAGAAGCAGCGAACAAAACCTGTAAATATAAGCTTTTTAAGGACAAAAATGCATAAACTTTGAGGACAAAACCTCCACAAATATGAGCTTTTGAAATATATCTGCAATGCTAATTTGTGTCTAGCTCCGTGTCATAGAAGAACTTACTGCCCATCTAGTGAGATTTTGTTGCTGATCTTTGCTGAGTTGTGGTTTGGTTCTGTTTATAAACCTCTGTAGCAAAATATATACTTTTTCAAATTATTATTTGATTCAATAATACTAGTGAGTAGTTTAATAATATTCACATATTTTGAAAATAGAGGTCTCAAACCTGGAGAGTGAAAAGATCAGCAGATTGACCAACAACCTTGTCATATGTTAAACCTTCTGCTGCCAGTCCAGCCATTGATACAACAGCCAATCTGAAAAAACAAGCAATAACAACTTTACCTATTTCTTCACATTGGTACTTTGTTCTTAACAAATGACTACAAATTGGGATAATTTCTTCATTTTATTATAGTTGTGACATGTCTTATGATTCTTAATTTTCACCACATTCCGTGTTCTGTGTCATATCATATAAGAGTTTTCTAAACTAGGTGTATGTTTGGATTGGTGTCGAATTTCAAAAAATCATGGTGCTACCGTGATTTAAGAATATGTACTAAAGTTTCCTGGTTAATATTCTACCAAAAAAACAGTTTCCTAGTAAATATACCTATCTATCTCCTTAGCATCAAGCTGACCACTATAGAGAAGCATTTCAAGTCTGTCGTCAATGAGATTGACATGCTCTTTTCCAATATCCAGTGAATATCCCAAAATGGGTAAGCCAAGCAGATAAGCAACTAGCAATAGAATGAACAAAAAGAAGAAGCTGAGTTAGAGTCATGATGAAATTGATAAGACATATATGATATATCTGATACTTTGTGTATGAATATCAGCCATAAAAGCAATAGGGCAGTACTCAAAAAGTGGGCTGCTTCATGTCTAGCAATCCTTTCTTGATAATCAGGAAAAACAACTGAAAAGCTGCTAATAGCTGCTTGGAGAAGCCTACACTAGCATATTAATTAGAGCATTAATGTTATGGCAAACACTGAAGAGAGGGCATTCTTGCTAACTTGTAAGCCTAGTTCTTACCCGGGAGATGTGCTACCTATACCCAATACCACTAAGGAAATACTCCCAATCAAGTATGGTACAAAGAAGCCCCAATCCTGCATCAGTCAACAAGCATTAATCACAGATGATAAATGAGAGAGTTGATGGGAAGTAAGAAGGTGAAAACTATTGGGAGCAAAATTATTTTCAAACAAAACTTATTTTCCATTTTCTCTTTGTTATTTAGGCATAACTAGCAAGTTAAAAAGGAATTCAGTTCTAAAATATTTACACTTTTCACTTATCTACCAAGGACATTCTTAAACTTCTGTTTAATAGTCATAAGCTAAATGTATGAGCCCGTCAACTTCAAAGAGGAGACAATTCTAAACCCTAAAAAAAGCATAATGCAGAAAATTATCACTATTGCTAGCAATTGTTCAAAAGAAGTGGAATATAGTACGTAGGCTAAACTTGTGATGCAGGTGAAAAAGGAAATTCCATTTTGGCTGCTTTTAACTCTAATTATCTTCTTAAAAAAAAACTCTAATTATCAAGATATCATTTATAATCCATACAAGACTACAAGCCTACCAGCCAAATGGCCTGCCTGTCATAATTTCAAGTTGTAGACAACATTACGCGATATGTCTGACTCTGCAGTATCACATTGCATTTGTGATGCTTTTGAAAATCACGAAAAAATATACAATTTGATGTCGCAATGAAGCGGATGCACCTTGATGCAGACTTCAAAGTACTCAGATAAATTTGGAATGGATATACAATGTGCTCGATGCTATATCCACACTTACGAATAACACTACTAGACTTCATCATATTTCTAAAAACAGATTATCATACACAAGATCATCAAACAGACATACAAAGTAACAAAGAAGAGTGCAAGGGATACATACCCCGGGAAGCTGGCCAGCCAGAATACCCAAGAATCCAGTTGTTCCAACCACAGTAAAGAGAAAAGCTGCCTGCACCACAAAGATCTGTGTTATATGTTGTACTTGAAAAAACTTAATTCTCAAGAAAGTCATATGCCATGTATAATTCCATTTGATACTGCCATGTATAATTCCATTTGATACTGCAAAAATAGAGAAAGAAATTCTGAAAACTCACATCATTTCTGACACTAGGAATTGCAAGGTTCTCCGCATTTTTAATCCCTAAAGTTGTCAGCTCTCGAAGTGATGTCTGTCGCACAAATTTGGAGAGGTTAAACGAATAACGAAGCTTGCATATGAATATTTAAATATTTGGAAGAAGTATTGGACAAAATATACTTGACTATGAAAGAGTGATACATACCCGAACATCAAACACGACATAAACATCGATAAGAATTTAAGAAAATCGATTCAATGTAACAATATGAAGTGAAGTGAGTGTTAAATAGGTGCATTGCTTATTGCTATGTTCATTGGCATCTATCCAGAACTTCAACATTTATAATGGATACTAACCGTACGACGTGAAACATATGGCTGAGAACTCCATTTCTTGGCCCAACCAATTTCACTTAGTTGATCAAGTGCCTCTTTAACAGCATTGCTATCTTTCTGCACAAAAACAATTTACTTACAAACATGTTGCTTCATTTACATTACCAAACAGTAGTATAAATAACTACCAACTTCATCGGGGTTATTATCATTATAAAACAAAAGAATCTAATTTGAACTCAAATTATAGGAAACCTTCACATTCATCAATGCTAAGTATAACCTCATGTGATTAGTGAGATATATTCAAATAAAAAAAAATAAAAATATAATGGTTAACTACATTACTGAGGTTATAATTGAGATAGAAAGACCTTGGCAATGGCAGAATCAAGAGTGTTGAGGTCTACACCAGGTGCAGCAGAGGAAGAAGCTCTGGTTGTAAATTTAGGGAGGTTGATGTTGAAGCATGTTTGATGGTGATGATGATAATGGAAATTATGATTATGGTAATAATTATAATATGGTTTGGGTAGAGATGATGAGTAAGGCATGGTTGTCATCCACATTATTATCGCTTTGTTATCTGTATTCGTTCTAATTGTTCCAACCTTATTGGAGGGTGGAGGTTGCAGCAGATAAGAAAGGATTTGAGAAGCTTTGTGGGACCAATAAAGCAGAAAATAAATAAAAAGAAATTTTTGTTGAGAGTGGGATTTGAACCCACGCCCTTTCGGACCAGAACCTTAATCTGGCGCCTTAGACCAACTCGGCCATCTCAACTTTGCTGGTTGTTTGGTTCAAACAAAGCTATCTTAACGTAACGGCTACTCAGGTGGGTTTTTTTTTTGGTCAAGCTTAGGTGGGATTAATGATGAATATGATTAAGTTATTTTGACATTGTTTTATTTTTTTTAATTTGTATTTTCTTTGCCTTGGGATGCATGCTGAACTGAAAATTGATGCTTGCTGATACAGTGTCAGGTAAATTGTCTATTAAGAAAATTGTTGGATAATACGAGACACTTTAACGAAAAACGACAAAACACATAAATATTAATGGTTGTTGTTTGAGACCGTCATTTTTATCCTCCTCCTATTTCTATATGACCACACTCCCCATGAATTCGCACTATTTAGCAATTGTCATCTATTTAATCGGATATTGTATGTTTTTTGGGAAATATTGTATGTTTTTGTTTATCATCTTAACTTTTTAATATTATGGAGAAATTGTAATGCACACAGCCACAAACACCAGAAGACTACTACCGATTCCAACAAAGAAAATTACTTAATTCTGGAGTTTTATTTGGTATCAGTATCTTATAGGCAAAATTTATTTAAAATTTAATTTATTTTACAATAATTAATCTAAAAAAAATAACATAACATTAATTGATTGAATATTGAGTATCTACCCAACAAAATTCTAGAGTATCAGGGTATTCACCTTCAAACAGTCTTGGGGGATGTATTGAATTAAGATTTTAAGAGATTTTAAAAGATTTTTTTATCATGAAAAAGTCTTGTGGTATTCAATCAAGACTTTTTGCAACTTAAAAAAAGTTTTTTGGTATTCAATCAAGACTCTTTGTCATTTAAAAAAAGTCTTGTGATATTCAATCAAGACTCTTTATCACTTAAAAAAAGTCTTGTGGTATTCAAAATCATTCAAATTTTGAAGGATTGTTTAATAAATTGGATTTTGATGGATTTTGTGGGATTTTCTAGTGAAATTTTAGCATGAAAAAGTCTTTCATGAAAACACGAGATTTCTTAGGATTGTTTTTTCTTTTAAGATTTTACTATCTTTCTCCTCCCTTCTCCTCTTCCCTCATCCCTTCTCTCTCTCTCTCTCTCTCTCTCTCTCTCTCTCTCTCTCTCTCTCTCTCTCTCTCTCTCTCTCTCTCTCTCTCTCTCTCTTCCCTCCTTTTTCTCCTCCCTTCTCTCTCACACACTCTCTCTCTTCCTCTCCCTCCTCTATCTTCCCCCTCTCTCTTTATCTCTCTCTCCTCTCTATATCTCTCTCAAAAAAATAAAGTAAAATAAATAAAAGAGTCCGTATTGAGAATATTGTGAAAGATAATGTGTTATGATCATTTTTTTTCAATGAGTCTTTAAAAATTTATAAAATCTTTTGAAATCCATAAAATCTTTTGAAATCCTTTAAAATCTTATGAGTTAAATCCATTGAAATCCAAATTGTAAATCTCGATAGTCTTTTAAAATCATCAAAGTCATTAAAGTCTTTTAAAATTCTAAAGACTTTTTTAAACAAAAATTGTCCTTTAAAATCCTAATCCAATACACCCCCTTTAATTTTATTTTGTTTCTTGACTTCGTAGATGTATGTATGAAATAAGACACAATATTTCTATTTTTTTTATGTTTCATGTGTAAATATTTTAAAACATCAAATAAAGTGGTGATTATATAATTAAAAGCAGATACAAAAGGATCAATACACGTTATCCCCTAATTTATATATTTGTAGTTGCATTTCAATCCTAATCTAATAGACCAAGTACTTTGTCCCCGAAGAAATGAAAATACAAAACTAAATATATTTTCCTTATATTAAACTAGTTTTTGAGACTCCCTCTAACCTCTTGGTGAACATTCATGTGAGATGATGTGGAGAAAGCTGGAATTTTACCTTGGTTATTTTCTGCGTAAAGGAAATTATGGTCTACTATGAACTTCTCGTTTGTCTTTCCTCTTCTTTTATCGGATTAATTTATTCCTTTTCTTGTCTATTTGCCCATGAAAACAAAAGAGGCCAGAGAGAGTATGTTGAAAATAAATGAAATCAGTTAAACTCAATTAAGAATGTACTGCTGTAGTGCTTGCTAAACATTCCTGAAGTTAAATATAACGGTTTATAATATCACTCGTCCAACTGAGAAATTGTTTCAGAAATAAAACATTATAGATATAGATGACTAATGTGTGTTCCGTAGATGGATCTTTCGTACAGAAACTAGCAAGACTGAAGCATGAAAACACCAATCAAGACCATGGGAGGCCCAAATAGAAGAAGATAGAGTGTCACTTTACAACATCCAATCTCCTACAGGAAGTCAGTCACACATTAACTGATCAACCGAACTCAATTTACAGCAAAAATTTCGTCAACTAGAATACAACAACAATTCAGCCTTATCCCACTAAGTGGGTCGACAACCGGAATATATATAGTATATACATCAATGATAAAAAAAACCTAGAAATTCAAACTGTTGTTATTGGCTGTCACATGAAGCTTAATTCCCAACAAAAATTATGTATAAAAAATGTGGCAAGCTACATTTATTTTTATTTTCACACTTAAAACAACACTGCACAACAGCACGGCCTTAATTGCAAACTGCAAATTGAAGAAAAAAAATATAAACAATCAAAACACGAGTGCGCCAAATCGTACTACTATCTTGCATAACCACCATCTTCTGCCTTTAAAAAGTTGCCAATTTGCTCTAGCGCCTGCAAGATACAGAAGGATTATTAGATTTGCATCGGTTATACAGAACTTAGATTCAGCTTTAGCATCCGTGAACATTTCAGTTTGCCCAAAGCTAACAAATTGAAATGGAGTTACAAAGGCATGAGGCAGAAATTGTGCAAGACCTCAATTGCAATTACAGTTGGAGACAAATCAGATGCATCTTTTCGGCCCAATTTTGTTGCTATATCTGCGCATAAAAACAGCACAGCATCAGAAATTGTATTTTGATTGTTATCATCTAGGAAGCATATAACATGAAGGAATAATGTGTGTTGAGCTTCACAAAAGATTGTAAAGCAACAAGATCACTCTTTTTTATTGGAGAAGGATCTATACAGTAACATGAGTTTTAAATGTTGTATTTTGAGCAATCTTGAAATACTAATTGATTCAGAACACTAGGACAAAAAGTTAAGCTTCAGACATCACACCATGACAATGTAAATACATACAAGGTGTCTTCCTGTTCTTTCTTGCAGAATCTGGAAAATTTTATACGTTTTAATTTCAAAACAGAAAAGAAAATTTAGACATACTTTCTAATGAGACTCTAGCATTGGCGTTGGCATAGAATCCACCTCTCTCTTCAAAAAGAGCAGACAAACGCATCAAAGCCTGCATGTGAATTACAACTGGTCAAATTATTTTGTGAAAAATATTTTTATGTGAGTTTGGTGACCAAAATTATGGATAATTAATATAATATGCTTTGTCACACACACAAAATCCTATTGATGCGAAACAATTTACCGCTGTGTATGCATCTCCTGCTTCATCGTGTAGAAGAGGGCGAGAATTAGTTCCTACAGCTGCAATTCTTTTGGCCAATGCTTCCACTGGTACATCTAACCAAACACTAATCCCCTTGTGCATATATTTCCTGGCAATCCATTCCCATACAAATACATGTAAAGATGAGGAAATACTTCATCATAAAAAGTGAAGCATAAACTTTCCTCAATACTATTAGTATGTTAATTTTTATACCAATTAATAGGCCGCACAACAGCACCTCCACCCGTAGAAATGACAAGTTTATGCATCAGGGACAGCTTATTCAATGCCTCAGTCTGAAATGGTAAACAAACAAATGAATAACGACTGTGTGACAGAACCATAGGCTAGCCGGAACAATTCACAATATCTTAGTATCATAATAGTCAAACAGAATAATAGGAGTTAGGATATATAGTAGTGACTTCTCCGCACATGTCATCATCAGACATTATGCTGTTTAACTTTATTAACATCGTATTCCAGAACCTTGTAACAAGCTTTTATTGAAGGACATGAGTTTCAACTTACGTTAAGATCAAACTAACTGCTACATAAACTTGATGTAACAGTTAATATGCTTCAATTCAGGAACTATGCCATGAACTCCCCTGCTAAAAGACATGTTGCTTTTAATCTCTATAATTGTTTGGTCTCGAGCAACATGTTGAGTCACTTGATAGGGGTGTACATCAATACATGGTTCATAAACTGAACTGATTTGAACCATATTAATGGTTCAATACCTTAAAACCACTTTAGTAAAAATTGTCATCAAGCGACTCAGCATGTTGCTTGAGACAGACCAATTATAGAGATTAAAAATAATGTCTTTTTATCTTTTAGCAGGGAGTCCATGGCATAGGCCCTGGTCACTAATCACACACAACACAAGGAAGTGTTATCAACATGTTAGTGCCACTATAGCACCTATTTGATAAATTTCATACTAATAGCACATTCCGCTACGCTGTAGCGGTACAGCGCCGCTATAGCTGTTATTTAACAACACTGATGACAACGCCTTATGAACTACAACCAGTAAGTACCTAATTGTTTCTTAAAACCTTTTTAAGAGAGGAGGATTTGTTTTAGGGAGTAGGCGTAGTTACAAAAATGTTATTTCAAACAAAGTTGGGGGTGTAGAGATAATCCAAAACTAGAAGCCAGCATAACAAGAAAGCAAATGCCTCCAGACCTCAACTATAAATGTAAACTATGTCTCATACCCAGCTGATATGATCATATGAAATTAATGCTCTGTTGCCAAACCTGTAAAGTTGGACAGGGTGGTCCACCTTCCATCTGTGACATGGGTGGACAAACAGGCTCTCATATTGTTAAAGTAGAGGACAACTCGCTCCTAGTAGCAAGCTGGTAAGAGGGGGTGGATTCCGCCATATATGTACAATCAACCAATATAGAGGTCGCACTCTTTCCATGCCCATTTGCTATCTCTACAAACTAAATCAATTTACTAGCAGAAATCTAACTGGTTGGAGAAATATTCTTCTATTTCAACAAAAGATCCGTAAATGTGGGATGGACATTCCACTGACTCAGTAAAAGGAACTACTTAAGCTAGTTATACAAACTACAAGAAAATATTTTGTTTATTTGGATTCTCTTTGTTTTGATGTTCTGTACTATCCTGCCAGTGACACTGCTAAGTGTCAAGTACCATCATGAATTGGTATGTAACACTGACCCTGCTAATTGTAAAGTACCATCATGAATTGGTATTTCAGCACACATCTATGTAGCACTGACACTTCACATCAAAGGCATGTCTAGTGTCCGACACGTGACAATTTGTGACACCAACATGACATTGACACATGTTGTTACATTCAATTATTCGATTATATCAAATTATTACCGGTGTCGACGTGTCAGTGCTTCATATTGATCTCCTGTCTCCTTGGAGCAGCTTATAATATATAGAAGCAGAAAATAAGGGTACTGAGATGTAATTAAAGAAATAGGAACATCTAAACGTTCAGACAACTTAAGAAAAATTATTAACACTGAAGAATATGAAAACTTGAAACTGTCCTTTCCAACTGACCTCCTTATCACGAAAGAAAGATTCTCCATAGAGCTTGAATATATCAGCTACAGAGTTTCCATCAACCTCTTCCTCAATCAATGTATCACTATAACATACACATGAGTAAAAAATATAAAATCAGCAAGACCCATAATATGGCCATGAATCAAAGTAACTGTTTTGCAATAGGCAGATGTAGACTCTATAATAAACGAATTTCAAACAAAACTCTTGTATCAAAACTAGAGCAAAATCCCCAGGATAACTGACCCCCTCCCCCCATTTTTATCTATTGCATAATAAAATTGTAGACCCCTTAATATCACTTGAATATGAACACTAGTTGAACCTCATATCAAATATTAAATGTAGTGTGATGATTACACACACAAAATGATATTGTTTCTTTATTGCCTATTCAAATGGTACATTTGGTCAAAAAAAATTTTAAAAAAATGCTACACAATTTAAAAAAATATATATAGTGTGATGATTACACACACAAATGATATTGTTTCTTTATTGCCTATTCAAATGGTACATGGATATAAAAATAAAAATAAAAAATCAGATGCTACACAATTTACGTGTTTTGGAAACTCATATTTCCCTGTGAACAAAGACAAGAAATTAATATACTAACCAATCACAAAATGAATAGCTAAGTGCTTGCGACATAATTTTCCCCACAGTTGTCTTCCCAGAGCCCATCATTCCTGCATGTCAATTTGAAAGTATTTTGAATGCCAAAGTAATCATACTTGTATTGCATGCCGGGTAATCACGAGACATCAACCAAAGAAACTGACCAACAACATATATACAGCGCCCACTTAAATACGGCAGAATCTGTTGCGATCTATTCTGCAATTTTATTGGTTCAAGTAAGAAAATGGTATATAGATACTTAGAAGAGCAACAAAAACTGAGCTGATATTACTATCTGTTGATGGTTTTGCTTAAAAGAATGGAAGGATATAACATCAACTAAAATGAATGAGCTTAAATTAATTAAAAATGATGAAGAGCATATGCTATTACCTTCAGAATCAACTCTTCCTCAAGGGGAAACTTATGCCCTCCAGATTCCAATGTTGAAGCTACAAGAGTAATAACAGAAACAAAATGTAAGGATACAAAATGGGGAAGCACTTATTTTAGTTGGTAACAAACTAGACCTAGTATGAAGCATATTAAATAAATCTGCTCAAACACCGCACTTTTCCTTGAAATATGCAGTAAATTCCTTTTTTTTTTTTTTCAATTAATCACCAGAAGTAAATGCTATTCAAGCATCCAATGGTAAAAGCTAGCTTAATATTGGCTAATGTAATTATCAATTCAACGTGATAGAAAATATACTCTCAGGTGCCAAGCTGGTGTGACTACTAGGGGAGTTTTGGGTAAACACTTTAATTAAGTGCTTATTATACAAGAGCTCATCATATGACAAATTTCATAAAAGCTTAAATTCCATGGAAGAGACCAAAAGTTATCTTAAAGAGCTTATTGGATTAAGGTGAAAACAGCTTAATGTCTGAAAAAATGACGCAAACATGTACATCGGACACGACACTGACACGCTGACATCAACACTAATTAGAAGGAAAAAAAATGAACTGATTGAATACAATCACGTGTGTCGGTTAGTATCTGACACCACATGTCAACACCCAAACACACTTTGGATTAGAAGTGTGTCGGTGTTACGGGCTCACAGTAATTACTCAGGATAATGATATATACAAATAAACCATTCTAAATACCCTCCTTAGAGTTACCTTTCGCATATTAATCACGTTATAGGTATTCAAATAACATTCAACAGAATTTGGAAGGATTAACGTATTAATGAAAGAAGCATGTAAAACTTTATTTGACTCGAGTGATTTTGGTTTCATGGAACAACCTAGCATACAAATTGGCTTAAAAAGCCAAAAAAAAAAAAAAAACCTCACTTTAAATAATGACAAAAAAACTACACTTTCAAAAACAAAAGGGAAAAGGAATAAAACAACAACAATGTCAACTGTGAACTGTGTAATTAATTAATGTTTAATTATAGCAAAACCTGGAATATTGTTATAAGAACAAACAACTCCCATAGAAACCTTCTTGCGCCGAATCGTCTGAAGCTTTTTCAGTTCACCGGTCCGACTCAAAGAACAACCGGTTATTCTCACACACTTTTCGGGTCGGGTCAGAACCGGTAGATGCAACATATGAACAGCTTTAGCATCCATTACAAACAGCGGCAATACACAGAACGCACTGAAACGAAGGTGAGTTTTCCTCAATCAACGATCCTCGATAAACTAAGGAATGGAAACCGAAACCGAAACCGAAACCAAAACGAATAATAATAATCGAAACTGATAAAAAAAAAATGATAGAGAGAGAGAGATACTGAACTGACCTGGTAGATTTGTTTGTCGTGGGTTTGAGAAATGAAAGAAAAAGAATGGAGTGGAAGCAAAATCTAATTGGAATGAATGAAGGTGATATGATGAAAGTGTTAGTTAGAGTTGAACAAAAGGTCGGGATCCCCTCCATTTCATTTCCCCTCCATTTAGTTCTCTTTGATCCACGGTTACACGACACGTGGCAATAAAAAATTCAACGCTTTAGATTAAAAATATTAAATCTTGCCGCCTAGCCATCTTGCCGCGCTCACCGTCATGTGTCTCCTCTGTGCCGCCACTCCCCACCGTACATTGCAAAAATAACCGCTGAGGGCTGAATTTTAAATTGAAATCTCAGCCATTGAAACATTTAATTGACACGTGTTGTGCATCTGTGAAAGTGAACTATATAACCGGACTCATACAAATGGAGCAGATCCAGACTTGATTTGAGTCGTGGAAATTGTTTAGCTTGGCTTATATGCCCACAAACAAATAAGGTCCAACACCCCAACTTTCACTAGTAGCCACTTTATTTTAATGGAGCATTTGTCGGTCAATTTATTTATTTTTATTTTTTTTCAAGTTTAGCTTTTTTACTAAGGCTGATACAATGGTGTACACATGAAATAAATTTTGTATGGATTTATTTCTTATCATTGAATCAATAGATAATACTAATTATATTTATATCTGATGAGAGTTAAGCCATCTTAACTAGGGAGTCTTAGTTTTTATAAAAAGTGAAAATTAAGTGATGCAGGTAGAGTTTATTCGTAAGTTATTTTCATTTTTTTTAAATAGTTTAAAGATTAAAATTTATGTTTGAAATTCCAACCTCAAACTTTATATATAAAAATCTATTGTCTTTAACGACCGAGTGTTATGTCAACAGAGACAAAGTTGTTTTCATTTTGAGTGCTAATTGACTAATAATATAAAGATTGACAACTTACCAACTGGGAGATCCAATATTGGTGGATACCGGATAGGTGGCAATTGTGGTAGGTGTGGTATTAGACTGTTTTTTCATACGTGATGTTAGTTTTTTTTTTCTTTTTTAAAGTATAATGATAGGGATGGCAAAGTGGGCTGGCCTGCTCCGTTTAAACCCGCCACATCTAAAGTCCGCTTAAAACGGGACAAAACGAGTCGAGTTAAATTAGATAATCGAGTCCAAAATCTCACCCCGCTCCGTTTAGTGGCGGTAAGACGAGTTGGCGGGCCGGTCCGCCAAACAAAAAAACCTTTTTTAGAGAAAAAAAAAACAACTTTTTAATGTATTTTTTTTACAACTTAATTGTTACAAAAAAAACTATGTTGTTTTTATCATAAAAAAATATAAACGAATAGACAACGAATAAATTTATGGTAAAAACAAAATATTAACAAATTGTCAAATTCAACATCATACTTAATAGCAAAATAAGGAAAATTCGACAACATAAAACAAATCCTAAAATAAATCGAACAACCAAAATAAATCCAAAAGGATAAAATAAGCCTAAAAAAAGAAAGAAAAACGAGTTAAGCGGGTCGGCCCGCTATGCCACGTGTCCGTCCCGTTTTTCCCACGAGTTAAGCGGGGAGGGCCAACTATAAGAAGCGAGTTCAAAACTTCGACTCAGTCTGCCAAAAATAGTAGGCTAAACGGACCGGCCCGACGAGTTGGACCCGTTTTGCCAACCCCTAATAATGATTGCTTTGTTCGCTTCCTTGATTTTTTTTTTAGTAAATGTAAATCTCCAGTTTTTTTTGGAGAAAGGACATTTCTATACTCTCTGTCTCAAACTAATTAAGTATCTCGTTTATTTTGTGTGTGTGTATGTGTATATATATATAGATGATGTATCAAATAAGAGCACTATTTATAATGAGAGATGAGAGGGTTAAATCACAACCATTGGATCCATCTTTACTGTGTTACTTCATTTTTAAAACAGCAGCCTATAATTATTTTCATTTCCTTCATTTCCCCTTTTGCTTTCTTCTCTCGCCTTCTCGTCTCCCTGTTGGCGTTTCTTTTTTCTTTCAAATGTGATTTTTCCAGATCTTTGGCAAGGCAATTTTGATGCATCAGATCTAATTTTTATTTAAAAAAAGAATAACACCAAAAAGAAGTTGGGATAATATGAATTTTTTTCATACTAAATTAACTAAATATGAATCATCAACTCCAACTTGGAACCTGGGTTCTCATGAAAGCAACAGTTGAAAAAGAGTGGTGGTGATTATTCGGTGAGATTTATCCACATATAATTAACTAATGAACCCAAAATTATTTCACAAAGCCCTTCAGCCATGGCGGCTTCTTCCTGTTTTGCTGAAAGAATTTCTACAACCAAAGAAAAGCCATTTCACGTACTCTTAATTGACTGATTTTTCTATTTCTGTGACCCATTTCTTAGTAATTGATATCCCTAACCTGGTTTCTTTGCTACTGACACCAATTGAATCAGGGAGTTGAGAAATTTGAAAAGGGGTTAATTTAAAAATTGAGATTCAAGTGAAATGAGAAGGGGTTAATTTAAATGGATCCATTTTAAAAATGAGTCAGAGGAAGGGATTTGGCCATGGAAAGGAAAGAGATGAAGCAACAGTAGAAGGAAAGAGATGAAGAGGCATTAAAAGATGTGTGTAAGCGCACATTAACTTTTTATTTTGGTTTTTAATCTAAACCATCCATTTAGATCCAGTGGTCAATATTAATTCCTCTCATCTCTCATTATAAATAGTGCTCTCATTTGATACATCCCCTATATATATATATATATATATATATATATATATATATATATATATATATTAAGAAAAATGTATAAGTGAAAAAAAAAAGGGAAAAATGATTTTAAATATCTTTATTACGTATCGATACATTCATCGTTATCATAAATACAAGGTGGAAGATATTGAATTGAAAATGATACAAGTTGTATTAATTACGGTGCATAGTTTGAAAAAAGTCAAATGAGTCATTGTTTTAGGATAATATTTTTTTACAAATGGGATCACTTATTATGGAACGGGTGGAGTATGAACTTCAAATTGTTTTATTCCAGAACTGAATTCAAATTGTCATGGACGGTTCCTTTTCGGTGGAGCTAATTAATTACTTGAATGTTTATGATTATATAAATCATTTTGAAAATATCTTTGTATGTATTTTTATATTATATATAAAGTGGGATGCATGATTTTGAGATGATTTCTTAACTTCCAATTATATCTTTAAATAAAGTTTTATATAATAATGTTATATTGTTGGTAAGCGAAAAAAATATATGATTATGGTTTTAATCAAAATTTCATAAAAAAATATTATTTGAAATCAAGGGTGGACCTGCGTAAGGCCTATTGTAGCTATAGTCATATCAGCCCGGTCCAAGTCATTTTTTTTTTTTATATTCAAAACCCAAATTTTATATTATATATCTTTAATCTCGTGAAGTGCCTTGTGTTTCCTAACTCATAGTCTTGGCTTTTGTTTTTGTCATTTTTTTTTCAAAAAATTAATATAACATAAATGTAAAAAAGAACACGATGGAATCAAAACCGCAACATAAACTTCAAAGAATACTCATCAACCAATAGGATACAATGTTCGGTGTGTTTTATTAGTTGCAACATCAAAATATATTAAAAGTATGTAACGTACTTGTATATAATCGATAAAAACATATAAATGTGATACCGGTTTTTGGTGAGATTTTTTACTTTAAATTTACCATTCATTTAAAACATTTTATCTTTTTAAAATATTATTTAAGTTATAATTAAAAAAAGTTAAACTCCACTAAAATATGAACAATATTTGTTATTTTTAGCGTAAGTCGCTTCACTAAAATAATTAGTCACATTGATGATTTCTTCACGGGTTCGCCCGTGTTTGTAATCTCTACACATTGACGCAATAAAAGTAGTAGACAAATTGACACACAGTGTATATGTCCGTATAAACGCTAGTAATTGTATAAATACAATTCAAAATTAACCAACAAATAACTATTTTTGGTCGGCCTCTAAAAAAACTATTTTTGGTCAAAAAATTTCCCAGATAATTTTTTTGTCAAGTAGTCTAGTGGCTAGAAATTCACATCTTAAGATGAATAAGTGAGAAATTTGGGATTTGAACCTCGATCCCTACATATATAATGCAAAATTTCTACCAACTGAAGTAAACTTATACGGACTTTTCTTATATTAATTTACCGTGAACAATTCATTTATGTATCAAATTTAAAAACAAATCTACATCATAATTATTAGGGACTTCGAAACCTATCCACTAAATTTTTTTAATTTTTTTTATAATTCAAAGTTTTAAAATATACAAACTTAATATTAAAAATGGAATTTCCAACAAGTTTATGTAAAATATATGTTCAACAATATACACTAAAAAATGAGGATGGATGGCGTTTGTTAATATTAATGATGTGAAAGATGTTCACAAGTCTCAACTCAACTGACAAAATCGTTAAAATTGTTAGGTCAGACGATGTGACTGAGATTCGAACCCTGTAAGATTTGCAAACTATTTTTTTGTAATTCTAATCTTTTAGCATCATAAATAGTTTTGTTCGAATTCAAATTGATCTATGAAGTTAGAATCCCATTTTTTTTTCTTCTGTCATTGTTTCTATTTGTTTTATGATTGTCTTTGTTTTAATCACTCTACTTGTGTATGTGAGTTTCAATGGTTGGTTGTCATTTCCTCTATCTAAAAAAATAGAAGATTTAAGTTAATACGATCATACATTGCCACATCTGGAAGAGGGTTAAGAGTAAATTGAAATTATTTTGCTCCTACAAAAGTTCAAACCTTTTTGTGGCAACTTATCATTGATAGACTTTATACTTGCGTAAACTTATATATAACGGGGGTTTTGTTGGAAGGAGCGAGTCTGAATTGTGTGTGATGTCCGAAGACTTTTGAAGTCGAGGATCATTTGTTTTGTCGAAAGGGTTTGATATTCGATCTTTAAGTGGACTAGAATGAGAGTGATTTTACCCAATAATGTTATGTCTCTACTTGAATACTTTACAAACCTGTCCTCAAACAAAAAACTTCGAAAGGGATTGATGCTTATCTGACATGCTACAACGTGGAAGCTTTGGGAGGCTATAAATAGGGTTGTTTCTCTTTGAAGAAAAGTGACGTTAAAGAAGTTGTAGAGGGTATAAAATCAACCTTTCAGAGGTGGTTTTTAGCTAGGAAAAAAAGAAACATTATATGTATTGTGAGTGATTTTCAAACCCACCTCTTTATTTTAGTTCTTAATTGGGTGTTGGTTTTCTGCAGGTTGAATGCCCCTTATATTTTTTTCGAGTTGTAAATTAAGTATTCTTCGTATTTCCACCTCTTTATTTTAGTTCTTAATTGGGTGTTGGTTTTATGTGGGTTGAATGCCCCTTATATTTTTTTCGATTTGTAAATTAAGTATTCTTCGTATTTTTCTCCTTGAAAATAAAATTTTGTCATAAAAAAAGGCCATACACTTTTATTTGAAATTTTAAAAATCAAACACAAAAAAAAAGCCAAGTAAAAAAATAATGGATTTTGTTAACGAGTACCCTAAGAGTGTGTTTGGATCAGGTGATTGAGATATTTTAAAGAATTTAGAATTCTAAGCAATTCAAATTATTCGATTAAATTATTTTCATTTCTCAATACTTTTGTTTGGATGGAGTAATAAAAAGATTTCATTGTCATCATTTTCGGACAACTTTTATAAATTTTAAATTTTTTGGGCTAAATTTAAAATTGAAATTAGGGGTCAATCTGTAAATTTCAAAAATTGTGAGGGGTCAAATTATAATGTTTGAAAATTGAGGGGTCAATTTGCAATTTTTTGGAAAATTTTGGGGTCAATTTGAAAATTTTGAGGACCAAAATTAAAAAATTATAATAATGAAGAAATTTGAAATTCATAGCTTTTAGGTGTCATTTGAAATTTTCTAAATATAACTTTGAACAAAATACTTCATAAATTTCCATTATTTTGAAAATTCTTCAAATTATTATCCAAACAATGGAATTCACCTCAAAGTATTTGAATTCCCTCAAAACATTACATTAGCTCAAAACATTCCTCATCTAAACACACTCTAAGGACGCTCTTTAAGGATCCTCAATTAAAAAATTATTCACTAAAAAAATCAAGCATTTCAATTTTCAATTCACTAAAAGAGTATTAGTAAATGAAAACAACCAAATAAAAATTGCTACCTTTTCACGTTGGTAAACTAAATAGAAGAAGGTTGTCTCACTTGGCAATAACATGTGCTCACCAACCACCACCAATTAGAAGGTTGCTTGGTGGGGTGGACAACGGTCGGTTTCGGTCGGAAATCGGTCTCTAAACCTCAAACCGCTTAAACCCATGGTTGGTAACCATAGGCCCATTTCTGTCCAAAATAAGAGTCGGTTTACTCGGTTTCGGTTAAGTCGGATTAGGCGGATAATTGGGTGGGTTTAGTCGGTTAATTCGAATATGGCCAATTAAAATTCGGTCCATTAATTTTTTTTAACATTACAATTGTAATTTGTAATCACAAATTCTGGCATTGGCATATAGTATTCTAGAATTGGGTCTGTGTTGAGAATATATTACGCTTATTCATCTCCATTTGAGAGCTAATCAATTTCACATCTTAAAATAACATTCAACATAAAATTGATGTCATTCATCAATCATTTATTTAAGGTCATTCCTTAATAATTATAGAACACCACTTTGGGTCCAAGGCCATTAATACTATTGTAATGTGCTTGCATCAGTTCAAAGCACATCACAAACTAGCACAACATAGCCAACATGTATGTATTAAGCTAAGTCACAAGTATTAAATACTAATTTACAGTCATCTAAATAACTAAATCATTCAAGTATCTTCATTGTTAAAAATGAAAACTGCAAATTGCTGATGCTCAACATGGTGTAACTCTGCAGCAAGGTCTATAAAAAAAAAAATATTAAAGCTTTTTATATACCATCATAATATATTTGAAAAAAAAACAACAAAAAAAATACAAACCTGCTTTGTTGCACAATCATAATAGACTTCAATGATATGTAAACAACTGGACAAGCATTGGATGATAGCTATGATGCACCTCTTCTGTGGCCAATCAATAGTGCTTTGATGCACATCATGTGTCTCTAATGCACGGCCATTGGGTGATAGTTTTAATTCACAAATTAATCCTAACAATAATCATGTACATGAAGCTTAATAACAGAATAAACATTATAGTTTTCTACTTTTTACATGCTCTTTTAAACATACTAGTTGAAGATAAGAAGGTTTCTAACATGTGAGTTTGCATCAAATTTTCAACAGAACAATTTCTAATGTGAGTATGCATCAGATTTTCAACAGACCAGTTTCTAACATGTCAGTTTGGATCAAATTTTCTAACAGACCAGTCTCTAGCATACTAATTTGAGTTTCTACCTACCAATTTCTAATTTGTATTGCATCAATTTATTTAAAGAACTGGATAGATTTATAAAGTATAGACATACCAATATTTAGGCGTAAACCAGTTTAACAAGCAAAGCAACCACCATGGAGCCAAGCAAAACATGCAGGTTCCATTTCAAATTCATTCTCAAAATTACTAGCTTGTGTTGTGTATTATGAGTCACATTTGACTCCAAAATATCCAAAAAATGTCATTCCTGCATAACCGATTTGACCCGCCCGCTTCGGGTAAACCTGGGCCGGTTTCAACGGGTTCGGGCGGGACTGGATTTTTTGTCCAGCCCTAGTTGGTGGAACTAGTGGAGTAGGCCGTACGGACGGGAATGGATAGTGTGGTCTCCTTTTTCTATCTTCTCAATATTTTTTTTTTGGTACAAATTTTTTCATTATTATTAACGTGCCTTTTTATTTTATGTTTTAAAAGAACTGAAGTGCCTTTTATTAATAAAGATTTTTATCTATAATAATTTGAGTCAATAACCAATTCATCCCCTGAAATTGTGGATGGCGAGCATTTATTATATTCAAAAATTCAAATAAATAGAAATAACATTGATTTTAAATTAGGTCGAATAGTTTAGGATGTGTTTGGATTGATGTTGAGCGTTACATTCTCGTGTCTCTATGTAAGTTAAACGTGAATTATATAAGAACCTAAAAATTGTTGTTTCCACTAGACATGTATTAGGTGAGATCCGACGTGGTTTCAAACAACCTAATCAGACATTTTTCTTGACGAATTTAACTTCAAGTGTCTAATTTTTTTTCAAATTTAAATTTATGTCATTGTTAAAGAGAACTTCAAACAAAATTAACAACTTTAGGGCTTTTAGCCCTCTTTGTAGTAATTTGTTTTTAACAACTTTAGTTACTCATTTATTTTTACATAACAATACAATTTTTTTTTCCAAATTTAAACCTAAAAAGAGCACGGCTATTTATTACAAAAGGATTGAAGGCGTAGTGCGTGAAATTATGAAATATGGTCCATAAACGTGCAACTATGACATGAAATTTGTACATGAGTGATATATGCGGATAAAATCTACCATTGTCACTGGTGAGGCGTGCAAACATATATTCACATCTAAAGTAAATAGATATATCTTTCAATTAGTGAATACAAAGATAATGACATTTGTACCGCAGGTATCCGTTGGTTTGTTAGTTAATTCATCAAAATGTCCTATTTTTCAAATATAAAACTCGTGAAATAAATCCTAACCTAATTTCTAAAATTCTGCATAATTAAAAAACGAGAAAGAATTTTTTTGTGTTAATCTTGCGTCGTCAAAAGATGTGAAAGAAGTTCCACATGATTAGAAAAGAAACACATATCCTTAAAAGAAAAAGGATGATACTCAAGGATAATCTATTGCGAAGAACTGTTGTACCTGTTGATGATTGTTATTGTATAGGAGGATGTGAAAGTGGTTGAGGATAGAATTCTCTTATTTGTCCAATGTGAGGTTTTTGGTAGATTATGGAATTTGGTTGGGATTCGATGTTGAGGGGCATGGTTTTTTGCAGGAACAGAGAGATCATTTCTGCGCTTTAGGTGGTTTCTCTAAGAGGGATCGACTCATGATGTCTATTTTATGGACTTCTACAATTTGGTCGATTTGGTAAGAACGTAATGGTCGAATTTTTCAGCAAAAGGTGGTTTCGATGCAAACTCTTCTTGAGAGAATTAAGCTTCAAATGTATTGGTGGTTGAAATCAAAACACGTTACCTATGATTTTGATTATCAGTTTTGGAGGATGAATCTTTAGCATTGTTTGATGTCTGTAATTTAGCTTTTGCTTGACGCTTGGCGCTTTTTCGTTGTTTGACTGATTGTATATCTGGACAATCTCTCTGGCACTCCTTATGTTGGATAAATTATGGTTTCTTTTTAATCTCATTTTGACTTGTTAAAAAAAATTAATATGAAGTTATTCCGTGAATTAAATAAAGCTTTGTCAATAATTGGTCTTACAAAAAAGTTAAACTCAAATTTTGCCGAAGGATCCCTCCGAGAAAGAACTAATTAATTATTTGATGTAAAAACCTAAAAGCATCAAAGGAGGGAGTTTTTTTTTTTTGATTACATGAGAGAAGGAAAGAAAAAAAAGAAAAAGAAAAAGAAGCAAAGGAGGGAGTTTTGATAAACAAAGAAGTGAAAGAACAAATAAAAAAAATAAAAGGTTTTATATAATCAAACGGCTAACCCGTTTAACCCGACCCCGGGGGTACCCGTTTAGGGTTTCGGATCGTACAACAATTTGGGGGGGAATATAAATAGTAAGCCCGGTAAGAACTCATTTCCCAGTCTTTTCCTCTTCTCCATTTCTTCATTCACTCTTCCAAAACCCTAATTTCCTCTCTCCGTCACCACCGTCCGCGTCTCCTCGTCCTCTGCGTCACGGTAACTTTCTTTATTCAAGTTTCTTTCTTTTTTAATGATATAACATGTGATTTTAATAATAATAATAATTTACAATGCTGAAATGTATTAATCTAGGTCATCGAAGCAATGTCACAAGAAAATATGGAATCCGATAGCGAGGTAGATTGTATGGACTCCGATGACGAGACAATGGAGCAAAAGGAATCACAGTTAGTAAAAACTTGTGCTTCTATGATCCTTTCATCTGATTATTCCTTTCGTCGATGCGAGTACGACTCAATGAAGAACATCATGGAGTGCTTAAGTCCAGATATTGTTTTGCCTCCTCCCAATGTTCTTGAGCTTTATTTCGAGGATTTGTACGCCGAAGAGAAACTCAAGCTTAAACAACAGCTGGCTACTATTCCTAATAGGATATCTTTAACTTTTGATCTGTGGGAATCTAACACTGCTGAGACTTATATCTGTTTGACCGCTCATTTTGTTGACGCGGATTGGAAGTTAAATAGTAAGGTTCTCAATTTTTGTCTTGTTTACCCTCCCACTGGAGCTGAGATGTGTGAGAGAATGGTTGAGTTTTTGAGTGATTGGGGAATAGAGAAAAAGATTTTCTCTCTCACTTTAGATGATTCATTTAAGAATAAAATTTTGCATGAACAATTTCGAAATCGACTTGGTTTGCAGAATGGGTTGTTATGTGATGGGGAGTTCTTTCACGGGCATTGTTTTGCACGTGTTTTAAAACTGATTGTTGAAGAGAGGTTGAAACTAGTTAGGGATGTCGTGTGTAAAATCAGAGATAGCATCATGTTTGTGAGGCATTCAAAGAGTGGAAGGGAATTTTAAGGAGTGTATTGCGAAGGTTGGTGGTGTTGATTGTTCCGTTCGCTTGCATCTGGACACGACTAAAAGAGTGAACTCAACTTATTCGATGCTTGAAAGTGTTCTTAATTATCGGCGTGTGTTTGAAAGTCTTCACTTGTATGATGATAGTTATGTGTTATGTCCTTCGGTAGAGAGTGGAAAAGAGTAAAAAAGATTTGTGCATTCTTGTTGCCTTTTAGTGAAACTGCCAACATGATTAATGCCACAACACTTCCTACTTCCAACTTGTATTTTTTGCAAGTTTGGAAAGTCCAATGTGTTTTAGTTGATTGTTTGGGAGATCAAGATGAAGATATAAAGAGAATGGCTGAAAGGATGCTGACCAAGTTTGAGAAATATTGGGACGAGTATAGTGTTGTTCTTGCATTGGGAGCGGTTCTTGACCCAAGGATGAAGCTTTCAACATTGGCTAATTGTTACTCAAAACTTGATGCATCAACCTGTGAAAGGAAGTTGCAACAAGTAAAGAGCAAGTTGTACACGCTATTTGACAAGTATTCTAGCAAAAGTACTTCTTCTGGCGTGCAAAGAACTATTCAGGACCAATCTTCTAGTGTGCCATTGCAAAAGAAGTTAAAGTCTTTATCTCAGGGCCTATTTGATGTGAGTTTTTTTTTTTTTTGAATTGGCAATTTTCTTTCTTGAATTTGTTTAACCTCATTAATTGCTTTCCTTTTCCCGTGTGAGATATAATAGGAATTGAAAGTGCACCGACAGCAGCTTGTTACTGAAACTGGAAAATCTCAACTTGATGTTTACTTAGATGAGTCAAATTTAGATTTTCATTGTTATGAAGATATGGATGCATTACAATGGTGGAAGAGAAATAATAATCGATTTCCGGATCTATCAATACTGGCTTGCGACTTGTTAAGTGTTCCCATTACCACCGTCGCTTCCGATTTTGAATTTTGCATGGGCTCACGCGTCTTTAACAAGTATAAAGATCGTATGTTGCCGATGAATGTGGAAACTAGAATGTGTACTCGCACCTGGTTACACAATTTTGTTAACAATGGTAATTTATGGAATTTGAATGTAAATAGACATGATTTTATTGTTTTGATAACCACTGTTCAATTGAATTATAAACCTCTTCAATTATGATATGTAGGCGGAGAAGATGATGATGATGGCGATGACTTTGAAGAAATAATGAATGAAGTTTATGTTGATGAAGAATCAGATAACTCGTCTAATGGTTATGATTTTGAAGATGACGACGGTGATGGTGATGATGATTGACTTGCTTGTATGTATTTAACTTTGGTTTATGATGTTTCTTTTGGCTTTATGGTTTGCAAAATTAGAACTATATATGGTTATGTTATGGTTTCTAGACATGGTTTTAACCTTTGGCTTTAGGTGGACTTAAGTTTTAATATTTTGACCTTGTGGACCTGTTTTTAACTTTGGTTTTATGTGTATTTGTTTACTTTCTTGCACTTTGTTTCTATCTGTCACTGCTATCCTTTCTATCTCAAATGCATCATATGATTTTATAGTTGTTACCAACAAAATGGGGCTTCTATTTTCAGCAACTTTTGCATGTTGTTTTATTATTGAAAGTCTCTCAGATTTTGATATAGTTCAGTGTTGTAGTTGCTTATTGTCATGAATGATTACCAATTAATAAGTTGCTTGTTGTTGCATATCAGAAGTTTTTTTTTTTTGACAATATCAGAAGTTGCTAATTGTCTCTTTTTTCCTCTACTTTTATTATTATTATATATATATATATATAAGTTCGAATTTTTTAGCGATGAATGAGCTATTACTAATTGAAATATGATCAATTTATTTCCTCAGTATTCATATTCACTGCCAATCATTTTTTCTCCACCATTTTAATCATAATATATTCTACCCCTAATGGTTTAGGTGCTTACACAATAATTGTAACCCGGTCTGCTAACATGTTGGCTTGTAGACGGTGGCTCTTAGTTTGTGACTGTTGAAATAGGCCACCACATTTTATGGTTTAAATTTTTGTTTCAATGTTAATTGCATTCTTTTTAATTTACCTATGAACAAATGTCCTGTTCGGGTTAGCTTTGAGTTTTTAGCTGAACTATGAGTTTTTTGCTGATGTATTTTAGTTTCGGCCCTCTTTGATCTCAAAATAAAATAAAATATGAAAACATCGACTCTAATCGAAACTTTGTTACACGCTATTCACACATCAATTATCCAAACTTTGGTAAATTGATCGCTTGACATTCGTTAACATTTCTCTAAGCAATATTAGAGTTGATGAACTGACTCACTAAAAATTAATAGATACGAAATTAATTTTGACATGGTAGGTTTATCCATCTCGTTGTCAAATTGATATGGTCAGGACAGAAATCACTTAGATTTATAAGTTGTTACTTTGTCAATGCAATAATTACACAACTTTTTAATACTCCCTCCGTTCCTTTTTAATTGTCACTTTTGAAGAAAAAATTTGTTTCTTTTTAACTGTCACTTTCAAAGTTCAATGCAACTTTAAATAATATTTTACCAATTTTATCCTTAGTTATTTATTACGGAGAGAGAAATATACGAGATGATATATTAAATGAATAAGGTTATTATAGTAAAAGTAAAAATTATTGTATCAAAAGTAGTGACATTTATTAATTATCTTGGTTTGTGTAAAATGTCAAAATGTGACAATTAAAAAGAAACGGAGGTAGTATAAACTTACTACTTTTAGTATTTTTTTTTGGTCAAAACTTTTAGTATTTGTTTTTGAACAAGAAGACTTTTACTAGTATTTTAATTAATGCCTTAAGACACTTGTTAATATTTTCTATTTTTTATATTATTTTGGAATCAGTAATTCTCCCATTTATTTTGAACCATGAATGCATTGATCGTATCTCAAATTCTCAATAAATAATATACAACTACTATCGTAAGGGAACTGGAAAAATATATAGTCCACGCAAGAACAAAAAGGCGTGTGGCCCATGCTCAAGAACAAAAATATTTGTGCTCAGATTAGGGATGGGAATAGGCCAGGCCGGCCTACAGGGGCCTACGACCTAGCCTACGACAGGCCAGGCCAGACCAGACTTTTTTCTTAAATAGAGAAGGCCTAAGCTTTTTTAGAAGCCTATTTAGCTTAAAAGGCCAGGCCACAGGCCATTCAAAAAGCCTCTTAAGCCTATTAGGCCGGCCTATTTAAGTAAATTGATTAATATTATTTATTATTATAATATATTTTGTACTTTGAATTAAAATATAAATTCGTTAGTAATTTAAGTTTATTAGTATACATTAATTTTTAGCATATACAAATGTATTATTATAAACTAGAATTGAAATATGATGCAATATATAGTTAAATTCCCTAAAAACTCATGTTAATTACTAAAAGAGAGTTTAATCTAATTGATCTATTAGTTCGCTAGTCTATTTAAACTTAGATCACATTGCTTACTTAAAGATGTTCATATGATATAGGCTTTTAAACAGGCTAGCAGGCCTTATCAGGCTTTCAGAAGGCCAGGCTCAGGCCTCAAAAGTAAGCCTATGACAGGTCGCAGGCCAGGCTTAGGCCTTAAAAAATTTGGCAGGCCAGGCTTAGGCCTTGCAAAGCCTAGCTCGGCCTAGCCTATTCCCAACCCTAGCTCAGATATTGTTCCTTCTATTTAGTGAAATTATGAGTAATAGTGATTCTTGTTTAGTTTTTCCCTTTCAATAAAAACTATTTTTTTTAAATATGGTGGAAAATTTTTATAACACAAAATTTGAGTTGTGTTGTTAATCAATTTTATAAATGCATTAACCACAAAAAAGGAAATTATTTTTGTCAGTGAGATAAAATAGGATATAAAATACTTGTGTGACCAACAAATGTAATTTTAAAAAGGAAAACTATTTTTGTTAGTGTGATAAAATAAAAGACCAAATATGCAATTAAACAAGAAAAAAACAATTTCATCACTATAAAATAAAATAACTTCTTATCACAAACCGGTAAATTGTTCTAATAAGACATAACAAGTAATTTACTATTTTCCATAAAAAAAATTTACTATTTTTTATACAAAAACAAAACAAATCAAATGAGTTGATTAAGAGCCTCTTTGTTTTTGTAAAAAACAAGCCTCTTTGTTATAGATTAAAAAAAATAAAAACTATTTTGTGTTTGTTTACCATGATAAAAATTATTTTAAAAAATAATTTTTAACTTGTTTTTGGACACAACTATATAAAAGATTTTTTTATATTACAAAATTACCATAAAAGACACTAAAATAGAAAAACATAATGATGCAATTGAAATGTTAGTTTGTTTTTAAGATACATTTCTTCAGAAATATTCAATTTTATTTTCTCTCCATTCTAAAAATATCTATTTTTTGAGAAGTTATTCGTAAGAACTTTTCATTTGAAGTTGTTTTCTGATTTTTTATTTTATTTCTATATTCTAATTATTTTTTAAAAAACAGTAACAAACATATGTCATTCTAAAGTGATTATTTTAAAAAAAGATGATTTTTTTAAAAAGATATAACAAATGTGCTCTAAAATACTGCATAAATAGATATATTGAGGTGTAAGTGAATGCATTAATTCTCAATTATTTTGTGTATTTAATCAATTTTATTTTAAATTGATTCTAATGTAATTATTTTTTAAAAATGATTATTTATTTGAAAAAAGATGTTACAAATGAGCTCTAAAAAGCTTCATAAATATTTGATATATTGAGGTGCAAGTGAATTCATAATGTATCAATTCTCAACATTTATTGTATGTGCATTTAATCTTAATTTTATTTTTTGACACGTTTTGTTTGTACACTTTTTTAGACACATTTAATCAGACTTTTTTTTTTTGAGCAATTAATCAGACTTTTTAAAACTAAAAATGAATTGATAAATACTAAGAAAAAAAATAGTGAACTGATGAATCAAACGGCTAACCCGACTAACCCGTTTAACCCGACGCGGGTGCCCGGTTTAGGGTTTTGGAGTGAAAAGCATTTTGTTGAGAGAGATATAAATACCAAGCCTGGGAACTCTTTCATTTTTCATTTTCTCACTCTCTCCAACATACCCACCGCCGCTTCTCTCTCCGTCACTCCGTACACCTCTCTGCCATGTCTCCGCCGTCTATTTACGGTGATTCTCCGTCTTCGATCTCTCATGCGCAGGTATTTTGTTGTTGAAACTCTTTCTTCATTGAAGTTTCTTAGCATTCTATTTCAATAATAATCTGTGATTTTAAAAACATTATAATAATTTACAATGTTGAAATGTAATCTAGGCCTTCGAAATGATGTCACTCGAACAATTGGAAATTGATGACGAGGTAGATCAATTTGATTCGCGGTTCGTTCCTATTTGTGCTTCGATAATCCTTGCAAATGATTTTCCCTTTGAGTTTTTTGTGCGCGAGGGAATGAGGAACTTCATGAAGGTCTTAAATCCAAATATTGTTTTGCCTCCTATAGATGTTATTGAGGCTTATGTCTCCGATTTGTACACGAAGGAGAAACTCAAGCTTAAGCAAGAATTGGCTACCATTCCTAATAGGATATCTTTAACTTTTGATTTGTGGGAATCTAACACTGCTGAGACTTATATTTGTTTGACCGCTCATTTTGTTGACGCGGATTGGAAGTTAAATAGTAAGGTTCTCAACTTTTGTCTTGTTTACCCTCCCACTGGAGCTGAGATGTGTGAGAGAATGGTTGAGTTTTTGAGTGATTGGGGAATGGAGAAAAAGATTTTCTCTCTCACTCTAGAGGACTCATTTAAGAACAGCATTTTGCAAGAACAATTGAAATCTCATCTTGGCTTGCAAAATGGTTTGTTATGTGATGGAGAGTTCTTTCATGTGCATTGTTTTGCACGCGTTTTAAAACTGATTGTTGAAGAGGGGTTAAAACTAGTTAGTAGTGGTGTCGTGTCTAAAATTAGAGAGAGCATCTTGTTTGTGAGGCGTTCAAAGAGTAGAAGGCAAAAATTTAAGGAGTGCGTTGAAATGGTGGGTGGTATTGACAGTTCAGTTCGCTTGCATGTGGACATGTCTATGAGTCTGAAATCAACTTATTTGATGCTCGATAGTGCTCTTAAATATCGGCGTGTGTTTGAAAGTTTTCACTTGTATGATGATAATTATGACTCGTGTCCTTCGGCAAAAGAGTGGAAAAGAGTAGAAAAGATTTGTGCATTCATGTTGCCTTTTCGTGAAACTGCCAACATGATTAATGGTGCAACACATCCCACTTCCAACTTGTATTTTTTGCAAGTTTGGAAAGTCCAATGTGTTCTTGTTGATAGTTTGGGAGATGAAGACGAAGTTATAGCGAGAATGGCTAAAAGGATGATGGGCAAGTTTAAGAAATATTGGGATGAGTATAGTGTTATTCTTGCAATGGGAGCGGTTCTTGACCCACGGATGAAATTCTCAAGGTTGGCTGATTGTTACTCCAAACTCGATCCATCAACTTGTGAACGGAAGTTGCGAAAAGTAAAGACAAAGTTGTACATGCTGTTTGACAAGTATTCTAGCAAAAGTACTTCTTCTGGTATGCAAACAACTGTTCAGGGCCAATCTTCTACCATTCCATTGCAAAAGAACTCTGAGTCTTTATCTCACGGCCTATTTGATGTAAGTTCATATATATTTTTTGAACTAACAATTTAATTACTTTCTATCTTGAATTTGTTTAACTTCGTTGCTTTCTTTTTCACTTGTGAAATACAATAGGAATTGAAAATGAACCATCAACAGCTTGTTACCGAAACTGAAAAGTCTCAACTTGACGTTTACTTAGATGAGTCAGATATGGATTTTCTTTGTAATGAAGATATGGATGTATTACAATGGTGGAAGAGTAATAATGATCGATATCCAGATCTATCAACACTGGCTTGCGACTTGTTAAGTGTTCCCATTACCACTGTGGCTTCTGATTTTGAATTTTGCATGGGCTCACGCGTGTTTAACAAGTATAAAGATCGTATGTTGCCGATGGATGTGGAAACTAGAATTTGTACTCGCAGTTGGCTGTACAATTTTGTTAGTGATGGTAATCTATGTAATTTAAATGTGTGTGTGTGTGTGTGTGTGTGTGTGTGTGTGTGTGTGATTATGTTGTTTTGATAACCACTGGTCAATTACATTGTTAACCTCTTCAATTATGATATGTAGATGGAAAAGACGATGAAGACGACTTTGAAGAAATAATGAATGAGATTGACGGTGATGTTGGTGACAATGATGGAGAAGAAGATGATGAATGAAGATGACGATGGTGATGATGATTTATTTGCTACTATTTATTTAACTTTGGCTTTATGGTTCAAAAAAATTAAAACTATATATGGTTGTTAGGTTATGTTTAAAATAGACTTGCGGGTGAACTTAATTTTAAATGCTTTTAATTGTAGACTTGGTTTTAACTTGTAATATGTGGATGTGGATTTGTTTGCTTTCGAATGTTTAATGCTGGATGAAGTTGGTCTGTAATTCCATGAGAAAGGAAAGAAGACTATGATCAAATAGTAATTGTTTTTGTTCTTGTAAATTGTTCTATATTATCAAAATTGTTTTCACAAGCTATCTTGGAGAAATTATGAAAATAAGCCGAAAATAGCTTATACGCATGTCATTAGTTGTTTTCATTAGTCTTCCCGAACAGTGTTACAAGTGTTTATGTTAGTAGACAAATTCAAATATGCTATAATCCAAACAGACTCCTTAACTACTTCAAGTAGTTTTGCTTTCTATGAAAGTAAAAGGTTATTGATATTATAGCCCCTGCTCCTTGTTCTGTATTATCGTTGCTTGTTGGCAGTACAACCAACTAATGTATAAATTGCTTGTTTCTTATAGATGCAGAAGTTGCTCACTGTCTCTTTTTGCCTCTACTTCCTCTATTATTTACTCCTCACTGACTGCAAATAAGTGATTCTTTACCATTTTGATCATAATAAATTCTCCATCTAATGTGTACCGAGTTTTATTTTAGCCATCTAATAGTTAAGTGTTTAATATAATTATAGAACTGTAGTTGTAACCTGGTATACTATTGAAGTATTGTTGGCTTGATGACAATGGCTAAGTTTGTGACCGTCGAAATAGGCCACCATAATGCATGGTTTAATTATTTGCTCCAACTGAATTAGAAATGCTGATATTGATTCGTAACATCCTGCGGCTAAGATAATGAGGAGTGTGATATAGTATTGCTTAAGTTTGTATCCAGCTGCTAATATAGTACTGTAATTTGGAATTGCCGCCTTTCTCGATGTTAGGATGTGTTTGAAGTTCAATCTAAAGCTCATACGTATGATATTTCAAAAATATGGAAGAGCTGTTTATGCGTATTGAATTCGATGGTTGCTGCTCAATAGGCAACTCAAAATTGCTCACTTGACTAAAAAAAGCCGATCGGAGTTACGACCCAATCGGAAATTACACACAAAAACAGAAGATTGGAATTTAGGCTGGATCAGAAGCGAAATTGAGGTGTTTATTGAGCAACTTTTATTGAATTCATTCTTTAAGATAGACAATCCTTAAATGCAATCTAATTCTTTGAAGATATTATTTTCGTAGTTGTTTTGAGAAGCAACACTAGAAACTTGATGCTGTCATATATTAACGCAAACGTCTAAATTTTAATATATTCTAGTATTATTATTTTTTTGGTAAAAAGTTTATCCGGTAATGTATTTTAAAATAGATTGTTTCTTCATAATAACAAACTCATTGATTTTCCAATAAAAGAGTAACACAGGTTGGGATAAAATCAGAACTTTGTGAACTAGCACAAGACATTGTCACCCTTTCTCATCTCATAATAAAATTAACCTTAAAGTTTCGTAATGAGCATAATAGCTTTACACGTTTTAATAATAATGCCAAATTTGGCTAAATTTGTAAGATTTCCAATGACACCATCCACCACCGATTTGCAATCAAGTTCGATGGTGATTCTATAGACACCCAACTCGCTTAGCCACATATAAAGCTTTCATACAATCCTAGTGCTTCAACTTCATGAGGTGGAATAGTTGCTTCCCTCCTAATAATTTTAGCTTTGGCGAGATCTCCTTCATTTCGTATTCACATCCCTACACCATAACATCCTTGTTGATAGAAAATTGCTGCATCAATGTTACACTTCAGCTCACCTTGAACTGGTTTGGACCAATAGCTCTTTTCTACATATCTGCTCCGCTCCAGCCATTTTCGTGTTCAGTTGCAACATATATGCTCTTTGCGATCTGTTGCAACGGTTCTGGTGTTGTGTTTTCTCCACTCTGTTGCGGCAATACCTGAATCCCTACAACTATATGTTCCATTATGCGCTTCTATCCACACATTCGACAACTCCAATGCTATGGTAATTGATATTTAGACAGGTTTAACGTGTTCCTACATTTTTTCATTTTGCCTTTTCTATAAACACCATAATATCATCACAAATTTATGGCAGAATTGCACCGATTCTGTATTGAAAATAGCAAAAATCATCCCTTTGAATTCATCAACACGCGGGAACCACTAGAGCACTGCCTTCCATAATCCAGATTCTAACCAAACATGTACAATTTATGAGCATCCAAAAGAACTGTCTCAATCAGACTCCTACAAAAGTTCACAAAAGGGACACTCTTTCGTGCAATTCACATGACTACGATAGAGATTAACTCTGGTTGAAAGGCATCCTCGAGCAGTCTCCACAAAAAAACTTAACTTTTGGGGGGATTTTTTTAATTTCCAAATCCTCATTCAATCCCTTTCCACTCTAAGACTTTCATTATCAATTAGTTCCTCCATCGTGAAATAGTAAACTTCACTTTGAACACACTATCTCCACTTTTACTCCAAATCATTTCATATTCAATATCGACCAAAAACATATTTTTTTTTATCCATCTAGCTTCCTGCTCATTGAACAAAGACTCCAATAAGCTTGTATTCTAATTTTTTGAATTCTGATCTGAGTTGATTCACCGTCGAATACTCCATCCCCGAGACCATATTAAAGAAGTCATAAGGCGAGTTACCTCTCCTTATCCATGGTTCACCCCATACCGAGATTTTTTCACCATTCCCAACTTTCCATTTTGCTCCCAATTTAACCACAACCTAGGAATAGTGGATGCTACGCCAAATAAAATTGGGATTTTCGCCCAAGTGAGGCCCGTGAAATCATTCTTCAAAAAATATTCAGCTTTGAAGACACACGACACAATAGCATCTGGACTGGTCTGAAATTTCCAACCTTGTGTTTCCTAGCATTGCTAATTTGAAACCATAGAAATGTCTAAATTCCATTCCACCATATTCTTTCCTTATATTTAGCATTTCCCAATTGAGCCAATTAATCCCTCTACTTGTACTTATATTGGGACCCCACCAAAAAGAGTTGGTCATTCTTTCTATATCCTCTCCAAGAGAAGCGAGAATATGCTTATACGATAAGCGAAAATTGCTTGTATAACTGATTTAACCAATACTTCTCTGCCCACCTTTGGCAAACTTTGGAATTCTTCCATACACACACTCTCTGAAACAGTCGAACATCAGTTTTTTTTTTTTGTTTCTTATCTACCAATGAAGGCAAACTCAAGTACTTACGAGTACCTAGAAATTTTTTCACTCACAGGGGGATTTTGATTTTTGTAAATTAATTGCTTGACCGCCTTTTCATAGGTCTCCAAGATTCCTTTTAACACTCTAGTCTCTTGTTCAATTGCCTTGTAAAACAGAAAACAATTGTATGTCATAAAAGATGTGCGGGGATGGGATCTCCTCGACACACTTTGACACCTCGAATGTCCTATATTATCTCAGCTCTCCTAAGTAAGGTTGTGAGGCCCTCTGCACAAATAATATATAGGTAGGGCGACAATGGGTTACCCTACCCAAGTATTCTCCTGGGTGTCATTATTCATTTTCCTTCTGGGTTCATCAAAATTTAGTAATTTACTTTCTCAACACACATAGACATCCAACTGATCCATTTATCATGAAATCTCTTTTTTTTTTTTATAACTCTTTTTATGTACTCCCAATCCACTCTAACTTATGTCAATCTTTAGAGTTACTTCTCCCATATTACCATTTGTTAGATAAAATACACTTCAAGTGATGGATAAGCTCAATTGTAATCATAACATTATCCTGGGTGGATCTATTTTCCACAAATGCCGATTGCTCCTTAGAAATAAACTTTGGCAGTAACACTTTCATCCTATTTGCAAGAACTTTTGAGATGATCTTATAAATTATTACATTGAACAAAGATAAAAGTCATAAATCCGGATCGTTTACCATTGGGATCAGTAAAATATTTGCATCATTAAGTTGAGGCGGGAAATCACCTTTTTCAACCCAGGACAAGCGAGTGCGATATAACTATACTCCACAAAGATTCCATAATCATTTAAAGAAAGCCGAATTCAATCCATCATGTCCTGGAGCCTTATTACTATCAGAATGCAATTTGAAAAGGGCCCTTTTGAACTCCTCAATTCTTAATTCGGTAATGACCAGATTATTGTATTACTGTTTAGTTCTAGGCCTCAAGCATGGCACTACGGGGTCATAATCACCGTGATATTGAAATTTCATCTATTATGTAGAAACGTACGGGGCCATTGAGCATTTTGAAAGACAACTTATTACAGCAAAAAAAAAAACGACGTGTATCCATGAATATTGTGAATGAGAAAAAAAAATTGGCTATGAAGATAAATAAAAACAATGATTTTTCTGAATCAAAAAGAAAGAAAAAAATGGAATGAAGGTTTTTATTTAGTCTAACTCATCCTTATAAAATCAACTTGTAAGGTGAGAAATGTTAATTTTATAAATCATAGTTAGACTTTGCCTTTAGTCTATGTAGAATTTGGTTTTTCCAATATATAATACCAATGTTTTTGACATCTTGATGCATCAAGACTTCTACATAGCTAGAAAATAAAATTATTCATCACATCACAGTAAAAAAAAAATCTCAAACATATGTCGATCCTCTCATACTATTGTCATAAAGTTGTTTGACATTTGAAAAAATGGCAGCAATTTTACACTCGAAATTTGATAGCTTAGTTGCCTCAAATAAATTCTAGATTTTGAAACGTTGGCCCATACATAATATTCTCTGATTTCCCTTTACTCTTTTACTCATTAACTCTCTATTGTGTTCCTTCCAAAAAAAAAATCAACTCTTTATTGTTTATAAAGTTTAGATGCAATTGAAACCCATTTTAGTAATTACACATTTTTAAGGTAATGTTGGTCATAACTATCCAAACGACACGAATCAAAGAATAATTTTTTTATATTTGTATTCAAACATAAATTAATTTACGTTCAACCCATTTTTAATTAAAATTAATTCTTTTAAACTCAATTCTATCAAATTTAATTGTCGTCACCATAAAACTAAATACACATACAATTTTTTTTTGGGTAATTATGTTAATAGTGTGAAGTCTTTGTTCATGACTATTCTCCGTCAAAGAACTGATCACCTTTAATGAAATCCTCCCTCGCGATCACAATTTTTTCCATCTATAACACTCAACCTTGTGGCCTTGCTTAAGAAATATAAGTTTAGTTCCATTCAAACTTATGAAATGTCGGTACTGACATAACAAATAATTATATTTTATACAAAAACAAAATGAATTGATAAATTGCACTAATCAAAATGAAGGATGTTCTTTATTTATACATTCAGCTAAAATCAAACGGCTAACCCGTTTAGCCCGACGGGTACCCGTTTTAGGGTTTAATTAAAGAGTAATTTGACAATTTTTGGGGGAATATAAATAGTAACCCCGGGAACCTCTCTTTCTTCCTTGCCAACACCCTCTTCTACATCTTCGTCACTCAGTTCGCGTCTTCCTCTCGGTGGCGGTAACTTTCTATTCGTTGTCTCACGCGCTGCTATTATTTTTTGTTGTTGTTGAAACTCTTTTATTATTGAAGTTTGTTAGCTTTTAATGCAATAATAACGTGTAATTTTACAGTGCTGAAATGTAATCTAGGTTATCGAAGTAATGTCACAAGAAAATGTGGAATCTGATGGTGGTGAGGAAGTAGATCAAATGGAATCACGGTTGGTACATTTATGTGCTTTTGTCATCCTTGCTAATGATTTTCCCTTTCATCATTTTGAGGATGATGCAATAAAGGACCTCACCGAGTTCTTAAATCCAAATGTTGTTATGCCTCCTTCAAATGTTCTCGAGGCTTATGTCTCGGATTTGTACACGAAAGAGAAACATAAGCTCAAACAACAATTGGCTACCATGTTGTAAAAATTAGGTCTTAAATAAAACATATTTCATAAAACATGTTCAATCATTATGAATCAACAGCGGAAGCAAAGAGAACATTGAACATGATTACGATCGGATCTACAACATGTTTGATTTATCAAGGATATCAATCATTAGGTATTAGGAATACCTGGAAGCTTTGATGGCTGCCTTCTCAACAACGATAAACAGAGAGAAGTGATCTGAAACACACAACATAGGGTTAGCGGCGGCTGATTTGGTTCTTCCTCAACCGGTACCTTTATGCCTCAAGTTCTCTTCAGATGAGGAGAAGAGAGAGTTTTGCCGTGTACGGTGTATTGGGGACCATAACCTCTTTTATATTGGATGACCATTAGGGTTTTCCATTATTCCGTTAATGGTCCATCCAGACATCCACTCATTGAGTCCATATCAACTAATTAAATATTTAATTAATTATCCAATTAGAAATCTAATAGCCTTATTACTTAATTTGATCACTAATCAATTAAGGCTCACAATTGATAAATAACTAATATAATTATTATTACGATATTTGTCCACATAATGATATTGGAATATAATTAAATAATAAAATATTCCAACATACCATTCCTAGTAAGATATCTTTAACCTTTGAGTTGTGGGAATCTTGTACTACCGACACTTATATTTGTTTCACCGCTCATTTTGTTGACGCGGATTGGAAGTTAAATAGCAAGCTTCTCAATTTCTGTCTTGTTTTCCCTCCTACTGGAGCCTATATGTGTGAGAGAATGGTTGAATTGTTGAATGATTGGGGAATAGAGAAAAAGATTTTTTCACTTACTTTAGATGATTCATTTGAGAATAATGTTCTGCAACAACAATTGAAGACTCAACCTAGTTTGGAAAATGGGTTGTTATGTGATGGAGAGTTCTTTCATGCTCATTGTTTTGCACGTGTTTTAAAACTGATTGTTGAAGAGGGGTGTAAACTAGTTAGTGGTGCAGTGTATAAAATTAGAGAGAGCATCATGTTTGTGAGGCGTTCAAAGAGTCAAAGGGAAAAATTTAAGGAGTGCATTGAAAAGGTTGGCGGTGTTGATAGTTCTGTTCGCTTGCATCTAGACATGTCTATGAGGGTGAACTCAACTTATTTGATGCTTCAAAGTGCTCTTAAATATCAGCGTGCGTTTGAAAGTCTTCACTTGTATGATAATGATTATGATTCATGTCCTGCGGTAGAAGAGTGGAAAAGAGTAGAAAAGATTTGTGCATTCTTATTGCCTTTTAGTGAAACTGCCAACATGATAAATGGCGCAACACATCGTACTTCCAACTTGTATTTTTTGCAAGTTTGGATAGTCCAATGTGTTCTAGTTGATAGTTTAGGAGATGAAGATGAAGATATAAAGAGAATGGCTGAAAAGATGTTGACCAAGTTTGAGAAATATTGGGAAGAGTATAGTGTTGTTCTTGCATTGGGAGCGGTTCTTGACCCAAGGATAAAGTTTTCCACATTGGCTTATTGGTACTCAAAACTTGATGCATCAACCTGCGAAAGGAAGTTGCAGCAAGTAAAGAACAAGTTGTACATGCTATTTGACAAGTATTCTAGCAAAAGTACTTCTTCTGGCGTGCAAAGAACTATTCAGGACCAATCTTCTAGTGTGCCATTGCAAAAGAAGTTAAAGTCTTTATCTCAGGGCCTATTTGATGTGAGTTTTTTTTTTTTTTTGAATTGGCAATTTTCTTTCTTGAATTTGTTTAACCTCATTGCTTTCCTTTTCCCGTGTGAGATATAGTAGGAATTGAAAGTGCACCGACAGCAGCTTGTTACTGAAACTGGAAAATCTGAACTTGATGTTTACTTAGATGAGTCAAATTTAGATTTTCATGGTTATGAAGATATGGATGCATTACAATGGTGGAAGAGAAATAATAATCGATTTCCGGATCTATCAATACTGGCTTGCGACTTGTTAAGTGTTCCCATTACCACTGTCGCTTCTGATTTTGAGTTTTGCATGGGCTCATGCGTGTTTAACAAGTATAAAGATCGTATGTTGCCAAAGAATGTGGAAATTAGAATGTGTACTCGCACTTGGTTGCACAATTTTGTTAGCAATGGTAATTTATGTAATTTGAATGTAAATATATATGATTTTATTGTTTTGATAGCCACTGTTCAATTTAATTATTATCCTCCTCAATTATGGTATGTAGATGGAGACGACGACGATGATGACGACGACTTTGAAGAAACAATGAACAAAGTTGATGGTGATGTACAAACGGAGCAAGCGTCTACTGATTTTGATTTTGAAGATGACAATTGATTTTCTTGTGTTTATTTAACTTTGTTTTATAATGTTTGTTTTGGCTGTATGGTTTGCAAAATTAAAACTATATATGGTTGTTAGGCTATGTTTTCTGGTAGACTTGTTTTTAACTTGGTTATATGTGTATTTGTTTGTTTTCTAATGTTCAATGTTGGATGAAACTAGTATGTAAATCCACTTGAATGGGAACATATTTCAGGTATTGTTCTTGCACCTTATTTCACTTGGTTTCTCTCTGTCACTGCTATCATATATATCTCACATGTATCATATGATTACCTTAGCTGTTACTACCAGCAAAATGGGGCCTTTATTGTTGCTTGTAGTTTCATCAACTTTTGCATGTTGCTTTATTATTGAAAGTGATCCTGTCAGCTTTTGTTGTAGTTCAGTGTTGTACTAGTTGCTTGTTGTCATGAATGATCACTAATTAATATGCGTAAGTTGGTTATGGTTTCATATCAGAAGTTGCTCATTGTCTCTTTTTTTTCCTCTCTCTATTATTTCCTCCTTAGTTACTGCCAATAAGTGCTTCTCCACCATTTTGATCATAGTATATTCTACTCCTAATGGTTTAAGTGCTTACAGTAATTGTAACCTGGTCTACTGACATGTTCTCATTAAGACATTACTCTTAGTTTCATAGTTTGTGACCTGTTGATATAGGTTACCACAATTTATGCCTTCAATTTTTGTTTCAATGTTAATTGCATTCTTTTTGGCACCAGGGTGTTTTTTGACCAGTTTTGGTACAATTGTGTTGCTTTGGTTTACTAGTGGAATGCTTATAGGCAATTGATAACAAAAATTGTACTTAATTGTAAAGTCTCTGGCATGATGTCTTCTCCGCAATATTGATTGTGACAGTGGACGAAGTTTAATTATGAGCAATTTCTGCTCGAGTTAGCTTTGTTTTTGGCTGATGAAATTGGAGTTTTTACTCCTAGGCTGTTTTTATGTTGTTTTTTCTTTTGGGCTTCACCCCTCTTTATTCTAAAAAAAGAAGAAGAGGTAATTGCTCTATTGCTTCCTTATTTTTGCTTGAAAAGCCCCCCATGTATTGCAAGATAATTCCCGATGGCAAAAAACGTGTCAGAACATAGGTTTCAGTTGACATTTTTTCGACTAAAATCTCTCGACTTCTACAATCTGATAGACCTTTTTTTTTCCAGTTTGAGCAACCTGGGTTTTAAACAGCAATCTTCGAAATATGAAAGTATCAATCTCGATGGAAACTTTGTTAGACACTACCCTCATATCAATTAACCAAACTTTGGTGGATAGATCGGGTTCGTCACATATTTAAAAAGTAAACAAGGTTTGGATTATAATATTAGAGAGTTGATGGACTGATAAATCCTAACAAGGTTTGGATACTTATCAATATTTAGTATGTTTAAGTTCAATATCGTTAGGATTTTTAAAACTAAAAAAATGAATTCATAAATCCTAAAAAATATAAAATTGAATTGATAAACTAAAGAGTAATCAAAAAACAATTTCTAGTGTACAATTGAAAATTCAAGACGTACATTACACTCGGTCTTTAAACTAATAGTTAAATGTTTTTTTTAATTATTTCCTATCATTTAAAATTATAATAACTAAATATTAGTATTTACCAAAAAATGTCGGGAAAATAATTTTTTTTTACTCACATTAGTGAATATTGATATTTTTATGATAAAATGTAAGAATGTTTATTATGATTTTTATAAACAATGAAATTTTTTGTTATGATATTTTCTAAAACATAAAAGTCAATAAACAACTCATTATTTCAAAAAATAATCATTAATATCTTGATTTGAAAAGTAAATGTATCGATAGACTTCCATTTGTGAATGTATCGTGGAAGTTTCACAAAGGAAAAACTTGATAATGATAAATAAAATTCAAAACTCATTATATTCAGCTAAAATCAAACGGCTAACACGTTTAGCCCGCCTAACCCGTTTAACCCGACGCGGGTGCCCGGTTTAGGGTTTTGGATTGAAAGGGCAATTTGTTCCTTTGAGAGAGAGATATAAATACTAAGCCCTCATTTTTCTCTCGCTGCCTCTCTCTCCGTCAAGCCTTCGGCATTTCGTCTGCGTCTCTGTCATGCCGCCTTACTCTCCATTCCCGGCGTCTTACGCACAGGTTTTTGTTGTTGCTGTTGAAACTCTTTCTTTATTAAGTTTTTTAGCCATTTATGCAATCATAATAATATTCTGTGATTTGAAAAACATAATACTAATGCTGAAATGTAATCTAGGTGTTCGAAGTAATGTTACAACAAAATATCGAATCTGATCGCGAGGTAGATCGAATTGAATCAGAGTTAGTGCCTATATGTGCGGCTATAATTCTTGCACATGATTATCCCTTTGATTTTTTTGAGTTCTCGGGAATTAGGAACCTCGCATCTTGCTTAAATCCAAATGTTGTTATGCCTCCTTCAGATGTTATTGAGGCTTATGTCTCCGATTTGTACACGAAGGAGAAACTCAAGCTTAAGCAAGAATTGGCTAACATTCCTAATAGGATATCTTTAACTTTTGATTTGTGGGAATCTAACACTGCTGAGACTTATATTTGTTTGACCGCTCATTTTGTTGACGCGGATTGGAAGTTAAATAGTAAGGTTCTCAATTTTTGTCTTGTTTACCCTCCCACTGGAGCTGAGATGTGTGAGAGAATGGTTGAGTTTTTGAGTGATTGGGGAATAGAGAAAAAGATCTTCTCTCTCACTTTAGATGATTCATCTGAGAATGACATTTTGCAAGAACAATTGAAAAATCAACTTTGTTTGCAAAATGGGTTGTTATGTGAAGGAGAGTTCTTTCATGTGCATTGTTTTGCACGCATTTTAAACCTGATTGTCGATGAAGGGTTAAAACTAGTTGAGAATGCTGTCTGTAAGATCAGAGAGAGCATTTTGTTTGTAAGGCATTCCAAGCTTAGATGGAAAAATTTTAAGGAGTGTGTTGAAAAGGTTGGTGGTGTTGATAGTTCGGTTCGCTTGCATCTAGACATGTCTATGAGAGTGAACTCAACTTATTTGATGCTTCAAAGTGCTCTTAAATATCAGCATGCGTTTGGAAGTCTTCACTTGTATGATGATGATTATGATTCATGTCCTGCGGCAGAAGAGTGGAAAAGAGTAGAAAAGATTTGTGCATTCTTGTTGCCTTTTTGTGAAACTGCCAACATGATTAATGGCGCAACACATCCTACTTCCAACCTGTATTTTTCGCAAGTTTGGAAAGTTCAATGTGTTCTAGCTGATAGTTTGGGAGATGAAGATGAAGTTATAGCGAGAATGATTAAAAGGATGATGGGCAAGTTTAAGAAATATTGGGATGAGTATAGTGTTGTTCTTGCAATGGGAGCGGTTCTTGACCCACGGATGAAGTTTTCAAGATTGGCTACTTGTTACTCAAAACTTGATCCATCAACTTGTGAACAGAAGTTGCAAAAAGTAAAGACAAAGTTGTACGTGCTATTTGACAAGTATTCTAGCAAAAGCACTTCTTCTGGCGTGCAAACAACTATTCAGGGCCAATCTTCTACCATGCCATCACAAAAGAACTCTGAGTCTTCATCTAACGACCTATTTGATGTAAGTTAATATAATTTTTTTGAATTAACAATTTAACTACTTTCTATCTTGAGTTTGTTTAACCTCATTACTTTCCTTTTAACTTGTGAAATATTATAGGAATTGAAAATGCACCATCAACAGCTTGTTGCTGAAACGGGAAAGTCTGAACTTGATGTTTACTTAGACGAGTCAGATTTGGATTTTCTTTGTAATGAAGATATGGATGTATTACAATGGTGGAAGAGTAATACTAATCGATTTCCGGATCTGTCAATATTGGCGTGCGACTTGTTAAGTGTTCCCATTACCACAGTGGCTTCTGATTTTGAATTTTGCATGGGCTCACGCGTGTTTAACAAGTATAAAGATCGTATGTTGCCGATGGATGTGGAAACTAGAATATGTACTCGCAGTTGGTTGTACAATTTTGTTAGCGATGGTAATCCATGTAATTTAAATGATATTGTATTGTTTTGATAACCACTGCATAATTTAATTATTAATCTCTTCAATTATGATATGTAGATGGAGAAGACGATGATGGTGACTTTGAAGAGATAATGAATGAAATTGACGGTGATGACGATGACGATGATGGGGAACATGATGATGAATGAAGATGACGGTGATGATGATTTATTTGCTTGTATTTATTTAACTTCGGCTTTATGGTTCAAAAAATTAAAACTATAAATGGTTGTTAGGTTATGTTTTTTGGACTCACCGGTGAACATAATTTTGAAAGCTTTTAACTGTAGACTTGTTTGTTTGTAACTTATCATATGTGGATTTGTTTGCTTTCTAATGTTTAATGTTGGATGAATTAGTTTGTAATTCAATGAGAAAGGAGACATAATTATGATCAAATAGTAATTGTCTTTATTATTGTGAATTGTTCTACATTGTCAAAGATGGATTGGTTTATAAATCAATCCTAATTTGTTTTGTTTTATTTTGTTCCGATTTTGGTTATATCCATTTTCCAACAACACTGCCAAGCAATAAACATCATTTTGGTTTTAAAGCTATTGGCTGCATATCTAATTACTTTCACATTTGAACACTGCTATATGTAACAAAAGACCAACCATCTGTGTAAAGTATGTAGTCCAACAACACTCCAACAATTGAAGTAGAAAGTATAGTACTTTCAAGTAGTAGAGATTCTAGTTCTTGCATTTGCTTTCGGGTTCCATCTTTTGATTCTCCAAATTTCTTTATTATTAAGTTCCATCTTTGTCATTCAAGAAAAAAATTACAAAGTTTGCTCAACATAGCCTATGTAGTAGAATTTGAAACAGTTCATTTTTTTTGGTTGCAAGTCTAACAGTAAAAGTTTTAGTTATTGTCCCTGCACCCTGTTCTATTTTATTGTTGCTTAGTTCTTATAGTTGCTCACCGTCTCTTTTTGTATCTACTTCCTCTTTACTCCTCACAGTCACCGCAAATAAGTGCTTCTTCATCATTTTGATCATATGAAATTCTTCATCTTATGTTCATTTTTTTTATCTACTAAATGGTTTAAGAGTTTAATATAATTAGAGATCTGTTGTTGTAACCTGGTATACTATCGGACGGAGTATGTTGGCTTCAAGACAGTGGCTCCAAGTTTGTGAGCCGTTGAAACAGGCGACCATAATATATGGGTTTAAAAATATCCCGCTGCCTGAGATAACGAGGAATATGATAAGATATAGTACGGTTTAAGTTTGTATAATATAGTAATTAGGAATTGCCTTCTTTCTCGACGTTAGCATGTGTTGGAAGTTCAACGTATTTCACAAAGACTAATGCTAAATATAACGAAACCTTTTATCCCGATGTATCGCGGATGACGTGTCACTGTTTTATCTATACCAAGCGTTTTCTCTCGTCAAAGCTTCTATGTTCTGTATTCCAAAACAAAGTCTTCTATGTTCCATTTTTTTTCCTTTTTCCAATTTTCATCTCTCTTCAACCTCACTCTTTCTTCTTCTACCGACTAAACATTCATCAAGTAAAGTAATTAACTACAAAGCTTTTTTTTTCACTCATTTGGGTAACTCTCCATCACTCCAAATTGGCAACTTGATGTCACAAAATGAAGTGTTTCTTCTTCAAAGAGAAGCGTAAGTGTGCTCGAATCAAATCAAATCTGCTGGCTCTGCAAATCAATTTTTTTTATTCATGATTGATTAATATTTGAAGTTAGTTTCAACTTTTCTTAATTATTAGAACTTGCAATCAAAACCCCTATTGATTCACAATTTTTAGTATTTATTTTGGCAAAACCATAAAAGTTTCAAGTCAGATTTCTTGTCTATGAAATAATCACATTCTAAATTTATATGGGGCTTTTCTAAACCATGTCGTCACAAATTAAACCTGTTAAAATCGTTGTGTTCCGTTTTCGAAAATGGAAGAACATTTCGAGTCAATTGTGGGTAGTTTGCAACCCATTTCAATGAATTTTGACGTGGGAGATGAACGGTCTGGATCAATCGTCGGTAACATGTGGATGGCATTTTACTTATCCAAACCTCCTTTTCTCATTTTAATAAAACATTAAAATGTTTTAAAAAATTAAATATATGGTAAAACGACAATCATAAAAATTCGCGAGAAATTCTCTTGCGAGATATAGCATTACTCTTTCACAAATGTTGAAGAGCTATTTATTTGTATTGAATTCGTAGTTGTTGTGCGTAGAAGCAAGCAACACTAGAAAATGGATGTGTTGTGACTCAGACGTCTAAATTATAATATACTAGTATTATTTTGATCCATGATAGAAATTTTATACGATATTATTCTCCATTTTGATGCATTCGGGCTTCATATTCTAAATAAATAAAATTATTCATCACATCTCAATAACAAAAAATAAATTAATTCATTATCATTTGGTGTTATTGGTGCGAAGTCATTGTATGACTAATCTTTGTTGATGAACATCGTTTATCACTTTCAACGAAGTCTCCCCTCCAAACTGCACTTTTGTTATCCACTACATTCAAACTGGAGACATTGTTTAAGATATTTGAGTTTAGTTTCATTCAAACCAATATAATGTTGGTATTGTTATAATATTATGATATAACATAACAAATAAATTACTATTTTTTGTTGTGCTAACAAACTATTTTTTAAAATTTACAAAAACATACAAATAAAACGAATTGATGAATTAAACTAATTAAAAAAACCGCACGATATTTTGCTTGAATTAAACGGTTAACCCGTTTAAGGATTTAGGATTAAAAAAAGTTTTGGGGGCAATTATAAATACTAAGCCCGGGAACTCATTTTACAGTCTTCACTCTCTTTCAATTCGCGACTCTCTCCGCCGTCTCCGATGTCTCACGCACAGGTATTGTCTTCAAACTTTCTTTTTCAATTCAATTATAACAACTTGTGATTTTGAAAACGTAATAATCATAATTTACAATGCTGAAATGTATTAATCTCGTCTAGGTCGTGGAAGTAACGTCACAAGAAAACATGGAATTTGATAGCGAGGTAGATCAAAGGGAATCACAATTTGTAGATATATGTGCTTCTATGATCCTTGCACATGATTTGCCCTTTGATTTTTTTGAGCTCGAGGTAATGAGGAAGTACACTGAGTTCTTAAATCCAAATGCTGTTATACCTCATAGAAAATTTATTGAAGCTTATGTTTGGCATCTGTTCACTCAAGAGAAATCTAAGCTTAAACAAGAATTGGATTTGGCTAGCATTCCTAATAGGATATCTTTAACTGTTGATCTGTGGGAATCTTGCACTACCGAGACTTTTATTTGTTTGACCGCTCATTTTGGTCACGCGGATTGGATGTTAAATAGTAAAGTTCTCAACTTCTGTCTTGTTTACCTCCCACTGGAGCTGAGATTCTTGAGAGAATGATTGAATTGTTGAATGATTTTCTCTCTCACTGTAGATGATTCATCTGAGAACAACATTTTGCAAGAACAATTGAAAAATCAACTTTGTTTGCAAAATGGGTTGTTATGTGATTGAGAGTTCTTTCATGCGCATTGTTTTGCACGTGTTTTAAAACTAATTGCTGAAGAGGGGTTAAAACTAGTTAGTAATGTTGTGTATAAAATTAGAGAGAGCATCATGTTTGTGAGGCATTCAAAGAATAGAAGGGGAAAATTTAAGGAGCGCATTGAAAAGGTTGGTGTTGTTGATAGTTCTGTTCGCTTGCATCTGGACATGTCTATGAGTCTGAACTCAACTTATTTGATGCTTGAAAGTGCTCTTAAATATCGGCCTGTGTTTGAAAGTCTTCACTTGTATGAGGATAGTTATGAGTTCTGTCCTTCGGGAGAAGAGTGGAAAAGAGTAGAAAAGATTTGTGCGTTCCTGTTGCCTTTTTGTGAAACTGCCAACATGATTAATGACACAACGCATCCTACTTCCAATTTGTATTTTTTGCAAGTTTGGAAAGTCCAACGTGTTCTAGTTGATACTTTGGGAGATGAAGATGAAGTTATAAAGAGAGTGGCTGAAAGGATGATGAGCAAGTTTGAGAAATATTGGGATAAGTACAGTGTTCTTCTTGCATTGGGAGCGGTTCTTGACCCACGGATGAAATTTTCAACATTGGCTTATTGTTACTCAAAATTTGATGCATCAACCTGTGAAAGGAAGTTGCAACAAGTAAGGACGAAGTTGTACATGCTATTTGGCAAGTATTCTAGCCAACGTACTTCTTCTGGCATGCAAAGAACTATTCAGGGCCAATCTTCGACCATGCCATTGCAAAAGAACTCCAAGTCTTTATCTCACGGTATATTTGAGGTAAGTTTATATTTTTGGAATTAACAATTTAATTACCTTCTATCTTGAATTTGTTTAACCTCGTTGCTTTCCTTTTCACTTGTGAAATGTAATAGGAATTGAAAATGCACCACCAACAACTTGTTATTGAAACTGGAAAGTCTCAACTTGATGTTTACTTAGATGAATCAAGTTTGGATTTTCGTTGTTATGAAGACATGGATGTATTAGAATGGTGGAAGAGTAATTATAATCGATTTCCAGATCTATCAATTTTGGCTTGTGACTTGTTAAGTGTTCCCATTGCCACTGTCGCTTCTGATTTTGAATTTTGCATGGGCGCACGCGTCTTTGAAAAGTATAAAGACCTTATGCTGCCTATGAATGTGGAAGCTAGAATTTGTACTCGCAGTTGGTTGTACAATTTTGTCAGCAATGGTACTTTATGTAATTTAAATTTTAATGTGTATATATCTAATTGTGTTGTTTTGATAACCACAGGTCTATTTAATTATTAACCTCTTCAATTTTGATATGTAGATGAAGAGGACGATGATGATGACTTTGAAGAAACTACGAATGAAATTGACGGTGATGAAAAAATGGAGCAAGCGTCAAATGATTTTGATTTTGATGATGACTGCGATGGTGGTGATGATTGATTTGCTTGTATTTATTTAACTTTAGTTTATGATGATTTTTTGGCTTTAAGGTTTAGATTTTCTTCTTTAGACTTCTTAACAAGTGCCTTAAAGACACTTGTTAGCATTTCCCTATTTTTTATTGTGTGGATTTGTTTGCTTGCTAATGTTTAATATCGAATGAAGTTAGTATTATTATTCCATGAGGAAGGAATCAAAGCTATGATCAAAATAGTAATTGTTGGTGTATTCTTGTGAGTTGTTCTTCCTTTTTTGGACAAATTAGATTTTTTTTTGTTGGACAAATTAGATGTTAGATTGTTGATGATAATAAAAGTAGTCAGACTTAGTTCTGTAACATCACTTCAATTATTTTATTTCGCGTAATTTTACTTTTATAGCTTAAACCGTCAATTTTGTTATTGAAATTGTACCCCCTGTTGTTCTTCGTTTTTGAACTTGCTTGCACATGGACAGTTACTTCTAAATTGGAGTGCAAATGGACACAAAGGATACAATATCTATCGAGGCTTCTAATAAACCTTATTACTTGCAATTAATAAAACTGAACTCTCATATTACTCTGTTTAGCAACATAGACATTTGCATTCCAAAAGTTCGATCATAATGAGAGACACTTTGAATATCCATGTATGACCAAGGATGTGTTGATGGTTATAAGGATGCAGAAGAGATGTTGAATGCTGACTTCGACGGTAATGGTGAGGGTTTGGTGGAATAATGTTGGTTGCGTGTGCTAGATGGTGCAGTTACAAGGCGGAGGAGAACTGGACGCCAGGTCTCATAGGTGTAATGATGGGCGATTTGAATAGGTGGTGTTGTTCGATAAAGGTTTTGACAGAAAAAAATATTCAAGTAAACCGGTAACCAGTTTTTGAAAAAGAGTAATGTGGCCCAATATGTAAGCGTGTGTTTACTAGCGGTTGTTAAAGCAACCGTGGTAGCATTCCTCGTTATAACAATGATTTGTCAACTTTGGGATTGTTATTGGGGTTGTCCAAACTCCAAATCAATTTCTGCAAATAGCATGAATATGAATCATGTGATACTCACCATACAATTGTTTAAATTATGTGCATTACAGATTCATAAAATAAAAAATCCTTGTAGCGTTCATCAGAAATTAAAAGATAAATCAACTTGTAAATCAATTGCAGTGTTCTTCATGTTATACTCACCATACAATTTGTTATACTTGAAAAATAAATTATTGACCAAACTTATAACTCAATGTTATGCATCTTAAAAAAATGACATAATAAATATCTTGGACTACGAAATTAGAAGTTGACGAAATGATTTTACAAATCAATCGGCAAAGAAATAAAAAATATCACATAAATTTCGATTTAGAAAATGAGATCAAGTTCAAAGAGTTGTCAGCTCAATGGTAAAAACATGACTTTATAACCTCGGTAGACATGTTCAAAATTCACCGGAGAAAGTTGTCAAATGGTTATTAACGCTACCATTATTAATAAAAAAATTCCATTCCTCAATTTAAAAAAAAAAACAGATATCAAAATTGTTTGTTATCATTCTATATCACTAAATAGCACTTTGATTCTGAGACTATTTTTCAAACTCATCTTCACCTTCACTATCATCAGAGTGCTCTGGAACTAGATACGTCATAGCATCTTCTTGATCTTTGACATTGATGTGATCCTGCCCCTGCTCAGTTGTTGCAACCTCTTCCTGCATTCAGATAAGCGCTCAGGAAGTTAGAAACTTAACGATTTAATCGAGGATATCCTAAATCTATAAATAAGGAGGGAAAGACTTGGCAATTATATTGTCTTTATTTGCTAGGTTATGTCAGGAAAGCTTTAACGTCATATCACAGATAAGATAGTAAAGTGGAAGGTTGCTCTGCTACATAGAGTACGAGAGTTGGTTACTACAGGGAGTGGAAGGGAATAGTATCTCAAACTAGGGCTGGACAAGATCTTCAAAACCGACCGAAACCGGCCGGCCCGTTGGGTGTGAGGCGCTTCGGGTCGGTTATGGCGGGTAACCCGGTTACAGCGGGTGAGAATTACTGGGTTGGGGTGGGTTCGTATGGGCGGTTGCGGGTGGGGTGAGCAGACCCAACGAAAACCGAACCGGACCGACCCATATTGCATGTTGTAAGCCCATTTTCATTAAAAGGCCCAGACATATATATAGCTCACTTCACACTAATCTTCTCTAACCCTAATCTTCTCCCCTCACAAACACAAACAGCCGCCGCAAGCAAACCCAAACATCTGGCCGCCGCAAGCAAACCCAAAGATCTTCTCCCCACAAACATCTGGCCGCCGTTGCTCTTCTCTTCTCTAACCTGTTCGCCGTTCTTCTCTAAACCTTTACCCATTTCCTGAAATCATGAACCCAGATCATACCTAACCCTTAAACACTTTCAAAAATCATCCCTTAAAACATTTTCAACGGTTTCTACGAAGAACTTTGAAAGGTTTGTCTTCCCTAATCATGTTTCTTAGCTTCGTTCAACATTTTTTTTCTTTATGGTTTAACAGTAGTTCTTAGTAGGGGTGGACATCGGTCGGAAATCGGTCCCAAAACCTGAAACCGAACTAACCCACGGTTCCAATACCTACATCCAATTCCGCCCAAATTAAGGATCGGTTTAGTCGGTTTCGGTTTAATCGGTTTAGGCGGATAATCGGGTGGGTTCAATCGGTTAATTCAAAATCCCAATAATTTTTTTAAGACATCACCAAACAAATAAATTCTGGTTTAGATTCTTAGTAATTCGAAAATTTGGCCTAAGCTGTGATTAATTTTAAGCCCATTCATATTCGTTTGAGGGCTAATAAAAAATCATAGGCAAAAATAAAAATAAATTCCAATATAAAACCGATGTCACTAATTTAAGGCCATTAATAATTTTAGAACACCATTTTGGGTCCGAGGCCATTAATACTATTGTAACATGCTTGCATCTGTTCAAAGCACATCACAAACTACCACAACACAGCCAACAAGTATTGAGTCACAAGTATTAAGTATTAAATTACAGTCATCCAAATATTAAACTTAAACATTCAAATATTAAAATGATATCTACAGCTTGCTGATGCTTCAACATGGTGAAACAAACAAAAAATTAAGCTTTTTATATACAAATCAGAATAGCACCTAACACCTAGCAATAGAGCTCACCATTTTTTCATAAAAGGAAGACCATTTCAGCTTTTGCTAAATTTCTATTCCTCAATATTTCCCATTTCAAGCACCTAACATAAAAAAAAAATACTCATCACCAATTCTAAACTATATGATCAAACAACTTTTTATGCAACATGCTAGATAAGGGAAAACATCATACACTGTACAGCCAAGCAACCAGTAGAAAGGACCTTACAAATAGTCCAGATTCACCATGGAGCCAAGCAAGCAATTAGAATTCATTTCAATATGAATCAAAAATAAAGAGAGGCACATGTTGTGTAGTACGAGTCATACGTGACTCCAAAAAAGGATTCAAACTGCATGTGAATTCATTACAACAGAATTAGAAAATAATAATCAACCATACTAAAATTTAAAAGACATAAGAGTAAGTTGTAATCTACTTACAAAACAATTATAATTTTACTCAGTCACAACCAGATGGTTGTGATTGAGTTGTTGGCACAACCCCTACAGCTGCTTCCCAACACCAAATGGTCGATCCTTGATTAACTTCTGTTATCAAATCAAAACTAAAAAATATTAAATACCAATCAACAACAATAATAAATAAAAAATGATAGAGAAAGAAATTCCAAGCACCTGGAACAACACCTTCGCTAACCTCAAACTCTTCTGCTGGCTTCAACCAATTGTGGGAGCATATCAAAGCTTCTGCAATTCTCGGACTCAAGGAACTTTTGTAACTGTCTAACATCCTAACTCTCTTGCTGAAAATGCTCTCTAAAGATGTTGTAGTTGTAATGGCCAAAATATCTCTAACCATTGCAGCCACATCATTGGATGATGCATTGTCAATGGTGACTGCAGACACATTCCTAAGACCCCAATCCCTCAACGACTCTTCAACTTTCCGACCTATTGTGTCACTTGTGTGGTTTGGAACCAAACTAAAGCTAAGGAGCCTTTTTTGGTATTTCAATTCATTATCAATGAAGTGGGCAGTTAGAGAAATGTAGCTAAAGTTTTGAATAGAAGTTCATACTTCGGGAGTAAGTGCTAGCCTACTACAGTCAGATTTAAAATAAGCTTTGAGCTTCAATTTTTCATCTCGATACATCCTAAAACAATCCCTAGCCACACATTCTGAATATGATTATGGTGCAGCTGCAATTGTTGAAACTGGCGCAGCTGCTGCCCTCTTGCCAAATGATGGTTGTAGGAAGGCAATTGCTAGATTTGTTATCCTTTCTAACCTGCCCTTTGGAGTAGTTGAGTCTGACAGCTTCAAGTGCTTATGTAAGTATTTGCAGCCCCATTTGAATATCCCGACTAGAAGGACCGTGGCTAGGGATTGTTTTAGGATGTATCGAGATGAAAAATTGAAGCTCAAAGCTTATTTTAAATCTGACTGTAGTAGGCTAGCACTTACTCCCGAAGTATGGACTTCTATTCAAAACTTTAGCTACATTTCCCTAACTGCCCACTTCATTGATAATGAATTGAAATACCAAAAAAGGCTCCTTAGCTTTAGTTTGGTTCCAAACCACACAAGTGACACAACACAATAGGTCGGAAAGTTGAAGAGTCGTTGAGGGATTGGGGTCTTAGGAATGTGTCTGCAGTCACCATTGACAATGCATCATCCAATGATGTGGCTGCAATGGTTAGAGATATTTTGGCCATTCCAACTACAACATCTTTAGAGAGCATTTTCAGCAAGAGAGTTAGGATGTTAGACAGTTACAAAAGTTCCTTGAGTCCGAGAATTGCAGAAGCTTTGATATGCTCCCACAATTGGTTGAAGCCAGCAGAAGAGTTTGAGGTTAACGAGGGTGTTGTTCCAGGTGCTTGAAATTTCTTTCTCTATCATTTTTTATTTAATATTGTTGTTGATTGGTATTTAATATTTTTTAGTTTTGATTTGATAACAGAAGTTAATCAAGGATCGACCATTTGGTGTTGGGAAGCAGCTGTAGGGGTTGTGCCAACAACTCAATCACAACCATCTGGTTGTGACTGAGTAAAATTATAATTGTTTTGTAAGTAGATTACAACTTACTCTTATGTCTTTTAAATTTTAGTATGGTTGATTATTATTTTCTAATTCTGTTGTAATGAATTCACATGCAGTTTGAATCCTTTTTTGGAGTCACGTATGACTCGTACTACACAACATGTGCCTCTCTTTATTTTTGATTCATATTGAAATGAATTCTAATTGCTTGCTTGGCTCCATGGTGAATCTGGACTATTTGTAAGGTCCTTTCTGCTGGTTGCTTGGCTGTACAGTGTATGTTGTTTTCCCTTATCTAGCATGTTGCATAAAAAGTTGTTTGATCATATAGTTTAGAATTGGTGATGAGTATTTTTTTTTTATGTTAGGTGCTTGAAATGGGAAATATTGAGGAATAGAAATTTAGCAAAAGCTGAAATGGTCTTCTTTTTATGAAAAAATGGTGAGCTCTATTGCTAGGTGTTAGGTGCTATTCTGATTTGTATATAAAAAGCTTAATTTTTTGTTTTTATATTTATCCAAACGCAACTTCAAGTTTCACCATGTTGAAGCATCAGCAAGCTGTAGATATCATTTTAATATTTGAATGTTTAAGTTTAATATTTGGATGACTGTAATTTAATACTTAATACTTGTGACTCAATACTTGTTGGCTGTGTTGTGGTAGTTTGTGATGTGCTTTGAACTGATGCAAGCATGTTACAATAGTATTAATGGCCTCGGACCCAAAATGGTGTTCTAAAATTATTAATGGCCTTAAATTAGTGACATCGGTTTTATATTGGAATTTATTTTTATTTTTGCCTATGATTTTTTATTAGCCCTCAAACGAATATGAATGGGCTTAAAATTAATCACAGCTTAGGCCAAATTTTCGAATTACTAAGAATCTAAACCAGAATTTATTTGTTCAGTGATGTCTTAAAAAAATTATTGGGATTTTGAATTAACCGATTGAACCCACCCGATTATCCGCCTAAACCGATTAAACCGAAACCGACTAAACCGATCCTTAATTTGGGCGGAATTGGATGTAGGTATTGGAACCGTGGGTTAGTTCGGTTTCAGGTTTTGGGACCGATTTCCGACCGAAACCGACCGATGTCCACCCCTATCTCAAACAATAATTGGCATAACTGACTTTCATTTATATTTTTCCCTTATAATACACTGGTTTTTCTCTGTTGGAGGATTTCTGAACACTAAAACAACTACAAAATACACAAATATAACATTTTTTTATCGAAAAGAAACAAGAGAACAATGAATGGAGAAAAGTTATTTTGCATCCTTGCAGCAATAAAAATAACTCGGCTAGCTGAACTTCAAAGCAAAAGACATCTAATGATCTAGATCTTGTGTAAGAGCTTTAAGAAAAGTAGGACGGACTGAACCAAGTAAAAATGATAATTTTGGTAAAAAGACCTGTTAAGTTCCACACTTCCACAGGAAAACATCATGCAATAAGAATGATTATTTGATAAATATGGAATTTTATAAGAAAATTAACAAGTGCATCAAAAGAAAAGTGACATTAAAAGATAAAGCAAAACTGTGTGCAAACCTTAGTTCCAGGTGTTGGGGTCCTCATCCACCTCCCCCTCTCCCGATATCAAATCTGAGGCATCTCCAGCAGTATCTTGTTCTTCCTTATTAGAATTTAGTTTCTGTCTCTCAACCACCAATCTAAAAAAATTAAGATCTACAACAACAAAGAGTATAGATTTTATTCAGTATTTCAGTAGAGTTTTATTCCCTCATCAAGGAGTATATAAAGAACAATAAACCATTCTAAACTTATAATTAACCATGAAGTAGAGTAAACAACATAGAAAAGTACTAAAGAGTTTAACCTTTTCCACGAATATTCATGGCATCAGATAACAGTAAAGGATGTCGTTGCTCTTCCTTCTTGTACTTCAACTTAATTTGATGACGTGTTTTATCAGGGAGAAGCTGTTGTATCATAGTAAAATCTGTGCCAAACTGCCTAATAGCCTATATTTAAAAAATGAAAAGTTAATTTATTGAAAAGAACAGTCCTTCCTCCCATCCCCCTTTCCCCAAACCCAAAAAGACAATTACTGTGATTATAACAGACAACAGTGTTTATGAAAATATTAACGCCCGACATGGTAAGAATTATGCAAATACCTCATAAAACTTTTCAGTATCTCGTGTTGACCATTTTCCGCTAGGTGCCTTGTCCATGAAAGACTGGTAATTCAAATTCAATAAAGGAATAGTTGATGTAATCTTTTCACTGCCTTCGTCATCATCATCATGCAGGTCTCGAAATTCATCGTCTGAACCAAAAAACTCCTCTTCATAATTAGCATCAGCCTCAGCCTCGTGATGAAAATCCTCATCACTGCATATAAACATTTTGAGAAGTGATATCAATATAGAATACCGCAGATGACTCAACAGTGACAGTAACAATAGCCAGTGGATAGGATAGTATGAAGTGTAATTTCTATATAATGTTTTCGCTCATAAGCTGCGAAGATGTTAGTGTACCTTTGATTGGTGTAAGGTGTTTGTGAAGTTGTTCGTTGATCATCCATGACGCAATTAATTAATTAATTAATTGAGTTTCACGCAATTCAAAATTTGATGCCTTGCCTTTGCCAGGAAATTGCAATCACACGCTACCGGAAAATTGAAAAAATGAAAAGGTGGACGAGTTTCCGGCGGACGAAACTCCAATTTGCTTCAGATAAAAAAGCAAAGCCGCAGCGGTTGCATTTTTTTTAATGATTTGTTTGGAGCTGCTGGCTTTCTCTTCTTTTATGCTCTTTTTGGATTGATGAAAGAAAACATAGCGGAGTGGAATAGAACATAATGGAATGGAGCGGAACGGAGCAAAATGGAACAGATAATACATTCCATTGTTTGGATATTTTATTTATGATGGAACAATGTTTCCATTTCATTGTTTGAAAAGTGAAGGGAATGAAATATATTATAATTTTTTATTCCATTTTTACCCTTATAGTCTTTTATCAAAATGATTAAAATTTTATCATTTTAAAACAACTTTTGTCAAAAAAAAAAAACTTATACCCTAATTTAATATCACTACTATAATTGACAAAAAAAATAAAAAATAAATAAATATCACTATAAAATAATTACCTAAGAAAATCATCATTATATTCAACCATAGAATTCTATTATTGAAGTAGATAAATAAGATACCTCAAAATCAATTATGCAACCAAAAGACCGTTTAAAAAAATATTAAACCAAAAAACTTGCAGTTAGTTACTCTTGCATGCAGAAATGAAAAGGGAAACGAAAAAATATGAAACGATGTAGAATACGTCTCAAAATAACTTCAAATTAGTCTGGTGTTATCTACAATTGGCACAAAAACAGTGCAGAAACAGCGCAAAACATAAAGAAATTGAGCAGAATAAAAAAAACGTAAACGGGAGGAAGAAGAAGAAGAAGAAATGCTACAGTAACGTGAAATTAAAAAATAGGGGTAAAAAGATAATTATGTGATTAAGAGGTTTCATTCCATCTCATACACCCCAAATTGGGAGGGAAGAAAAATAAGAGAGAATGATGGAATGGGATGGAATGTATTCCATCATATCTCACTCCATTCCATCCATATTTTACGAATCCAAACAACGGAACATTATTAAATACCACTCCATTCCGCTCCATTCCACCAGATTCCATCAATTCAAACAAAGCCTAGGGTTTTAAATACTTGTTAGCTTCGGTATATAAACTAAACTCTAGCCCGTGCGATAGTATTGTAGAATTCCGTATATAAATATTAATTTGATTATATTTTTATTTATAGATTTAGTATTTGTTATGAAATGATCGGAAAAAAAACAAAAGAAAATGTGCAAAAATTACACCAATTTAAGTTATTAACTTTATTTTGTTACCAAATAATATTACCAGTTTGGGTTCTCGAATTCCTTTTTTCTCAACATTCATATAATATTACATTCATGTTAAAAGAACAACTAAAATAAGCAAATTGAAAATAGTAAACATGTTTCAAAAGTCAAAGTGGAAAAACAAAGTAATGTTATAATCTAATGTAGTGATTTTTGCAAATAAAAAGACAGAATAAATAACTTCAAGGTATTAATATAATATAAGAGAAACAAAGAGGCAGTCAAAATTACACTAAAAAGTGAAGTTTCTAATGATAAAATTATCATCTGAATTAGTCAAATTATCAACAATTTTAAAGATGCAACTTTAATATCGTAGCACGTAGTAAGTGTACACCAAGAAACCGATCCTAACCGCAAGGGCTGTTAAATCTATAAAAAGGAAAAATAATTGTTATGTGGTAACCGAAAGAAAAATAATAAAAAGGAACTGTTATGTGGTAATTGAAAGAAAAAATAATAATGAAAAGGAACTGTTAATAATGAAAAGGAACTACTATCAAAAAAGGAATTGCAATGACGTTAGTGGTTATTAGGTTCAATTCCTTGCAGACTTTTTTTCTTCATAAAAATTAATTAGGACCGTCAAAAAGGGCGGGGTTATGGTTATTAGGTTCAATTTCATGATGGTGAGAGAGATGAAAGTGAGTGAGAAATGATTTAAGGATTGTGAGATTGAAAGAAAGAGGACCCGAAATTTGTGTTGAATACATAACATTGAAGAAATTGCATGTTATAAAAAAAAATGAGCACCTTGGTGGTAAGAGTTGTGATTTGGAAGCATGTAGTACCTGGTTCGATCTCCACCGGGAGTTTTTTTCAGAACTAAAAATTAGGGCTAATCATTACGGTTAGGGATCCTCAACGCATTGCTTCTTCTTCAAGTCAATAAAAGACACTGAAAGAAAAGACATGATTTGCATTGAAATGAGTAATTTTTCAATTTTTCAAAAATAAAATACACAATTTTCAAGAAAATATTTTCTTTTATAATTTTTTAATCAGTACCCTGGGCACCGGTTAACATGTCTACTTTTTTTTTTTTAGAGAAATGCTAATGAAGGCCTTTAGGGACTTTTAAGATTTTAGATAGTAAATTTTCATAGAAATTTATGAATTCAATACATGGAAAGTTGAAATGGTAAACATTTTCAATGAGTAGTTTTTTTAATTGAAAATATTTAAAGAGTACTCTTATGACACTAGTTAACAAAACTCATTTTTTAATTGTACTAACGTGGTTATTTTTGTCAATTTCATTTTTTTATGTAATATGTTTTGTTTTTTTAACTCAATAAAAATATATGTATGTGAGCTTAACTCAGTTGGTAGGGACGTTGCATAATATATGCAGGGGTCAGAGTTTGAACCCCGAACACCCCACTTATATTCATGAATTTCTAGCCACTTGACAAAAAAAATATATATGTAGGTTTGTAACTATATGATAGTAACAAAAATGTGAAAATAATTTTTTTTTTTGAGTAAATCATGCCATAAAAAGATTTAGACGAGTCATTTACATCATTTATTACATCAATTTAGGTATCACAATGGTGCGGGTCAGGTGGATTTTGCCTCCTATACCCCCACTTCCCCACTCTCACAAAAAGTCTGCACATGTTTCTCATTGAGGTTAAAATTTGAGTCCTGCTGCCACCCTCCAACAACAATCAAGCATTATCTCACTAATTGAGATCGTCTACATGAATTAAACGACATCATAGTATTCTTCAAAAACCATATCTTTCTCAAACTTGTTTATTTCTAGATTCTTCTTAATAGTTTTTTTTATAATTTTTCTAGGCCAATTTGTACCTCTAGTGATCTGAATCCTTCTGTTTGATCTACTCTCCTTACTACATAATCTATGGGTCTTCTCTCTATTTATCTAAACCACCTAAGTCTAGTTTCTATCATTTTTCTATTATAGATGCTACCCCAACTCTTTCTAATGTCGTCATTTCTATTTCTATCCTATCTAGTCTCACCATATATCCAACATAACATCACCATATCCGCCACACTTACTTTATGTTTGTGTGGGTTCTTTATCGTCCAACACTATCTCGTACAACATTGTTGGTCTTACTACTGTCGATAAATTTTTCCATAGAACTTAAACAGTACTTTTGCATCACATAAAACACCTAAGACACTCCTTCATTTCAACTACCCAGCTTAGATTCAATGGTTTACATCCCTTTCTATATCTCTGACGTTTTATACTTAGAGCTAAGATATTTAAACTGTGTAACCTGTGGTAGGATCCCGCTGCCACCCTCAATATACATATAGAAAGAAAACAAAAAAAGTACCACAAAAAGGACACTCCTGAGGTATATGCATGACATAGCGGAGGAAAGATATATCTTTATCTTTATCTTACTTACTATAAATCTAAGGTGGTCTGATTGTAAAAAACGTAACCCTAATTGAAGCCCAATGCAACCCTAGCATCCAAAATGACAAATTTACCCCTGAATATCAAACCATTTCCCTCCAATTTGTTGTTTTATTTGCATTAGTCTTGAGCCACTCAAACCCTGGCCCACTCACACGTTTTTCGTTGGTATGAGCCAATCAATGTCACGTTTTCCAAATGGTGTGCGTGGCTCTATACAGGCTAGCATTTAATTTGATTTTGGCGCCTTCATACAACCCTAATCACCCAACTAATTCCCTTAATTGCTGAGTTTTCATGCGGCCACCATCATTAAACCATGTATGCCTTGCTTCCTGCACCTTATAATTGGCTCAGCCGTAATTTTGCATTGAGATTCTCCAAGGAGTAGTTGATAACATTAGGCTTCATTAAATATAGGCCAGGCAATATTGCATTGGAACAATACAACCGTCTTATTTCATTGATGTACTTCAAATATCTGCAAACTCTAGGTTCATTAAATATATTCCAACTAATCTTGCATTGAAGCAAGCCAAAAGCACGTTAAACCATGCCTTTTATACCTTCTGTCTTCGTACTTTGAGCAATGAAACAACACCATTCTTCTACTATATAAATGACCAATCTTAGTTGGAAGAACCATGTCTTGCCTTTGATAACCCTTAAGCATACGATTTGTCTTGAACCATATTCCTAGGTATTAATTTGGATCATCAGAATTTGAATATGCCGGGTTTGGAAAATTTTATCATTGTTGCCAGAGATCAAGAAGCAGCTGATGCCCTCATCCAACCAAAAGGTTTGTGGTTTGCGCATTCTCTATCCAATTGCCTAGCGAAATGCTTAATCACTTCTGTGTTGTATTTGTTTTGTCCTCTCATGTTTAAGTTTTTAATAAGTGTTCTTATGCTCTTTCTTTGAAATATGATTATGGTTACCGTTCAGGACAACTCAACTCTTGAAATATGCAAGGCTGTGAGAAGTGATTTGGCCAAATTATAGACATTTTGCATGGAATACGATGTTGGCACTGTAAGTTCATCTTCCTTAATCTATGCTTCCATTAGTTCAATGTTCATGCCATATAGAACAAGTTTTTAATATGTTTAATGTTTTTCACATGGGCAGCTATATGTTGCATTGTCAAGAGTTACATCAAGGAAATACTTGAAGATATTGGTTATTGATGATGAAGGGGAGGATAGCTATGTGACATCTAATGTAGTTTATAAAGGAAATTTTCAAAATGTACTTTAATTTTTTTTGAACTGATTGACTTTCTTATATAAAATTCATGTATGTCGCATTGATCAATGGTACATAATATTCTAGAATGGTTTATTTTTCAAATTGCTTGAGTTTATTGTAATAGGACTTTAGTGGCAATTTTTAAGACTATATACAGTAAAAGCAACTATTCATAGCAATGTTTGCTATTTATATTGCACCCTGTTAGTAACAATTTAGTAAAGTATATTGCACCCTAACTTGATAATATTTAGATTTATTTTCCATTGATACCATAATTACTAAGATGCTACTATGCTTTGCGATCATTTTTAAGCAAAAACTAAATGTGCATTTTAGTGTTCTGTCAAACCTTGACTGTTATACGATGCTAAATATGCATACCTATACGAATACTTATACCTTGAAAAGATTTCCTATATCTGTTATAATAAGAATCTACCATGCCTTCCAAACAATGACTACTGAAATTATTAAAAAGTGTGATCTACAAAACATAAAGTCATTTGCAACTACCTAATTGTCCATAATTAATTCTATCAATCTTGATTAAAACAAATGTTTTCTTAAAGAGATGATAACAACTACTTCAATTATTAAGTTGAGTGCTCAAGGTATCAAAATCCAAAACATACGAACCTTGCACGTTTCTATTTTTACTACAACAACTAGATTGCTTCATTTATTATGTTAGTTGATCCAAGTAGCCTACATGGTTCTATAATACTATGTCTTGCACTTTTTTTTTTTGTTAAAGACCATAACCTAAGACGACGCCATTGATTAAGTTATATGCTTAAAGCACCTATATATGCGTATGTTCTTGAGTAATACAAATGTTCCCTTCAAGGATTGAGTACACCTAATTTAATTAATAAGATAAGTATATTTGCAAGTTTTTTGTTAATGAGCATTACCAATACTGATTCATTTATTAAGTTTGTTGTGTGCATTGAGCAACTAACTTAATAGAGTGTATGTGATCCCATTGGTAAGTATGAATTGGTATGTGTGCTTAATGTGCCTATCATTCTAATTTTGCACGTTTTTTTAGGTTAACAACTATCACATTCCATTTATTAATGTAGTTTCTCAATGTCATCTATATGTACCTATTTTCTTATAGCTTACACGTTTTTAGTTTCAATAGCATAACCTATAATACTTCATTTATTAGTTGCTTGCTCAAAGTGACCTACAAGTGGCTATTATCCTATTATCTTGCCAGACTCATTAAGCAATTCTCGCGTCCAAGTGGTACCGCGTCCAAAATGCAATTCTCGCGTCCAAGTGGCTATTATCCTATTATCCTACAAGTGGTACTGCGTCCAAAATGCAATTCTCGCGTCCCGAGGTCGTTTTCACCGCAATTTCAAGAAGCTATACATTCAAGCTTTTGGTCTAACGTGTAACCACGTCCAACTAAATGTGTTAACAAACACACGCTAAGTTGGTTGTTCAATTGACCTATAGATGGCTATGATCATATATCATTTGAAATGTCATATATGAAAGAGACTAACTGGTTTGCATAATGAGAAGGTTCAAATATGGTTAAGTGCATATTCATTTACTTAAGTTGTAGTGAACACCCAATATCAAATCACATTAAAAGCAAGAATCTATATTTTGTGTGCTCAATGTGATAAGGTTTAATAGAGCAATACGAGGAATCCTCCTATCAGTAGATTATGTAAGTTTTCCAGTAGCAACATTTATTGATTTGTTTTGGTCATGTTTTATACCAAGTTTTGTAAGAAAATATAATATTCATTTATAACAGACCCATGCAATATTGCACGGGTCAAAAGTCTTAAGGGATGTGCTTCGGTCTTCCAATAATGGTAGAACAGATATTCCATTCGGTGGAAAAGTTGTTGTGTTGGGTGGAGATTTTTGCCAATTCCTTCCAGTTATTCTTAAAGGAACCAGAAAAAAGGTTGTACAAGCTACTATCAATTCTTCGCATCTCTGGAATTTTGTCGAGGTTTTGACACTAACAAAATATGAGACTTTCTTCAAGGAGTTCTGATTCTGATGCTGAAGAGAGGAAAGAATTCTCATAATGGATATTAGCTATTGGTGATGGAAGTGTAGCTGAGAGTTGTGATGTTGATATTCGAATCCATATATCCCCTGATTTGCTCCTTCAAAGTTGTGGTGGATAACTTACCGTCATTGTAAATAGCACATACCCTGATGTTTTGCAAAACATGAATGACCTTTCATTTTTTCAAGATAGGGTTATTTTGGCACCGACGAATGCTATTATGGACGAGGTCAATGATTACATGTTGAATTTGTTGCATGGTGAGGAAAAAATATATTTAAGTTATGACTCTCCAATTTATCCCAAGTCAGGCAGCAACTCTCCAGATGAAGTGTTCAGGCCTGAATTTTTTAACACAATAAATTCTTCTGGAATTCCAAATCACAAGCTAAGGTTGAAAACTGGAGTCCCCGCTATGTTGTTGAGGAATATTGATCCGAATTTGGGTTTGTGCAATGGAACAAGGTTGATAATCACAAATATGGGAAAATATGTCCTTGAAGCAAATGTAATATCTGGAACAAATGTTGGTCAAAATGTTTATATCCCTAGGTTATCTCTGTCTCCTTCTGATAAGAAGTTGCCTATTAAGTTTCAAAGACTACAATTTCCATTGTCCGTCTCATTTGCTATGACTATAAATAAAAGTCAAGGTCAATCTCTCAAGCATGTTGGGGTTTATTTGCCTCAACCAATTTTCTCTCATGGGCAACTTTATGTTGCATTGTCAAGAGTCACGTCAAGGAAAGGCTTGAAATGGCTGGTTCTTGATGATGAAGGGGAAGATAGCTCTATGACGCCTAATGTAGTTTATAAAGAGATTTTAGAGAATGTACTTTTGTTTATTTATGGACCATCTAACCTTCTTAACTAAATGTTCATGACAACATTTTAATGTTAAGTAATATTCTATAATGATATTTTTCTCAGATTGATTGACTTGATTAGAATAATTGCATATCGATCAATGATATACAACAGACCCGCGCGAACGCACCGGTCGAAAGTCTAGTTATACTAAATGTTAAGTAGTGTTGTCATAACCCTAGTGGGGATCGAACCAAGTACCACATGCTTCCGATTTACAACTCTTACCACCAAGGTACTGATGTTTTTTATGACATGTGATTGTTTCAATGTTATGTATTTAACACAAATCTCGGGTCCTCTTTCTTTCAATCTCACAATCCCTAAATCATTTCTGACTCACTTTCATCTCTCTCACCATCATGCAATTGAACTAATAACCATAACCCCACCCTTTTGACGGACCTAATTAATTTTTATGAAAAAAAAGGTCTGCAAGGAATTTAATCAGGTAGCACATGAAAAGATCATTTTTTTAAAGCCACTAACGACATTGCGATTTCTTTTTCGATAGCAGTTCCTTTTCATTATTATTTTTTCTTTCAATTACCTCATAACGGTTCCTTTTTATTTGTTTTCTTTCGGTTACCACATAACAATTTCTTTTCATTATTTTTTTTTCTTTCGATCACCACATAACAATTTCTTTTACTTTTTATTATAAATTTAACAGTTTTTGCGGTTATAACCAATTTCTTGGTGTAAACTTTTGTATATATTTTTTCTTTTGAATTGTCATTTTTATTGCAGTCCATCTTTTGTTTTTGTTGCTTTTTTAGTTAGTTTGATAACATAATACAGAATCTAGTTATAAAAGTAATAATATAACCAATTTGATAGTTATATATGAAGCTCTACAAAACCCGTGTATCGCACATGTTAGAGTCTAGTTATTATATACTAATAAATAGCTTGAATGGATTGGTTGTCCTTATTGTGGCAATATCGAAGTTGTTGTTTTTTTATGGTGCGGGTTTTAGCTCAATGATGTTAAAGAGAGAGATATCAAAATAGAAGGATCTTATATCTGTAGGCTATAATTTAATGAATATTGTCATACAATAATGCGTTTCATCATACACTAATGGAGCCTAAGCAAATCATCAATGGTAGATACCTAAACAACTCAGCAATTACGAGCTCATTTAAATCTGTAGACATGTTCTTTGTAGTAAATAGAACTCAACGGTCTTGTCTATGATGGTTGTGAATTTAAAAGTAGGCTAATGAGTTCCAAAATATAGTGAGACAGCTACTAAAATAGTATGAGGAATCATATCAATGATTTATCCGCTTTGGGATTGTTATTGGCGTTATCCAAATCAATTTCTGCAAATAGCATGGATATGAATCATGTGATACTCTCCAACCATACAATTGTCTGAATTATGTGCATTACTGATTCATACAAAACAATTACCTTGCAGCGTTCATCAGAAATTAAAAAAGATAAGGCTTAAATGCATTTTCCCCCCTTATGTTTCAAAATGTTGCGATTTTGACCCCATATTAAAAAAATATATATTTTAACCCCTAACTTTATCCCTTTTGCAAAACCTTGATTTTGACCGGGTCAATGCAGATGTGGCATCTCACTTAGATAATTCAGATGCCACGTGTGTATTTTTTAAATAAAAATAAATAAAAATGCCACATAATCATTGAAATAAAATAATTGAAAAAGAAATCCAGCAACCCAGAAGCTCTTCAAAACCTTTTTCTTCTTTATCAAACACAACTAGAAACCCAGTAACACATGAAATTCATCCTCTCTTTGATGTTCCGTTCTATATTTTTGTCCAAGACCAAACATGCCATTAAGCAAAGAAAAAAATTGAATTCATCAATTCAAAGTTATCTTACAACACACGAAGCCCCCATCATCATTTGATGCCAAACCAATAATTATGGTTTTTCTCAATCCCCAATACATCCATCAGCAGAAGGAATCTCTTTCGTATGAACAAACGACCACACATTCATATTTTTCATACATGGCTCCAGCATCTCCCATTGTGTTCCTTCAAGTGCTTTATACACCAACGTGGTTTTCGCAACAACGAGTTTCGTTGTTTCTGGAAGAGTTTTTCGGAGTTCTTGAAATTGTTTTATGGTGAAGCTTTGTAGTTGATTCCGGCGAGGAGGTAACAGTTTTTCGAGCTGTTCTTTTACGGCTTCAATAGTTTCTTCTTTCTTTGTGCGTGAAATTGCGGCGTTGATGGATAAACGGTGGGTTTTGGTAATAGGTCTTGGTTTGTCTAATGTGGGTGGGTTGAATGAGTTAATGGGTCAGGTTAGGATTTGAAAAGTTGATTTCAGATCCATTATGTTTCTGTAAATCAGAGATACTATTTTTACTTTTTTAGCTGATTAATGAATGAATGAAATGTAGATCCTTTCGTTTTTATGAGTTTGTCTTAAAAGATGCAACTTATTTTTGTTTCTGGAATCTTTAGAAACTATTCTTAGGGTAAAGTTAGGGAACAGATGAATATTGCTGGAATTTTGACACGATATTTATTTTTAAATTTTTTTCTGAGTTTTTAACATGAAGGATGATGAATATCACGTTGAAAGGGATGAATGTCATGGTGAAAGGTTGAATTTTATGAATTGTTTCATTTTTTTAATTTATTTAATTTTATCAATAATGATGTGGCATTTTTATTTATTTTTATTTAAAAAATTACACATGTGGCATCTGAATCATCTAAGTGAGATGTCACATCCGCATTGACCCAGTCAAAATCAAGGTTTTGCAAAAGGGGGTAAAGTTAGGGGTTACAACATCTAGTTTTTTTAATAGGGGGCCAAAATCGCAACGTTTTGAAACATAAGGGGGAAAAAATGCATTTAAACCAAAAAAATAAATCAATTGCTGCGTTCTTCATGTGATACTCACCAATTGTTAAAATGAAAAATAAGTTATTGGCCAAACTTTCAAATCAAAGTTATGCATGCATCTTACAAGAGACATTATAAATATCGTGGGACTACGAAACTAGAAGTTGAAGAAGTAATTTCACAAATCAATCTGCAAAAAACTAAAATATCACGTAAACATCAATTTAAAAAATGAGATCAAGTGTAAGAGGTGTCACCTCAGTGTTAAGAGTTTGACTTCATAACCTCAAATCTCATATGGGACAATTGTAAAATGGTCATTAACGTTTTGTTATCAATAAAAATTTCCCCTTCCCCATTTTTTTTTAAAATGAGATCAAAATTCGTGGTTATTATTTTATATCACTAAATGGCACTTTGATACTGATACCATGCGTCTTCATTATTTTGTAACCCATCTTCACTATCGTCAGATTGCTCTGGAACTGGATATGCCATAGAATCTTCTTGATCTTTAACATTGATGTGGTCCTGCTCCTGCTCAGCTATTGCAACCTCTTCCTGCACTCAGATAACAAGAGTCTTTAAAATCAGCAAGGTCAATATGGGATAAGAAATATTAGACTTCAGAAAGTTACAAATGTATAGATTTAATCAAGGATATCCTACATCTATAAATAAGTAGGGAAAGACTTGGCACTTATAATTATCTTTATTTGCTAGGTTATGTCAGGAAAGGTTTAATGTCATATCCCATACAATATAGTAAAGTGGAATGTTGCCCCTTATCCCTCTGCTACATAGAGTACGAGAGAGGGGGTACTGGAGGGAGTGGAAGGGAATAACATCTCAAGCAATAATTAGAATAACTGGCTTTCATTTATGTTTTCTCCTTATAAATAATATTGATTTTTATCCCCTGGAGGATTTCCATCAAAAAAAATACACAAATAAAACATTTTTCTTATCAAAAAGAAACAATAGAACAATTAATCGAGGCAAGTTATTTTGCATCCTTGCAGCAATAAAAATAACTAGGCCAGCTGAATTTCAAAGCAAAAAAATGCTCTAGATCTTGTGTAAGAGCTTAAAGAAACGAAGGACTGAACCAAGTAAAAATGTTAATTTTGGTAGAAGGACCAGTTAAGTTCCACACTTCCACGGGAAAACACCATGCAATAAGAATATTTATTTGATAAATATGGAATTTTATAAGAAAATTACCATAAACCATGTGCATCAAAAGAATAGTGACACCAAAAGATAAAGCAAAACTGTGTGCAAACCTTAGTTCCAGGTGTTGGGTCCTCATTCTCCTCACCCTCCCCGGGCATTAAATCTGAGGCATCTCCAGCAGTATCCTGTTCTTCCTTATTAGAATTTTGTTTCTGTTTCTCAACCACCAATTTAAAAAAAGAAAGATCTACAACACCGAAGAGTAAAGATTTTATTCAGTAGAGTTTTATTGCCTCCTCAAGGAGTATATAAAGAACCATAAACCATTCTAAACTTATAATTAACCATGAAGTAGAGTAAACAACATAGAAAAATAACTAAAGAGTTTTAACCTTTTCCACGATTATTCATGGCATCAGATAACAGTAAAGGATGCTGTCGCTCTTCCTTCTTGTACTTCAACTTAATTTGATGACGTGTTTTATCAGGGAAAAGCTGTTGTATCATAGTAAAATCTGTGCCAAACTGCCTAATAGCCTATATTTAAAAAATGAAAAATTAATTTATTGAAAAGAACAGTCCTTCCTCCCATCCCCCCTTCCCCAAACCCAAAAAGACAATTACTGAGTGTAGAACAGTGTTTACGAAAATATTAACGCCCGACATGGTAAGAATTATGCAAATACCTCATAAAACTTTTCAGTATCTCGTGTTGACCATTTTCCCCTAGGTGCCTTGTCCATGAAAGACTGGTAATTCAATAAAGGAGTAGTTGATGTTATCTTTTCACTGGCTTGATCATCATCATCCAGGTCTCTAAATTCATCGTCTGAACCAAAAAACTCCTCTTCGTAATTAGCATCAGCCTCGTGATGAAAATCCCCATCATGATGAAAATCCCCATCACTGCATATAAATATTTTGAGATGTGAAAACTATATAGAATATTGCATATGATTCAACAGTGACAGCAACAACGGCCAGTGGATAGCATGAAATGCATTTTCTATATAATGTTTTCGTTTTTCCTTTTTGTTCAATACTACTGAGAAGAGGATGTTGTGGTCCTAATGCATGTATGAATACCAAAAAAAAGATGGACCTTTGATTTATATCCCTAACATTTTACTCACTGACTCTCATCATAAACTGCTGCAGGGAAAAGGACTTGGTGTGTTATTCTCTGAATGATTCTGATATAGATTTAGTATTTATACTAGAGTGACAGCTGTAAATCTAGCAGAATCAGTTATGGCGGTTATTACAGCTGTACTAGCTCCTAAATTTGGACTGAACAGAAGATTGCTATATAAATTGCACTGATTAATTATACTCTCATACTGTCACATCTACCATCCTCCATGCCTCAACCCACCTGAACCAATTTTTTGAACGATGAAAATAATGAATTTCTTGACAACATGTCAATCCATTTATCGAAATATTAACTTTCTGAACAACTTTATAAAATCATTGAATAAAAGATGCAGTGTATGCCATATGATGGTTTCTGTGCAGGGCATTCACATGTCTACAACAACAAAAACAAAAAAAAAACAAAAGAATTTTGCTTTGTTAAGTTATTTCTCAACATTTTCAGATATCCTTTACTTCAAAAGCATGAGTGTATGAATCACACATTAAGTACAATTGTAGGATACAAGATGTTTACAGTGGTATATGCTAATTTGCAAAAGATAAACAGTGACCAGAAAATACATGTAGAGTTCTGTAATTGTCTAACTGAAAGCTAGCCTAGGAGTAACCAACTCTAACTAACTCTATCAAATAACATGTATACCTTAACTTCTCAAGCTACTAGCTATGCTATGTATACTCCGATAAATACACTCATAAGCTGCGTAGTGTTAATGTACCTTTGATTGGTGGAAGGTGTTTGTGAAGTTGTTGCCTCCTTTTTCTACATAGAGAAACAAACGGAACAGTTGGTGAAATTTAACCCATAATGCCTAATGTCAATTGCTAGCATTGTAACACAATAGTTATAGTTGAGAATACTCACCGCCAACCGCTCCTTATATTCTGCAAGTAAAATAATATCCCTAATAGGTATTGTTCGTTGATCAAGATAGTCATTTTCCAGCAGAGCCTTGTCCACTATGAAAATACTTTCACAATAAGCATATAATATATAATCATCATAGACAATAGTTAAAAAAATATAGTTTGACAAGTTTACCCAATCTTTTTCTTCGCCGAGATGAATGGGGGAACTTTTTAGGAGGTTCTTCAGTAACCTTTTCCGAATCATCATTAGCCTTCTTGCGTTTTGTAGATGTTTTTCCCTTTTTAGCCACTGATTTCTTCTTTGAACTTGTTGATGCGCTTGTCTTCTTGGATGAATAATCCACTTCGTCCTCATCGTCATTTTCTTCAAGTTCATCTCCATCAATAACATAAGGAGGGTCGAGGACATCATCACTGTCAACATCCTCATTCAATGAGGATTTAGTAGGTTTACTAGCTGCTTGTTTTCTCGGTTTCCTTGAGGTTTTACCACCTTTATCCTCCACACCAGCAATAGAAGATATTTTATGCTTCTTTAGAGATTTTTTTCTCTCATTAGCAACCTGAGAAAGCTTGCGAATGAAATTACAAATCATCTACACAATCAGAGAAGTGAAAAAAAAATGACAAATCATAATAACAGATATTTACTTCTTTCTCTCCAGCATCGTCTTGCTGCAAAAGGTCAGCCAATGTGGGACTATCTGCAGAATTTGTCAAGCCTTCATGCCTTGGAATTTCAGATGTTGGATCAGTACCAGATTTCATGGATTGATAATCATCATAGACATTGTCAATGGGGCAGTCAGGATCAGGATTCAAGTCTGCGCCTTCCTGAAACCAATAATAACCGGGCCCATTTTTATACCAAAAAATGATCATTATTTTTTTGGCATATATTTTAGGAAATTCTCATATCCAATAAATCACATAATCTTCACCTGTATTTCCGACCTACTTTTGCTATCATATCCTGAAAGGACAAATTTTTCCTCTGCACCATTCACATTGAAAGATTTAAGATCTGGTTTTACTGCAAACAATTTTCCAATCACTGGTAAAAAATCCCAGGGCCAGGCAATTACAATTGGCTGAGAGCCAATTAAACATGAGAGTGAGAGAGAATAAATGGAAATGTAAAACAGCCGAAACTCGTGCAAGCTAAAGAGGAGTTTGAAAAGTTTGATATAATTTGATAAACTGCAGATCATTAACAACTCACCTGTACCAGTTGCATCTTGGTTGAGAATGTCATCGAGTGATTCTAGCCCGGAAAAAATATCTGCATTCTATATGTGTAGGTACAAAATTTATCATTACTAGGAAAATCAATGAAACTGAAATAATGATAGTAAATATAATTTTACCTCTGCAACTGATTTACCAAAGCTAGAAGGAAAATCTCTTGTTCCATCGTGAACTACAGACTCTGAAGCCATAGCATTCAGGGAATCTGAATGGGAAGGAATAACTGCTTCCAAGCTTCTATTATCTTCAGAAAATGGAATACCTGAGCTTATACAATCATACTTATTTGATAAATAGGCTGTCCTAAGAATGCCTGAAGTGTGAAAAGGTAAACTTATCATTTGTGCAAGTAGGCAACTCACCAGATGAAGCAGAAGCAGTAGCTGGTGTATTGCTGACTCTAGGTCGTGGCTTAATCTTGGGTTGAAACTTTTTAGCTACAATGAAAACAAATACAGATAATTTATCTTTTCAGGTATATGAAGCAAATTTAAAATAACCCCAATATTCCTAACCCTTTCCAGTTCCAGGATCAGGGAGGACATCACTGAAAGGATCCAGCTCGAGTTCCGCAGACAAGACCTGAACATAATATCCATGAAAAGTTGACTAAACACATCCGAAGCAGTAAAATACATGGTAAGACACGTAAGTTCAAAGTTCTACCTCTCGCACTTCTCCAAACTCAAAACTTGAATGAAAGTCGCTCTCAGATATTCCAGTGTTAATGTCGCCTGAAGCGCTTTTGAAGCCCGCGTTTAGGCTAACCTCTAGTGAATTACTCTTGTTGCTGTCAAGAAATGAACCTTCCCCATCTGTAGGCAGTTCTTTGTTACTACCTATGGTTGAGTCAGTAGTAGATACAGCAGCCGCATTATTCGATACATTCTCTACATCATTAGCAGGGTGAACTGGCTGTGCTGTTACTAAATCACATGATAGATATGAAAGGAATCAGAGTCTGATTGATTGACTTATTTGAGCTTGTTTACTATGTATATGTTTGGTTCTTCGGTGACAAGAATTGATTTTGAGTTAATTGACTATGTAAAATTAATTCTGATTAAAAGTGAGTTGAAGGTGAAGTGATTTGTGTTTGGATACATTCATGTAAAATCAATTTTAGAATCAAAATCTACAAATCTTAGCTTCATGTAGAATCAATTCTGGAGGCAAAATCAATTCTACTAGAAAACTCAATTCTACACCTTCAGAGTCAATTTTAGCCCCTCTAGAAGGGGAAACAAACATACATTGATATAATCACTTGTGAGACTTTTCAGGAGAGCTAATGGAAACAGTTTATGAAATGTAGTACATAAGTTGTTTTCAACTTATTTCCATAAACTCTATGGGATAGCAAAGCAAATGATACTAACAGCTTATAGCTTTTGATAAATACAATGCGAATAATATAACTCACCGTTATTGACATCGATGTCAGCGTTATGAGAATCATTTTTGGGAGAAATTAGTTGAGATTCTTTGTGAGTGGTTGATGATGATGTAACATTGACATTGTTCACATATTTAGACGAAATTGCAGATACATTCTTTCGAGGCGGTGGTTGTTTGGGTTTAGCCTTAGGCGCAAACCTGCCAATTGGTCTCGCTGTAAAAACAATACAATAAACAAAATTCAATACATTGATTAAAAATACGAAGAAGAAAAAGAAAAAAAAATATTCAAATTCCATTAGCAGTTACCACGTGTAGTAGTAGTAGGAACAATATCATCAAAAAGATCATCCATGACGCAATTAATTAATTAATTAATTAGGTGTCACGCAATCGGTTGAAATCACGCGCGATACCGGAAATGAGAAGAGGATTCGGTTGATGTTTCTTCTCACCTGTTTCAATTTCAAACACTCAATTTCGACACCAAAAATCCCTTCAATAGTAGAAAACTCATCTAAAATACCCTAGTTTCACTAGCTTCCTCTAATTGGGATCGATCTCATGAAAATTGCAATCCATATGAGATACTAACAAGTGGATGTGGTGGAGAACATCAAATTTTCCGAAAGCAAAGAATGAGTACCAGGACGTGATGGTGCTTTCAAATTGATTTTTTTATTAAACAAACTGAGTTTTTTTTAACTAAAAAGAACAATAGTATGCTATCAATTTAAAAAACTATTATTAGCCTTTGATTAAAAAAAAAAGGGCTTAATCGCATCTTTGCTCCCTTATGTTTATTTTAGGTTTTAAGTTGGTTCCTTTTGTTTTAAACGTTTCAAGTTGATCCAAGCAGTGTATCTAGGAGGTATTCTCGTCGTTTTCCATGCAATTCCAATTTGAATCTGAATGTGAACATAATTGGAGCTCAAATTTTAATAGAAACTCATACTTTCAAGTTGTCGCGGTGATTTTCGGAGATCAAGCTATTGATTAGCGTTGACTCACTAATTTTAATTCACGACTGAACTTTTAATTTTTTTAAAAGAAAAGTGGAAAAAAGTTCTAAATTACCACAATTTTAAAGATTAAGGGTTCGGGGGTTAGTTACGTTTAGGGAAGGTGTTAGAACCCTAAACGTTCGTAGTACTCTACGAGAACCTCTTGATTTTATTTATTTATTTAGGCTATAACTTGCGTATTTTTTTTTAAAACACAAAAAAGGAATGAATTTAAAGTAGTGATAAAAGAAAATGTTTTTTTTTATTTTTTATGATTTGGAAGGACAAGGTCCTCTGCCTACGTACCCGTGAGGGATCAAAACCTCGTAGTTCGGGGTAAAAATGACGGTTGATTTGTTTTGTATTTTTTATTGGTTTTGAAAAAAGGTTTTAAAGATAAAATAAAAGCCAAGTGGCAAAATGAGATTGGTGGGTGTTTTTTATTTTTGAAAATGATTAAAGTGTAATTAAAGTAGATTAATGATTTTTTTTTAAAGAAAATAAAAGAGAAAAATGGACACTTGATTGAGAATCAAGGTTTATTTAAGAAAAGATTTTTGATTTTTTTTTATATTTGCATGTTTTTGTTTTTTTTATGATGATAACTAACTAAGACTAAAATGTAACAAAAAGTTAAAAACGAGGAAATTCCGTGGTGACTTTGGATCACCACGAAATCCTTTTGAAAATAAACTAACCTAATATTTTTGTATTTTTTCGGAAAGCAAAATAAATAAATAAAAGAAATAAAAGACATAAAGCGGAATAAATAAAGTGAGTGTCAGTGCAAATTCTCATTTATATTTACATTGCTCCTAAATACATTCTAATAAAATGAAATGAAAAAAGACAAAATGATGAACAAAATAACAAAACTTGCAAATGCATTAAAATAAATATGCTAAGAATAAAAGAAAATAACAATGCATGAATGCAAAACAATAAATAAATATGTCACATAAAAGTAAATAAAAAATGCATGGTATGCTGAATTATGAAGCATTAAAATGAATAATGGGGAAAAATGCATGATAATTAACCTAGCGAAAAACTACAAAATTAAGAAAATAAAATAAAGTAAAAAAAATGAAGAAAATGCAAAAGATAAAAAAAATCAATAAGATGGAATGCATGAGGAATAAATAAAGGATGAGAAATGCAATAAATAAAAAAGAAAATGCGAGAAAAAGAAATAAAACAAAAAAATAAAAATAAAGGAAAAGATGGGTGCAGTAGCAAGGGAAGGGTTGTAAAGAGGCGGTGCGGTTTTGCGTAGTGGTTGTTTGGCTGTGGGTTTGGCCGTGTGTGTGGCTTTATGTGGTTGTGGTATGTGGTGGTTCAGATTAGTGTTAGTGGTTTGTAGGTGGTTAGGGAGGAGGTTCGGATTGATTGTGGTGGTGGTGGAGGTGGCCGAGTTTATGGTTTTGATTATGGATGATGATTGATTTTGGTTTTGAGATATGGTTTTTTGTGGTTTTGATTTGATGGGTTGTGATTAATTTTTGGTTTGGAAATAATTGTGGCTTGTGTACTGATGAGTTTTTCCTCCTCTTGGTTGTTGGGGGGTATGCCTTTATATACACATTGGGGTGGACTTTTGACAATAAGGAGACAAGGATTAAATCCCCATCAAATGAGATTAAAGCCATTAAATCACATATGTCAAAGCCATTAAATCACATATGTCAAAGCCATTAAATAAAACATTTGACCTTGACCTTTGACCATTGACTTTGGATAGGTTTGATTAGCAATAAAGACCAAAAAAATAACCATTAAGAAATAAAATAAAAACAAAATAGAATAAATGAAAAATAAAATAAAAATAGAAAAAAAAATCCGAAAATTAAATAAGTAAAAAAGAAAAAAGATAAAAAAAACTAAAGTAAAATAAAATAATAATAAAACTGAAAAAAAGGTCGCCTTCGGAACCCTAAACGAGGTATTTTAAAATACCTCTCTGCCGAAATTTCGTCTGAAACGACGAAAAATTCCGAACCAAAAAGACGAGTAAAAAAAGAAATTTTAGGTCAAAAATTGGGGTATGACAGATGCCCCTATTTAAGTCTCTTCGTCCGGAGATTTGAAGATAAAATCTTGGATTCGGCAGGTCGAAGGGACTTAAATACAGAGTACGCCAATTTTGGACCTAAAAAAAATGTGAGATGCTCGTGATGCAAATGCAAATGCAAGACGGCGAAGATGACCTGACCGGGGGTAAAACAAAATCAAAGGATACCCGAGTTTGTTAAAGAAAGGGATCCGACTCCACTGGGGGATAACATAGTTTCACTAGGGAAGGAGATGTCTACTATCGCATTGATTCAGGACGATAGCCTAACAAAGACAAAGACCGATGTTACCTACTATCATGTAAATGATAGCTTAAAAAAGGGTAAAAGAAGGAGACACCGCCTACTATCAACAAAGATGATAGCTTAAAGAAGACAGATGACATGTATTACCTACTATCGTGTATTGATAGCTTAAAAGAGGTAATATAAAAGGAGACACCGTCTACTATCGTTGTATGGATAGCTTAAAACAGACAGATGACATGTATTACCTACTATCGTGTATTGATAGCTTAAAAGAGGTAATATAAAAGGAGACACCGTCTACTATCGTTGTATGGATAGCTTAAAACAGACAGATGACATGTATTACCTACTATCGTGTATTGATAGCTTAAAAGAGGTAATATAAAAGGAGACACCGTCTACTATCGTTGTATGGATAGCTTAAAACAGACAGATGACATGTATTACCTACTATCGTGTATTAATAGCTTAAAAAAGGTAATATAAAAGGAGACACCGTCTACTATCGTTTGTATGGATAGCTTAAAGAAGACAGATGACATGTATTACCTACTATCGTGTATTGATAGCTTAAAAGAGGTAATATAAAAGGAGACACCGTCTACTATCGTTGTATGGATAGCTTAAAGGAGGTGACATGTATTACCTACTACCGTGTATTGATAGCTTAAAAGAGGTAATATAAAAGGAGACACCGTCTACTATCGTTGTATGGATAGCTTAAGACAGACAGATGACATATTTTACCTACTACCATTGTGAGGGTAGCTTAAAGGAGGGAAGAGATAAATGTCAGCTACTCGGGATGTAGCCAAACTGGTCAACTGACGACAAAAGACTGGATAGGAAAATGCACAAGCTACTCGTTAAAGAACTGCCACTGACGACAAGGAATAAAGGATAAATGCCAACTGTTCGGGTTGTTGCCGAACTGCCATTGACGACAAGGAATAAAGGTAGATGCCAACTGTTCGGGTTGTTGCCGAACTGCCATTGACGACAAGAAATAAAGGTAGATGTCAACTGTCCGGGTTGTTGCCGAACTGCCATTGACGACAGGATAAAAAGATAAATGTCAGCTGCTCGGGATGTAGCCGAACTTGCCACCGACGACAGGATAAAAGGATAAATGTCAGCTGTTCGGGATGTAGCCGAACTTGCCACTGACGACAGGATAAAAGATAAATGATATGCACAAGCTGTTCGTTAAAGAACTGCCACTTGGCATAAAGAGGGTGACATTTTTGGACCAGACACACTGGGGATGACACTTGGGGATAAAGAGAGTTAAAAAATGTTCATGACCGATTGGTATGAAAAACAAGACTCAGGGTGGCTAATGCAACTGTGTATTGAATGATGTTATGTGCATGTTGTGTATGCATGAATGTGTATATGCATGAATGTATGAATGTATGTAAGACAATACGACTTGTATGACTGTATGGAGGATTGACTTGTGAGATAGTATAACTGATGGACTTGATGAGACAAGACTGGACATGTAAGATGGAAAGTGGACCGACGGTGCAGTACAAACACTCTGCAATCTTCATTGGGAATGATGCCATTGGGAACATATCAAAACATTGACGGGGTAAAGCCCGATGTATGCAACAACCGGTGGGGAGCAAACACTTCCTGGGGGAGACGTGTTAATCCGTAGACCTGGCAGAAGAACTGGTGTTTCTGTGGTCATGCTTTTTGTTCTTTTTCCTTTTTTGAATCCCTAACTTTTGCCTGGACCGCCCTTTCGGGTTTTCAGTCCACCGGGAATATATTCTTTTTGTATGCCCCTAATTTTTGCCTGGACCGCCTTTTCAGGTTTTCGATCCACCGGGACGCTCATTTTTGCCTAAGCCGCCCTTTCGGGTTTTCGACTTACCGAGCTCTTTTCTTTTTTCTTTCTTTGTTTTTTTTAGCAATTGACCATGTTCAGCCTGCAAAGTTTATCCGTTCTCAGAACAGATGTTGACGCACACTTCACTTATTCATGAGTTCAGAGAGAATGTGTTTGTTGTTTATGCTTTCCAAAAGATATTAAAAAGATTTATGATTTTGAAAAAAAATATTTTGCTTCAAGTACTACCATAAAAAATAGAAGAAGTTTTATAAACAGAATAAACAAGAGTTCCAAATAAAAGGCACAGACTCAAATTCATTTTAAGAGAGTGGTGGCCCGCCAATGGCGTGGCTCCACGGATCTCACAAAGTTTGGAAAATGGTAAATATATGGGGAAGGTACATTAAACACAATAACTGTAACATCCCGCCCAAGACTCGAATAACTATTAATATTGAGACAATGTATCGGAGATGTTTTAAGCAAAGGACAATTTGGTAAATTGTCAGTTAATGGGTTATTTATATGACAAGTGTAATATTCCGCTTAAATGTGATGGTTAACAGGGTTAGAAACTTATGAAACAAGCAAGGCGTTTTTGTAATTAAGAGGAATGGCAATCATGTAATATTTTGAAAAAGGAAAGGTTGTTATTAAGGAAGCAAGATATTTATCTTGCTATTCTTTCCATTCTTTCCTTTCCCAAATCAGCTCTCTTCCTCTCCCTTTCCTCTCTACTCTCACGCCTCCTCTCCCTCATCTCCCTCTCCATCAATTCAACACCTCTTAAAGGAAAATTCTTGGGAGAAACCTTGCTAGCAAGCTTGTATGAAAAGCTAGTACAAGAAAAAGGAAAGAAGAACAAGAAAGTATCAAGAGAAGAGCTAGAGCTTTGGTTATCAAGCTAAGGAAATGAAAGAGAGCTTGGCAAGGAAGCAAGCAATGTTTGAGGTGAGCTCCCTAGGGGTTATAGAACCCACCTTGTTGAGTATTTTATGAGTTTTAGCATTATGAATAAGTTATGATCATTTGAACCCTAATTCCATTTTGATAGCAATCCTTGATCATACATGTTGAATTCTGTTAATAAGCCTTTGATTTTACCATTTAAACTGTTGTGATGTTGGGCATGATTGGATAGACCAAAATTGGTGGAAAACATGTTTTAAACTTGCCAAATGTTGTCCAACTGCAGGTAAAATCGTGTCACGATTTTACCAGCGTGTCACGATTTTACAGGCAAAAACCAACACGATTTCTGGGTATGAAATCGTGACACGATTGCCAAATCGTGTCACGATTGCCCAATCGTGTCACGATTTTGGGTTGGACAGGATCACATGATTTTTCATCTTTTCTTGCACCGTTTCGGCTATCCAATACTGCTCCGAACTTAAGGATCGACATGTAATGATTAAGCATTGTTAAAGATCATGTAAAGACCTATCCTTGAGATGTTTAAAGCAACATTATAGGGTGAGGATAGGCATATGCTTGAGAGGATAGATGGCTTAATCCACAAGTATCATAGAGAGGTATAAGACCTAGTATTGAGTTTATCTCTTACTAGGCAATTCTCAAACACTCAATTAAGTACAAGTAAGCCAAGAATGTTATAGTGTTCAAGTTTAGAAACCTACTATAGGTTAAAGTGAATTAAGAAGGTACTTATCGTGTACCAAGCACAAGAATGATACCATGTTATAGCTAAGAACCTTTAATAGGTTAAGTTCTAAGGAATGCATTAGATATGCACCGGAAATATGAAATGTAATAGATACGTATATGAACTTAAGAAAGAATCTAATGATAAAGAATATGATAACGTGTTCATCAGACTCCGGGATACGCCGGATGGGATTTCTCCGAAAGGGCTATCCACACGTAATTTATAAGACTATGCTAAACGTGTTCATCAGACTCCGGGATTCGCCGGATGGGACTTCTCCGAGAGGGTTGTCTACATGCAAGATGTGTCCAGCAGGCTCCGGATTATGCCGGATGGGGCTTCACCGAGAGGGTTGCCTACACAAAGATAAGAGGAGTCCGGTGTTAGCCTGATATGATAGGAATTTCACCGGTATGATGGGAGATGTACTTCGGGGTTACTCCACCCGGATGCACTCCGTAAAATGAACCAAGATAATGTATTGTTTGTTCAACGCTAACTTCTAACTTTATGATATGAAAAGATGATACGAATATGAAACGAATATGTATATTTTTATATGTAATACGAGACATGATGATTAGTTCCTAGTGAACGCGATGTGATCATAGGATGTCCCCAAGATCACTACGTATAAGACTAAGATAAGAATAGAGTATGAAATGCATAAGATTATGTATATGACAAGTATAAGAAAGATGAAGACATGATGCGATCCTAGGTTCCCCTTGATCGCGATAGAAGTTAAAGAATGACAGCGATCGTAGGTATCCCCAAGATCGCTAAGAGTAGGCACGGCGACCCTAGGTTTCCCCCGTGGTTGCCAACAGTAGGTTGGGTTGGAGCTCACTGAGACGTTATGTCTCACCCCAATCCTTCTGGTGCAGGTTCATAGGTCAGCAGGTGATGTCCATGAAGATCCTCAGGTAGACGCTGGATGGAGTGCAGATGCTCGTCATGGCAAGCTCAGGAGGTTGATAGATTTTATATATGTATATGAAAAGTGTAATTTGTGATATTTGGATATTTATGTAAACGAGCAAATTGTACTCATTCAGTGGTTTGTATATATAAATTATTGTAAATTTTAATGTATCCGATATCAGATTAATACGCATGCTAAATATTCTAGATAATTTTAGTATGGGTGTTACAATAACCGTTATTCTCCCTAACAACTTTGAATTCCACCGTTTAGATGCTTCCGATTCAGAGTCTTTTTGACCGCTAATGTGCCTCAAGTGAGTCATGGCTAACCTGATGCAGTTACTTTGTCTTTTGATCCTTAATTTTTGCATAGACCGCCCTTTCGGGTCTTCGATCTATCAGGATGATTATTTTTAGTTCCATGTCTCTAATTTTTGCCTGGACCGCCCTTTCGGGTTTTCAGTCCACCGAGACGCTCATTTTTGTCTAAGCCGCCCTTTTGGGTTTTCGACTTAACGAGCTGTTCTTTTGTTTTTAGACAAAGTATTTCTTGACTGCATCGGCATTCACAGGACGGGTAAGCTCATCACCATCCATAGTCGTAAGAGTCATTGTACCGCCGGAGAAAGCCCTCTTGACGACATATGGGCCTTCATAATTAGGCGTCCATTTGCCCCTAGAATCGGGTTGAAAGGATAAAATCTTTTTGAGCACAAGGTCTCCTTCTTGAAATTCACGGGGACGAACCTTCTTGTCAAAGGCTTGTTTCATCCTCTTTTGGTATAGCTGTCCATGACACAAGGCAGTCATGCATTTTTCTTCAGTCAAGTTCAGCTGATCATACCTACTTTGGCACCATTCAATCTGAGACAACTTGGCTTCCATCAGAACTCTCATTGACGGGATCTCGACTTCCACAGGGAGCACTGCTTCCATGCCGTAAACTAAAGAAAAAGGGGTTGCCCCTGTTGAAGTGCGCACTGAGGTACAGTACCCATTCAAAGCGTACGGTAACATGTCAGTCCTGTAGGTGGCTACCATCTTCTGCACTATCTTCTCAATGTATTTTTCTTTTTTTTGTTTTTTTGTTTTTGCAGATTCAATGGCACCGTTCATCTGGGATTCGACCAGGAATATTGTGATGGCAGTTCCTCGGAACCCAAGTTAATCCTTTCACACACTAATAACCGAGAGATCCTTTCGGGAATCTCTTCATCCTCCTCCTCTTCAGCTTCGTAGACAGGGAAATCAAAGTTGGGAGAGACAATAGGGTTATAGTGTTCAATGGGTTTATTGGTGTTCAGTCTGCATATGATTGATGATTGATTTTAGAAAATGAGTGAAAAATGCGGACCTTTTGAAATTGATTGAAAATAAAATAAAATATTTTTTTGGGTTTTTTGTGTTACCATTTTCCAGAAAAAGCAGTAAAATAAAAATAAAAAGTCGCGAAAGAGACGACAATTTTCATTGATAGCGGTAACATGAAGACAAAAGTAAAAGCCCTGCATGATTTCACTCTCGTCTCGGGCGAAACGAAAGGATTTTTTTGAAAAGACAAGACAACAAAACACATTACTTGGACTCATGAGTAACTGAGAGAGTGTCAACAGCGACCCAATTGCGGCAAATCCCTCCTTGTGGATCCATTTTCTTTCTTCTGTTTGCACGAGTATTGTAGGTGCGAGTTGGTTTGTAATGAAAGCGTCGGGCCACTTTCTTTGACTGCGGCAGATTGACCTTTTGTGATGAAACAAAGGATGAGACTCGATTCAGAAACTATGAGTGCGGTATGATGCATGATTATGCTTATGCAAAATAAGAATGATTTGTTGTCGAAGGACTTTGTTGACGTAATTGTAAACATCATAGTTTGGTCATTTCATTTGAGCATCAAGGCATTACAAAATAGTTCTTTTTTAGAAACCAAGCCAAGGGACCAATTCAAAAGTTCTTTAGTGGAAGCTAGATTTTTAAAAAAAAATCTAAAGACTCCTAGCTTCCTTAAATTCAACAAATCAGGGCTCTTGAAGGTGTACTTCCTAGTGCTCCTCTATGATGTTTAAAAAAACTTGTTTAAGTCCTTCGGTAATTGGATGAAAAAATGAGTTTATGCATGGATGCATGTATGCATGATTATGCTAAAGAAGCGGAGAAAACATGGTGAGGTTAAGTCCAATAATGTTGGAGTCAAGGGTAAACACGCCATTTGGTAAGGATTATGGTTTCATACGTACCTGTATCACGGGTTCTACCAAGTTCCCAAAGTCATTGACCACTTCCGAATATTGTCGGATTACGGGACTGACTCCCGGTCCAACGACGTTCGTAGGAAAGTCTCGTTTGAGTGTAGTATCGCGTATCAACCAATTCAAGACTACTCTTGATTAGCCACCGCACTACGTCCTAAAAGGCCAAGATGGGTTAAAGGTAACTAAAGGTCCTCAACTTCATAGGTCACTTGAAAATAACAATGCCGAACACGACTACTCATGTCAACATAGTAATACTTCCAAGATTCCTCCATTGAGTGGGGTTATCACATGTGCCACATCCGAAACTCACTCTCGGAAAGACACTTTGATTATACCACCATCCTATCTTATGTTTCTCTCAAGCCCGGGTGTAGGACTTATCTCACCACTCACGTAAAAGAAAAAAAACACATATGCACATATTTACATTTTTTTTTGTATTAAGCAAGTTATAGCAAAAAATAATTAAATAAATTCAAGTTAGGCTCAACCCTCTTAGGGATATTCCCCAGTGAAGTCGCCATTTCTGTCGCGGTGATTTTCGGAGATCAAGCTATTGATTAGCGTTGACTCACTAATTTTAATTCACGACTGAACTTTTAATTTTTTTAAAAGAAAAGTGGAAAAAAGTTCTAAATTACCACAATTTTAAAGATTAAGGGTTCGGGGGTTAGTTACGTTTAGGGAAGGTGTTAGCACCCTAAACGTTCGTAGTACTCTACGAGAACCTCTTGATTTTATTTATTTATTTAGGCTATAACTTGCTTATTTTTTTTTAAAACACAAAAAAGGAATGAATTTAAAGTAGTGATAAAAGAAAATGTTTTTTTTTATTTTTTATGATTTGGAAGGACAAGGTCCTCTGCCTACGTACCCGTGAGGGATCAAAACCTCGTAGTTCGGGGTAAAAATGACGGTTGATTTGTTTTGTATTTTTTATTGGTTTTGAAAAAAGGTTTTAAAGATAAAATAAAAGCCAAGTGGCAAAATGAGATTGGTGGGTGTTTTTTATTTTTGAAAATGATTAAAGTGTAATTAAAGTAGATTAATGATTTTTTTTTAAAGAAAATAAAAGAGAAAAATGGACACTTGATTGAGAATCAAGGTTTATTTAAGAAAAGTTTTTTGATTTTTTTTTATATTTGCATGTTTTTGTTTTTTTTATGATGATAACTAACTAAGACTAAAATGTAACAAAAAGTTAAAAACGAGGAAATTCCGTGGTGACTTTGGATCACCACGAAATCCTTTTGAAAATAAACTAACCTAATATTTTTGTATTTTTTCGGAAAGCAAAATAAATAAATAAAAGAAATAAAAGACATAAAGCGGAATAAATAAAGTGAGTGTCAGTGCAAATTCTCATTTATATTTACATTGCTCCTAAATACATTCTAATAAAATGAAATGAAAAAAGACAAAATGATGAACAAAATAACAAAACTTGCAAATGCATTAAAATAAATATGCTAAGAATAAAAGAAAATAACAATGCATGAATGCAAAACAATAAATAAATATGTCACATAAAAGTAAATAAAAAATGCATGGTATGCTGAATTATGAAGCATTAAAATGAATAATGGGGAAAAATGCATGATAATTAACCTAGCGAAAAACTACAAAATTAAGAAAATAAAATAAAGTAAAAAAAATGAAGAAAATGCAAAAGATAAAAAAAATCAATAAGATGGAATGCATGAGGAATAAATAAAGGATGAGAAATGCAATAAATAAAAAAGAAAATGCGAGAAAAAGAAATAAAACAAAAAAATAAAAATAAAGGAAAAGATGGGTGCAGTAGCAAGGGAAGGGTTGTAAAGAGGCGGTGCGGTTTTGCGTAGTGGTTGTTTGGCTGTAGGTTTGGCCGTGTGTGTGGCTTTATGTGGTTGTGGTATGTGGTGGTTCAGATTAGTGTTAGTGGTTTGTAGGTGGTTAGGGAGGAGGTTCGGATTGATTGTGGTGGTGGTGGAGGTGGCCGAGTTTATGGTTTTGATTATGGATGATGATTGATTTTGGTTTTGAGATATGGTTTTTTGTGGTTTTGATTTGATGGGTTGTGATTAATTTTTGGTTTGGAAATAATTGTGGCTTGTGTACTGATGAGTTTTTCCTCCTCTTGGTTGTTGGGGGGTATGCCTTTATATACACATTGGGGTGGACTTTTGACAATAAGGAGACAAGGATTAAATCCCCATCAAATGAGATTAAAGCCATTAAATCACATATGTCAAAGCCATTAAATCACATATGTCAAAGCCATTAAATAAAACATTTGACCTTGACCTTTGACCATGGACTTTGGATAGGTTTGATTAGCAATAAAGACCAAAAAAATAACCATTAAGAAATAAAATAAAAACAAAATAGAATAAATGAAAAATAAAATAAAAATAGAAAAAAAAATCCGAAAATTAAATAAGTAAAAAAGAAAAAAGATAAAAAAAACTAAAGTAAAATAAAATAATAATAAAACTGAAAAAAAGGTCGCCTTCGGAACCCTAAACGAGGTATTTTAAAATATCTCTCTGCCGAAATTTCGTCTGAAACGACGAAAAATTCCGAACCAAAAAGACGAGTAAAAAAAGAAATTTTAGGTCAAAAATTGGGGTATGACACAAGTGTAAAAAGTCAACTTGAAAGGGACCAACTTATGCTAACGTAGCAAACAAAAGGGACCAACTTGAAAACATTTAAAACAAAAGGAACAACATGAAACCTAAAATAAACGTTTTGGACCAACTTAAAACGTTTAGAACATAAGGGATCAACTTGAAACCTAAAATAAACGTAAGGGACTAAACATGCAATTAAGCCAAAAAAAATTGACGGTAGTTTTAATACTTTACGAGTAAATGGTTATTTTGGTCTTGACTTTGCACCTCGCTGTCACAAACGTGCCTCAAATTAAATATAAAGTAGTCCCTGAATGTGCATTTTCATTATCAGTTTAGTCTCTGACGTTAAAAACTTCTGTTAACTGATGAGGTGACGTGTATGAAGTGTCACATGGAGTAAAGTGAAAGTAGAAAATAGTCACTTTGGTCTCTAAACCAAAAATCAATATCTTCCCAAATTGAATATCAAATACCCAAATCTATAAATCCAAAATTTAATCCCCAAATCCTTAAATCTCTAAATCTTATCTACTATTCCCTCTTTTCAAAATCAATTTCATTTTCAAAATGATGTCAAATATGATTTTAGTAAAAATATATGTATGTTTCGTAACTGTCAAACAATTGAGTATGTCTCCAAACTTTGGCTTAACTAAACATGATCAAAATAACTTCAATCATATCTCACTTTCTACTAAAACACATTTATCAAACATGCATGTAGAAATATACTATCGAAAATAGCTTCAACCATATCATACTTTCTACTAAAACACATTTATCAAACATGCGTGTAGAAACATATGAATCAGCTTCACTCCACTTACACTATAGAATGAGGGAAAGATTATACTTTTTGGAACTAAGGAGTAAAATGTGGTGATTTCTTAAAAACATTAGAATTCAGTACAATCCAGAGAATTAACAACAAAAAATTGATTTTGAACAAAAGAGTGAATTAGATGAGTTTAAGAGATTTGGGGATTAAATTCGTGATTTAGGGATTTGAGATTCAATTTGGGGAAATTGATTTTCGGTTCAGGGACCAAAGTGACCATTTTCTACTTTCACTTTAGTCCATATGACACCTCATACACGCCACCTCATCAGTTAACAGAAATTTTTAACGTCAGGGACCAAACTGATAACGGAACTGCACATTCAGGGACTGTTTTATATTTAATCCTGAGTCAGGGACCTTTGTGACAGCGAGGTGCAGAGTCAGGGACCAAAGTGACCATTTACTCTAATACTTATATCTAATAAAAAAAGAAACAAAAATAATAAATATTATAAAACAAAATTTTTCAAAAAATATTATAAAACAAAAACAAACTAATTATATTAAGGTAGATGATAAAATATAAGTGATTCAACAAGGGCCTTATTGATGTTTAAGAATGACTCTTTGGTTCGTATTTCCCTTAAGAATAGGTGGCATAATGCTCTTCCCCTCGGTGTTCAGATTATATATTCGTACATCTTTTTAGGAAGACAATTGTTGTGCCGATAAGTTTGCGAATATGGGCCACTCTCTTATGTTTTTCATTATTTTTTCTTCTCATTTTTTGTTGAGGGTTTTGGTTTAGTCCCACTCTTGTATTTATCTTTTTCTATTTTTTAATAAAATTTTCTAAGTTTGGCGGTGGAGGCAGTGGCAGTCACTCATGGACAAAAAAAATCATTTTTAATAGGTGTATATATACATATTTTAGAGTATGACATTATATTATATATACATTATGCTGCGTAAGAAATTACAAATGCATACTCTGTCAAACGGATAGGTGAAGATGTCCTGTCCGCCATTTTTTTAAATTTCTTATGCAATTTTTTAAAAGATTTGTTAAAAAAAAAAAGAGTCACGGGAGTTCAAACCGGCGCACCCTTGTATACTCAATAGGGATGGGAATAGGTCAGGCCGGCCTACAGGGGCCTACGACCTAGCCTACGACAGGCCAGACCAGGCCAGACTTTTTTCTTAAATAGAGAAGGCCTAGGCTTTCTTAGAAGCCTATTTAGCTTAAAAGGCCAGGCCACATGCCATTCAAAAAGCCTCTTAAGCCTATTAGGCCGGCCTATTTAAGTAAATATGATTAATATTATTTATTATTATAATATATTTTGTACTTTGAATTAAAATATAAATTCGTTAGTAATTTAAGTGTACTAGTATACATTAATTTTTAGCATATACAAATGTATTATTATAAACTAGAATTGAAATATGATGCAATATATAGTTAAATTCCCTAAAAACTCATGTTGATTACTAAAAGAAAGTTTAATCTAATTGATCTATTAGTTCACTAGTCTATTTAAACTTAGATCACATTGCTTACTTAAAGATGTTCATATGATATAGGCTTTTAAACAGGCTAACAGGCTTTATCAGGCTTTCAGAAGGCCAGACTCAGGCCTCAAAAGTAAGCCTATGACAGGTCGCAGGCCAGACTTAGGCCTTAAAAAATTTGGCAGGCCAGGCTTAGGCCTTGCAAAGCCTAGCTCGGCCTAGCCTATTCCCAACCCTAATACTCAATGAATTACTACCCACTCAGGCAGCAAGCTCCTTTGTATATGTATTTGCTTTTAACTATTATATATGTAATGTTATATCTCTCACCAAAATTTATGTAAATAAAGCACGATTCTTTTGTTAATTAAAAGTATATGTGTAATATAAGAAAAGTTATATAATATTTATAGTCACTCGAATTAATAGTCTATATATATATATAACATCAGTTTAAATCATGTTTCATAGGAAAAAATAGTCACTCGAATTAACTATTAAAAAATATAAATTTACATTCATTAAAAGAATTGGCCCACCCTCAAAATTATTTCTAACTCCGCCACTGGGTAAAGGATAGGAGTTTCTTTGGGATGTCAACCTAGTTGAGATGTCGACGACTCTCCTTAATACATGTCATTTCTCATGGCTTATAAAAAAATGATAAAATATATATACAACAAAATACAATAAAAAATACCAATAAACAGATACATTAGTGCTTATCTTTCTTGTGATATTAATAATTGTTTGGAAATATATAAAGTACATAAATAACTTAAAAATTGTACTCAAAGTTACTCACAAAAATAGTAAAATATGTATATATATTAGTGAAGTAAAATATGCACATACACTACAAGGATTTAAAGGATTTTAGGGGCCAAAAGCCCACACAAAGGCACAGAAACCGGTCGGAAAGAAACATTTGCGACACCCCACAGAGCCATGCAAAATTTCGTCGCAAACGTTTGCTGCGGGACTTGACCACTTCAACTTACTAACCTGAACTTTTGTTTGGGTTTGAGATCGCCGCAAAAGACATTGATTTTTTTAAAAATAGGCACCGATATTTAGTAGTCAAAAGCTATCGCAATTGTATTTTATTTTTTAAAATTACTGGTGGTCCAAAGCCCGTAAACTAGTTTTTTTTAATAAAAATAAATTAGTTACAATTTAATTTTCATCACCAACATATCACTTCTATCACAATGATCTCTCTATTTCTTTCTTTTTTAAGAGATAGATGAGATGTATGAGTGCCCATGAATCATTTTCTAATCTATGATATGGAATTACTTCATCTTATATATGCATTTCATTCTACTCGGAAGTCAACTGAGGTTGAGGTTGTCAGTCATACATGTGTTTTTTTTTCATAATTAAACTTCATTAAGTTTAATATTTGCTTATGGGATCTCTTGTCTCCGGTCTCCACTAATATTGTAAATCAATTCTAAGCCCTAAGAAGATGTTATTTGAGAAAATTGATGACAAAATCATCACATTGACTTGATCAGCAAGATTTATTTTTTCTATATAAAATAAAAGATTGCAACAGACTATAAAATCATCGTACTGCAAACTTTCCACCCTGCATCCATTCCTTCCTACCTACTTTTTCTTTTTTTGGATAATATCCCTGCATATTTTTCTTTTGACAAGAATAACCCTACATATTTTTTTTTGACAAGATATCGCCACATACTTTTTTACACTGAAATGATTTTGTGATCATACAATGTGTCAATGCCTACAAAATATTATGGTTGTGGTACTGGGGGAATTATCTGCTTTGTTGGCTAAGAAACAATATGTCAATGAGGTTTACTCTGGTTCACCTGATAGGCCATATATATGGATTGTTATTGGGAGGTGGTGGAAGATTATTGGCAGCACATTTGGTGCAAATTTTAGCTATTGTTGCTTGGGTGAGCGTCACTATGGGAACAATGTTTTTTGTTCTTCATGAATTGAATTTGCTTAGGTCTTCACATGAGCAAGAGATGTCTGGATTGGATTTAACTAGTCACGGTGGATTGGCTTATGAGTATCATGAAGAGCTTGAAGCACATGCCACGAAACCTGCATCTGAAACAAACCTTTGATACTACTACTTACTCACTTTATAGACAAATCCAGTTTACAAGAAATTTCATTTGCCAGGAGTACATAGCTACTTGCACATTAGCCATAAATTGTATATTGCTTCTGATGTTCGTGTTTCTTTATTATCGAATAAAAGAGGTCTGCAACACAAGACATTAAACAACAGTCATAATTTTTATTTTTTGTTTCTTTTGATTAATCTGAGTTCATTAAACGTTAAGGTTGGAAATGAGTCGGATCAAACTTATCTGAGTTCGACTAGAAACTCAACTCGAGTTCGATACGGAATTTTTTTTTTTTCACTTGAGTTCGGCGCGTTTAGAGTTCACGAACCACACGGTCTGAATCGTTAGGTTCATCTTATTTGCTCGAATCACATATCTTTTTTAACTCGAGTTTGGTCATCTTATATTGACCAAACTTAAAAATCAATGTTACGAATGCATGTTACGAAAAAGACGTAATAAATATCCTGGGACTATTGTACCAAAAAAATAATATCCTGGGATTACGAAATTAGAAGTTGGCAAAGTGATTTCACAAATCAAATGGTGAAAAATTACTAAAACATCGTTTAAACTTTAATTTAAAAAATGAGATCAAAATTGTCCTGCTATCATTCGTATCATGAAATAGCACTTTGATACTGAGACCATCTTTGCAACTCATCATCACTGTCATCAGATTGCTCCGGAATTTGATTTTCCATGGGATCTTCAACTTCTATGTGGTCCTTGTTAACTGTTGCAACCTCTTCCTGCATTCAGATAACAAGAATTTAAAAAAGATAACAAGAGTTTTGAAAATTAGCAAGGTCAATTATGGGATAAGAAATATTAGACTTCAAAAAGCTACAAATGCATGGATTTAATCAAATATATCCTCAGTCTATAAATAAGGAGGGAAGGGTTGGCAATTATAATCGTCATTATTTGCTAGGTAAGGTTATGTAATGTTAGGAAAGGCATAACGTCTTATCACATAGAAAGGATAGTAAAGTAGGATATTGTCCCTTATCCCTATGCTACATAGAGTACGAGAGACTTCTAGAGGGAGTGGAGGGAAATAACATCTCAAGCAAGAATAGGCATAACTGTCTTTCACTGGCTTTCATTTATGTTTTCTCATTATACTACGCTGGTTTTTCTTGTGCATTTCTTTTTTTCTCTCTCTCTTGCAGAATTTCTGAACACTAACACAAATAGCAAATACACAAATAAAAACAACTGGCTGAAAACGAATGTTCAGAAAGGCAAAAAGTGCATGGCGCTACATTAGCGTCAGGATGGTCAGAACTCAATTCCATGCTACCTTGCCGCGATTGTGCCGCTAAGTCTTCCATTGACAATATAGCAAGCAATAAGAATATTTCTTTGATAAATATGGCATTTATAATAAAATTACCATGCATCAAAAGAATAGTGACAAAAAAAAATAAAACCAAACTAGCAAAAAGTGCATACATTAGTTCCATGTGTCGGGTCTTCAACCACCTCCCCTGACATGAAATCTGAGGCATCTCTAGCGGTATCTTGTTCTGCCTTATTAGAAGTTTGTTTCTGTGTCTCGATCACCGATTTATAAAAAGGTACTACATGAGAGAATAGTATAGATTTGATTCAGCAGAATTTTATTCCCGTGCCAATGAGTATATTAAGAAAGATAAACCATTCTAAACTTATATATCTCGATGTAGTTAACACTCTAACCATAAACAACACATAAAAGTAAAAAGAGTTTAACCTGTTGCATGATTATTCAAAGCATCATATAACCACCGTAAAGGATGTTGCCGCTCTTCTTTCTTGTACTTCAACTTAATTTGATGACGTGTTTTACCAGGGAAACGCAGTTGTATCATCGAAAAATCATTGCAACAACTAACAGCCTGTGTTTAAAAAATGAATAGTTAATTTATTGAAAAAGAAAAGCCCTTCCTCCCATCTCCCCTTCTCTAAACCCAAAAAAGACAGTTATTTATGCGTCTACCAGCATTCAAGAAATAATTATGCAAGATATTGTAAGAGTTATGAAAATACCTCATAGAACAGTTCAGTATCTTGTTTCGACCATTTGGCCCTAGGTGTCTTGTCCATGAAAGACTGGTGATTATATAAAGGGGCGGTTGATGTAATATTTTCATTTGCTCTAAAACCATCATCTGAACCATAAAACTCCTCTTCATTATTAGCATCCTCATCAAGAAAACCCCCGTCACTGCATGCATATAAACATTTTGTGAAGTGAAATTTAAATAGATACTGCATACGACTCAACAGCGACAATAACAACAGCCAGTGGATAGTGTTTATTATATTTCTAAATAATGTTTTTGCTTTTCCTTTTTGTTCAATACTACTGAGGAGAGGGAGCTGTGGTCTGAATGCACGTAGTGCCTTGATGCATACCAAAAATAGAAGGACCTTCTATCTATATCCCTAACATTTTACTCGCTAACTCTCGTCAAAGACAGCTGGGAAAAGGACACGGGTTTCTGAGTTTTAGAGAAAATGAGAGTGGGTCAGTAACAAAATGGTATGTTGTTCATGGAATGATTCTGATAGAGATTTAGTATTTATACAAGAGTGGCTGCTGCAACTAACTAACTAAAAGAATCAGTTATCACAGTTATTATAGCTGTACAATAGTTCCTAACTTGGGACTAAATAGAAGATGGCTGTATAAATTTTACTAAGTAATTATAATTCCATACTGTCACATCTATCATGCTCCATGCCTTAATCCGCCTGAACCAATTTTCTCAAGGATGAAAATCGTGCACTTCTTGACAACATGGCAATCCATCAGGTCAAAATTTTGAACAATTTTCTGAATGACTTCACAGAATCACTGAATGAAAGATGTGGTGTATGCCATATGGTGGTTTCACAAAAAAGAATAATTAAAAGAATTTTGCTTTATTAAGAAAAGTTTCTCAATATAGATATTTCTTAATTCAATAGCATGAGACTGTAAGGATCACATTGAATTGTAGTAAATAAGATGTGTACAGTGATATGCACTAATTTGCAGCATAGCTATATACTTTCAGATTAAAAAAGGTAAACTATTGACCAGAAAATAAATGTGTCATTTGTGTGATTGTCTAACTTAAAACTAACAGAAGGGTAGTGGCGTAGTGTACCTTTGATTGGTGGAAGATGTTTTAGAATTAGTTGCCTCCTTTTTCTACATAGAGAAACAAATGGAACAGTTGGTGAAATTTAACTCATAATGCCTAATGTCAAATGCTAGCAATGTAACACACTAATTATAGTTGAGAATACTCACCGCCGATCGCTCCATACATTCTGCACGTTTAATAATATCTCGAAGAGGTAATGTTCGATGATCAAGATAATCATCTTCCAGCAGAGCCTTGTCCACTATGAAAATGAAAATACTTTCATAATAAGTATGTAAAATACAATCATCATACACAACAGTTAAAAAATTATAGCCTGATAAGTTTACCACATCTTTTTCTTCGCCGAGATGAATGCGGGAACTTTTTAGGAGGTTCTTCGGTACCCTTTTCTAAATCATCATTAGCCTTCTTGCGTTTTTTAGAAGTTTTTCCATTTTTAGCCACTGATTTCTTCTTTGAACTTGTTGATGCTCTTTTCTTCTTGAATGAATAATCCCCTTCGTCCTCATCATCGTTTTCTTCAAGTTCATCTCCATCAAACTCATAAGGAGGGTCGAGGACATCATCATCCTCAACAGCCTCGTTAAATGAGTTTTTAGACAGTTCTCGAACTGCTTGTTTTCTCGGCTGCCTTGAGGTTTTACTACCTTTGTCCTCCACACCAGCAATAGGAGATCTTCTATGCTTCTTAAGAGGTTTTTTTCTCTCGTTAGCATCCTGAGAAAGATTGCAAATAAAATGACATATTGTTCTACCATTCTTCCTATTTCTTAGTAAAAGTGTTCTTTCTATTAAATATTAATACACTGTTTTGCTTATTTAGAAAAGAAAAAAAAAGGTATTTACTTTTTTCTCTTCAGTACCATCTTGCTGCAAAAAATCAGCCAATGTGGGACTATCTGCAGAATTTGTCAACTCTTCTTCATGCATTGGAATTTCAGATGTTAGAACATTGTCGCTTTTGAATCCCATGTTTAGGCTAACTTCTAGTGAGTTATCGATAACTTGCGAACTTTTGTTGGTATCAAGAAATGAACCTTCCCAGTTTTTCGGCAGTTCTTCCATCCTACCTATGGTTAAGCAAGTAGTTGATGGAGCAGCAACATTGTTTAGTGCATTCTCTACAGCATTAGCAAGGGTTAACAGGTTGCATTATCAATAAAATCATATGATAGATATGAAATGACTTAAAGCAAAACTAAAACAAGAAATGGCTAATCATACACCCGGTAACACCTGTACAAATTCTATATGAAGAAAATCAATGTTGTCAAACTCTCGAGTTAACTCTTACACTCTTATGAATTTATAATTCTAGGTCACAAAAACGAGTTTACTCGCACATAAACTCTATTTTTTTAATAAACTCTTACTACAAGCTAAAGTAAATTATGATAAAATCGGCAAACTCTCAATTTTATACTATGAAGCACGGACACCTGACACGACACTAACATGTAGACACTACTAATTTTAAAAATATAGGACACCGATACATAAATATTTTTTTTTTTATTTATTGTAATTAAATAAAATAAGAACATTATCTATAAAAGATCTAAATTGAGAATTAAAATATATATGCACATCTAAATTGAGCAATTTGGTACACTACAAAAATGTTCCTAAACAAAATATGACAATTTTTCACCTCATTCATCCATCTACTATACTGAAAATTTAAAAAATGGTGTTATTGAATTTAATGTCTTCAACCCCTTCATTGATCTGATCATCACTACTTCAACACATTTTTACGTCTCATAGAAGTGTCAAAGGATCGTAAAGGTGTGTCAAATCAAAGAGAAAAAGGTTTTTTTTGGGACACTTGTTTGACAAGTGTCGCACGAGTATCATACGGGTGTCGGACACCGATGCATGTTGGTCGCCGGGACACGCTTAATGCTAGAGGTGTGACACCCTAGCCCCAAAATGATTATTAGAAAAAAATTTCGAAAAAAATGTAAGCGGTAAAGGATATCACATTATCACCACAATGACAACTCAAAAACGTAGTTTAAAATAAAATACATTTGGCTTCTTAAAGCCTTACAATCATCTTCGTGATAAAAATTAAAATGTTGAATAGTTCTTTAAAAAAAAGACAAAATAAAAATAAATCGAAATACACTTTATTAAACTTGACCCCGATGTCACAATATCAGAGCCGTGACCCAATTACTCATAGAAGATGATTCAACAAAAGTCCAGAAGCATATATACATAAGTAGGAGAATAAGTCTCCACTCCGTACTCAAAGGCAAGTCACTCTGGTACTACTCCTCAGTCTCGTGCTGAGGATAATCTGCATATAAACAGATCACACACAAAAAGCACATAGAAATGAAGGGGTGAAATACGTTTTACATCATTAAAATGGTATAATAACGACAATTGACAGAATAAACACATGAACATACAATCAAGTTCTAATTAAATCCTCACATGCTACATAGTAAAAAAAAATGCATGTAAATGCTATGCGCCTTCACCTCTGTATGCATGTGGTACCAATAACTTAACTCGGAAAGCAGACTAGGAGTACATGGTCAGTCAAAGAAGAACAACACCACTCTTGGTGAGCCTCAATACATCACACTCACACTAGTAAGATATTGTTAGGTGACTAGTCAGGGTTGCCCAGCTTTATAAGTACGCCCCGACATCAAGGGGTCAGCAAGAGTCATTGGGGTTTCCACACCGAGCATTTAGATTTTACAAATCACCCCCAAGGCCGGGTTAACAAACCCCACGGGACCTCCACCATCCAATTCGTATAATTCTTTCGCCCACCTAACTTCCAATCTCTATATGATGCAAGATTCACAAAAACGAAAGCACTAATCTCCACCTTTACACCTTATCATACACATATTAGTATCATCCTTAGGTACGTCATAACAAAGTTTCTTCCGAGTACCATTTTTGCCTCTCATGAGCTAGGTAATTCGTCTCAGTATTAACTTTCACAAAATTATACACGGCACATACATCCTCAAGATCACCTTATAATAAATCCAGTTTAAAGATTTCATTCATGTACTATTGACCCATATTCTTAGTCTACTTAAAATACCAAAAACCTATTTTATGTATACTTTCGCATTTCTAACTCTTTGCAACCAACTTAATAGACCAAGTACCTAAAGTGCCACAATTGCGCTACTAATACTTACTATTATGACATAAACTTCTCCATTCCTTTGCACGTGTAATTAACAAGATCCATATTAAAGTTAAACAATCACCAGCAATGATACAACCATTTCAGTAATTAACTTGTTCTAAAACACCTCCCTGCTATAACCATTAACTCCTAAAAAAAATTCACAATTCCAATATGCCATAAGAATCTTCATGGGTTTTAATATAACTACACAAATCTATAAAGGTAAAACCATAAAACCCTCGCATCAATTTCTTATTTCTAAATGTTCATTAAATTAGCTTGGCATCACCGCCACATAGTATACAAGCTGTCCATATGTATATAACAAAGTCAAACTAAACTAGGAGATAAATTCCATCTTATCGAAAATCTTATAGAACTCTTGGCCAATATTTCCTTGAATCATAGCTACATTTGGAACTCCCCTACTTTTGTCTTTTAAGAAACTATTAGATCATTACCTACAAAAATGGTGGAAAAATTATTTAAGGTAGTGCATCAGACTTCACGGATGCATCCTACAGTGCTGCTCCAAGAATTCAATCTATATCATTTTCCTTTCAACAAAATCTACACTAACTAATCCAATTTCATGAACAATGGTAGTCAATTTTCTGCACCAATTCCATTGATCTTCTTGTTACAAGTTACCCATGATCAACCATTATTTAGCCTTATATAAGATTAAAACCAACAGTACTCACAAATCACAAGCAAACTCAATTCAATCACTAAATCTACTATTTCCTACTTAAAATCCATCAAATAATCATATGATCCTACACACATCCCATTTGGCATAACTCTGGCTATTTTTCAATTAACAACAAGCACATATTTAAGTTATCAAATGTATCGGGGACACAAACAAACACAAAGAACACAAACAATTTATTAAACATATAAAGAACACAAAACAAGGCCGAAGCTGGGGTCAAGGGTAACCTCTCTATCCAAAACGTCAAATACCCATGAGTAAAAATAATCTCACCCCCTTACCTGAATGAAGAGAATCCAAAAGCAAAGGGAACGACGAGAAAAAAAAGCTTGAAAACAGAATCTGCGAGAATGATAACGAAACTGTGAAATTACAACGAGTAAATATTACCATCAAATTTAAAACTGGAAGTGTTGAGTCAAAATAGAAACCTAATGTCTTACCGCGACGGTAGCGGCAAAATTCTAATGGTGAGAATTAAGATGTCTGCCGCGAGTTGTTTCTCCGAATTGAAACAGACAATAGTGTGGAAGGCACTAATATAAAGGAAAGTTACGTTTTTTTCAGAATAATAACTCAGCAACACAAAATCATTTAGGCTCTGTTTGGATAACCTAAGACTAACGGAGGAATGGAATGAAGCGAAATGGAACGGGAACGGAGTGGAACAAAGATTCCATTCCATTGTTTGGATATTATACGAATGAATGAAACTAATTTCCCACTCCATTGTTTGGAAAGGGGATGGAACTGAATGAGTTATAACTTCTTTATTCCATTTTTACCCTTTACTTAAAAAGCATCACTATGTTGAATTCATAACTCAATTCAATCATAATTTTGATATTGTTCATAAGTAGCACCAGAATAAACATTAGTAGCACCACAGATTAAGGTAAGAACAAAACATTTTTAAATTTTGGTTCTGCAGAATTAGTTGCAAATTATTGTTCATCGGACTTTTTTAGATATAATTCAATATCATGTTTTAGATATAATTCAAAACCATTTGCAAATGCTGTAGGAAAACAAACCTGTTCAATTCTCGTGATACATAACAAGAAAGAAGACAGATTTATAAACAAGAAACAATGAAGAGAAATAAAAAAGGGGGAATGGGGAGCGGCTAATGAAATAGAAAGTTGGGATAAAAATGTAATTGGATTATTAATGTGTTTCATTCCCTTGGATACAATCAATTTGGGGGGAATGAAAAATTGGATGAATGAGTGGTATTGGATGGAATGAGTGGCATCACACTCCATTCCATTTCATTTCTTTTTTGCAAAACCAAACAATGGAGTCTAACTTTATTCCACTCCATTCTATTTCATCACTCTCCATCAATCCAAACATAGCCTTAAGGTGGGAAGAGGAATGGCATACTACTAATTTCCTTTTACCCTTTTTGTTTTCTTTCCCCACTCGTTTCTTTTTTCTCATCAGTTTTTATAACAATTATTAAAATGATAATTATATTAAAGCTTTTAAAATACCTTGCTCTTCCTTCAAAAAAAAAATTACCTTGCTCTTGAAATAGCCTTTGGAATACCTTTATTTAAAGCTTTTGAAAATGGTATACTAGATAGTAATAATTTTAAATAATTCAATAAGGTAACTAGTATCACATCAAGGTAAACACACATAGGAAGAGAATTAATCACACAAATACTAAGATATTTATATATAAATATATACACACGTAAATATAAATATTAACTGGAATTTTGCGGCGTTACAAGAGGTGCATATGTGCTTTAGAGATTTTACAAGGTGCTAACACAATGCGTATAACATCTGTATTATATACATGGTCGGATTTAATGCGTATACACGACTGTGTAATTTTATTTTTTACACATACGTTCAATCGAAACACTCTACAATGCCAATTTTTAAGGTTAGTTCATAAACATCGCTATAAATATATATACCCTAGGATAATAGAGATAATGCAGAAAAGGGGATTCATGAAAAGTAATGTAAAATAACATAACTCACCGTTATTAAGATTGATGGCAGGATAATTATCAAACCTCGTAGGTTCTTCAGTAGAAGAACTTACAACAACATTCCCATTGTTCCCAGCTTTTGATGAAACTCCCTGTTTCGATTTAACCTTAGGTGCAAACTTGCCACCTGGCCGAGCTACAAAACAAAATAGTTTAACCACAATTCATTCCATTGATTAAAAATAAGAATAAGACAGAAAAAAAAGGATCAAATTCCATTATTGATTGATGGAGATTAACATTTACCACGTGTAACAGGAGCATCAGATTGAACATCGTTAAAAAGATCATCCATGAAGTAATTAGTTAATTAGATTTTGCTACTAATGCAAGCAACAAAGCGTGTGTTTCCAATTAATCGGATCGGATCGGATCGGAGTGGAGCTCTGTTCTGTTGCGACGCAATTTCCCGGCGGCGATTATCGCCGTAGCGGCTGCGTTTTTGTCGTTTGATTTGATGGAGCGTTCAGTTTTATTGTCTTATTAGGGTTTAATAATTTAAATAAATGCAATTTTCATTATTGAGTTATGTAGCCAAGCGGTTGTGTCTTATTTTTGTTTTGGAGAAGGCGGTCACAAGTTCGATTCTTCAAGCGGATATATTTGATAATTACCTAAATTACCTTTTTTTACTAATGTAATAATTTTTTAAGGAATAAAATTAGTTAATTTGATCTCTTAACTATTAAATTCAATTAAAAAGTCTTTTAATCAATCTCTCATCCAACTGTTTTAGTCCCTCGTATTATAAAATTGGTTGTTTTTTATTATAGTTTAGAGACTAAATTGATGTATATTATATAGTTTAAGGATCTTTTAGTTGGATTTAATAGTTTAAGAACTAAATAAATCGGTGAAAGAGTGATAGTTTATGGATTAAATTAACTGTTTATTCAAATTTTTAGTAAACCACTACTATCTAACTTAAAACACTTTCCGATAGCTCCCTCGTATTATCAATATTTTAAAAACACCGATTGTTATCACTATTAAACGGTCGAGTTTGCTCATATGTATAACCACTCTATGTTGTTTTACTATCAATTTAGTTCTCATATTTAACTTATCACTATCAATTTAATCCTAAATATTGCTATCGAAATTGGTCCCTTACTCTTCATAGGCCTGATATAAGTAAAATTTGAGACGATTGTAGGCATTTTTAACATACTCATAATCTCATAGACCTCTTTAAGAGTGTCATACAATTAGGAATGAATTTGGCGGTCTACTCAACAAAAAATTGACACATTAACCTCAACAATTTAATAAAAGTATGTTTGCAATAATTATTATTGTAACTTATAATAATTATTGTCCACGCGAGCATTAATAAAAGATGTAAGATTTATTCGATTATCTACAAAATTAAGTTATGATTGATGAAAAAAGACAAGGTTGTAAAAAAGAATTCGAGCTAAAGTCTACTTACTATATATAAAAATCAAGTGCTACCAAACTTACAAAACTGCCCTTCCATTTTTAATTTTTACAGTTCAAATTTTTTCTCACTTAAGGGTAGAACTGTCCGAGTTTTCCCATGTGGTGCCTTAGAATTGCTCCATTTATTTTGTCCCATTTTTTCCAATACTGCCCTCAAACCCATTGCTATGGAAAATTCAACTTTTCACTATTCTTGCAAGAATGCACGTGAGTGTATGATTTACTCCCAGTGCAGGCTACTACACTCCCATGCAGGCTATTACACGGCAGTCTAGACCATCACCTCCATTCCAATACACGTTACCACACACAATGGTCATTGTTTGAATGCAACTTTTGCTATTTCACCTTTGGAAGTGTTGAATGAAAGCGGTGTCTGTCTCTCAACAAACCCCAGTTTTTAACTCTCTCAAAGCTTCGCTTCCATGTCAGTAGTTATAATTCATCCTTTTTCCTTTTGTTTAATCGAAATTGGTTTTTGCTCATTTTCTAATTTTCATCAGGTTTAATGCTCATTGTTTTTCGTTTAACCATTCTATTGTTCATATTTTCATGGTTTCCTCATTGCGTTGCATCATCATTTTACATATATGAAATAGATTTTTAACTATTGAAATGTTGATTTTTTCCAGTAAACATCGGAAGTTTGTTACATGTCAATTTGACATATGTGATATGGATCTGTGGTTTTCTTTACAACTTTAGACAACTTCAAGTTCATTTTGTTGATGACATAATGTTTTAGAGATTATTATGCTTTTTAAGACTTTTTAAAGTTGTGTTAGAACTCCAATATATGGTTTTGTTGCAAATTCATTTGACATATATGAGATGGATCTGTTTTTTTTTTTTAATGTTGTGTTTATATGTAAAACAAAGTACTGTCATGTAAGCTGATGTTGAAGTTTCAGTTCATATTGTTCATGTTTTTTTAATCTATATGTCACATTTTACTGCCCATTTATTCTAAAACCATGTAACTCTGGAACTATTTTTTGATTTGTGTTTATGTGTTGAAAAATGGCCAGTTATGGAAGATAATGTAGAAATTGCTCGTCCTTTTGACGAAATCAAGGACATTGACGATTCTAAGGATGTGTGGACGCTCTCTGTTAGGATTGTTGATATGTGGTATGTTGTCAACAAGTTCAAGTCAGAGCATGTTGAAATGGTGATTATGGATGCTCAGGTATGTTTTTCAATTTCAGGATATGTTTTCAGTTTACTCATCTTACATGTCTATGTTAAACTATTTCTTTATATGCAAAGTGATACAATTCACCTTATCGTGCCTAAGGAAGTCCTCGCAGAGTTTAAGCCTATTTTGTTTTATAACAAAACTTATGAAATGGAAAACTTTAAGGTCAGCAACAATGACATTGTAGTCAAAGCAACAAGTCATCCATATCGACTTACCGCCACAGGTGCTACGGTCATCACTTCTCAAGATTTTCCCGACATTCCTATGGTATCTCTCCATTTCAAAAGTTTTGAAGAAATACTAGCAGGGAAATACAAAACTGATTTGATTGTGGGTTAGTGATTTCGTCAAATTCACCCTTCTTCAAACTTGACGTCACAGATTTAATTTGCTGGTTTTTTTCCTTTATATTAGATGCCATTAGAGCTTTTCATGAGGTTACTTCTACAAACAGAAGTGGATCAAAGATCAGATCAATCACTTTTGTTCTCAAAGATACCAAGTATAACAATCTTTCTCATTTAATATATTCTATATATGTTCATTATAATGCAGATTGTGTTAGACCTCTGATGTTGTTGCCTATTTCTGTTTTTTAGTGCCAACATGCTTCATTGTTGCCTTTGGGATGATTATGCAAAGCAATTATGTGATGGGTTAGCTGCCTCGGATGGTAGTCAACAAATTTACATTGTTCTCAAACATGTTAGGCTCAAATCACCACAAGGTATTGATTTTTACAACTATATGATTTATGTCACTAACTTATTTATGTTTTTTTTAGGCTTAAATACGTGTTTAGTCCTTGCAAATATGGCTCACTTGAATTTTCATCCCTGTACTTACTAATCCTTCCAAAATTTCCCTGCAATTTCTAATCATTTGAGTTTTGGTCCTAATCTCATTTGATTACTTAATACCCCTTCCTTCTTCATTATCTTCCACCACCACCAACGCAATCAATCTCTTCCTTCTCACTGAACAAATTTTTCTTCAATCCAAAAGTGCTTTTTCTGCAATTTTTTTCTTCAATACACACTTTCGAAAATCACATTGAAAGTGCTTTTTTTTTAATGGCCACAAACACAAGAGAAACAAATCCAAGAAAAAAGTACTTCTCAACATTATTCCCACTTCTCTGCCTTTTCACTTTCACTTCAATCTTCTTCCTCCTCTCCCAAATCTGCAATCCTTCTTCTTCATCCTCCTTCTCTTCCCTCAACACCTTCTCTTCAATGAACAATTTCCAAATCAACAACAACAACCACCACCGATTTGACAGTGACAGTAGTTGACTTCTGAGTTTCCTTCAGACTCTGAAGTTCAGACTTCAATCTTCAGACTTCAGACTCTGGTCCTTATCCAGTCAGTTGGTGTCACGTCATTGCCACGTAAGTAATCACTTGCCACATGTGCATTCAAATGTAATTAGGACCAAAACTCAAATGATTAGAAATTGCAGGGAAATGTTAGAAGGATCAGTAAGTACAAGGACGAAAATTCAAACGAGCCATATTTGCAGGGACTAAACACATATTTAAGCTTTATATATATATATATATGTGTGTGTGTGTGTGTGTGTGTGTGTGTGTGTGTGTGTGTGTGTGTGTTTGTGTGTGTGTGTGTGTGTGTGATCTTAATAGTTGAATTATGTCTTTTAGGAAATTATCTGCTTTATTTTACTAATACTTGGGATGGCACCCAAATTCTATTCAATCCTGATATACCCGAGGTTGCTGACTTCAAATCTAAGTGAGATTTATAATCATCATTTATTTAGCTCATTCATAAATATAGTTTCCATCCATGCTAACGTTATTTATTTTTTTTTATATGAAGATTTCAGGCTCTTCCAATTGAAAATGATGGTATCAGCCAAAGTGGTCTCAGCCAGAGTTTCTCCCAGTTTAGTCAGGGATCCCAATTTTCAAACAATGTTGATATCATGTCGAGGGCTAACTTTTTAAGTCTTGCAGAAGTTAATCAGATTCAAACTGTCTGTCTTCACAACTTATATCTGATTAATCAGTTTTCATTTGTATATTGTGAATAACTAACTTTTGGGTCTTCATTTTGTTAGTTATTCTAGGAGACAATTTGTGTAACTATTGCAGAGATTAAAAAGCTCAATGCCACTAGATATGGATGGATGTATGATGGATGTGAGCACTGCACTAAAGTTGTCAAGATGGATAATGGAAAATTGAAATGTTCGGATAACCATGTAAATGACAAACTTGTGCCAAGACATTACATTGTTATATCAATATTACTCAATAACATATAATATTTTTAGACTATTCTTGTAACACCCATACTAATTTTATCTAGAATATTAGCATGTGCATTAAACTGATACTGGATACATCAAGGTTTTCAATAATAATAATACAACACAACTGAATGAATACAATTTTGCTCGTTTATACAACCTTTCAAGTACCATAATAAATACATAAACAAAAGTCTGATAAGATCCTGAACTGGTACATGACGAGCAACTGCACTCCATCCAGTGTCTCCCTGATGATCTTCCTCACGAACCTCGTGCTAACCTGTAAACCTGCACCAGAAGGATTGGGATGAGACATAATGCCTCAGTGAGCTCCACCCAACCTACTGTTGACAACCTCGGGGAACCTAGGGTCGCCATCCCTACTTTCGGCAATCTCGGGGATTCCTACGATCACCAAGTCTTAACCTTTTCCCATAAGGGATTAAACATGTCTGAACCTGATAACTGTATAGTCATAAAAACTAGACTATAACCTGATAACTTAGTGATCGAGGGGAAAACTAGGATCACTGCATAACTCTTTCATATTCATAACATATCATAATCTCATACTTAGTGATCTGGGGACATCCTATGATCACTTTCTGATAACTATCATCTGATGACTACCTTGTCATAATCTTATGTAATAAATACATATACATCTTACTTTAACATAAAGTTAGAAAGTTAGCGTTGAACATACAATAATTATCTGAGTTCATTTTACGGAATGCCCCCGAGTGGAGTAACCCCGGAGCACATTCCCCTGATAACCGGTGAAAATTCCTATCTGAGGCTAATCACCGGACTCCTCTTATCATTGTGTGGACAACTCTCTCGAAGAAGTCCCATTCAGCATAATCCGGAGTCTGATGAACACAAATTAACTTGCATGTGAACAACCCTCTCGGAGAAGTCTCATCCGGCATAATCCGGAGTCTGCTGAACATGCTTAACCTTACATGTGGACAACCCTCTCGGAGAAGTCCCATCCGGCATAATCCGGAGCCTGCTAGACATGTTTAATCTTTAACATACGTGTGGACAACCCTCTCGGAGAAGTCCCATCCGGCATAATCCGGAGTCTGATGGACACGTTAACATAATCTTTATAATATAAATCCTAACTTGTCATATGTATATCTGATACATCATCTGAACATATGCATATCTGATGCATTCATCACGTAAATAATCATGTGATACTTAACCTATAATATAAGGTTCTAAGCTTATCGTTCTCATAAGCCACTTAATCATTGTTGGGAAACTGAACCCCTTAAGCTTATCTGAAGCTTTGAATGTTGAAACATTCCTTGCACTTTTGTACACATAATTGAGTACATTCAGCTTGCTATCCTATCAAAGGATCTAGACATATCGTTATCATATGTCATAATTATGGGCTTACTATCCCATCTGTAACAACTTCATGTTTCTCTTACTTGAGAATATGTGGATAAATTACCCAACACTCTGTATGACACATATCTTTATCCTAGATTAATCCTGGAAAGTCTATGAGTATCTTCACTCCAAAGCATATCAAAGATCATTGGCATGGTACAGTTATTTGTTAATAAAATGAAGTTATGGTCCACTTCGCTTTGCGAACCCTAACTTCGCTCTGCGATCCTGCGTCTGATCCTTCAGACTTTGAACATTCAGAGTCTGAACCTTCAGAACCTGATATACCTGAGTCTGAAGCTTCGCAGAGCGTCCAAGGACTTTGCTCTGTGATCTTAGCTTCTGATAATTTTGCAGAGCGAAGTCTAGGCGATGGCTAGGCGTAAATAGACAGTAGCAAAACTCTGCTACTTCGCAGAGCAAACCCCTGGTCGCTCTGCGACTGTAGCAGAACTTAGGATTTTCTGAAAAACATGTTTCAATCATTAAAAACCTTTGGTACCCAGCTGCCCAGTGATCTTTGAAATATGCCAGGGACTCATTTTAAACTGTAAAAACATATTGTATCCAAGGATTAAGCTAAAATCAAGCTTATGTATCAAAAGGGGAAAACTACCCTTTTCTCTAAACCTTAGCAATTATGTTGTGATCTCACACAATGCTGACCCAAAAGGGTAAAATGCTACTCTAAGGAACCCACCTGAATCATTGCTGGTCTTGCCAAGCTTTCCAAGTCCTAACTTGATTCTTCTCCAAAACCCTAGCTTTGGAACTTTTCCTCTTGACTTGGTTTTCCTTAGTTCCTCTTGCTTCAATCTTCCCCCAAGCTTGCTTGCTTATTGTCCAAGAGTTGAGGAAGAAATCTGATGGATTAAAACATGGGAAGGTGAGGACTGAATTCTTGATAGAGAAAGGGAGAGAAATTTGAACTTATAGTGAGAGAAGGTAATAAGGAAAAATGAAGAAATATCAATCTTCTCCCTATTTATACCCCTTCCTCTCGCAATTACCATTGTGTCCCTACTCACTCGTAATTCCTCTGTTACTGATAAAAGTTACGTCTAAGCGGGATATTACAATTCTCCACACTCTCTCTAACCTATTAACATAATCAATGTTTTCTTTTAGATACAAAGTTGAGGTGCAGGTTGTGCACAAATCTGACAAGGCCATACTTCTCATGTGGGACACTCACTGTGCTTACATTTTGAAATTATCTGCTGCAGACTTGAGAGCTCAGATGATTAAGGTATGCAGTTGTTAATACTGAATTTAACAATTACACTTATTTGTAACAATTCAAAGTTTAACATAACCAATCCCATATCATTATATAGGCTGGTCATACCAATCTAAGAACATATCCTAAACTCCTAGATCAACTTCTTTCTAAGAAGAACGTTTTTAAAATCAAAGCGATGCCTGACCGTAATCCATGTTCAGTCATCCAAATCAGTGATAGTGATCAATTGTTGAAAAATCTTGAAAAGCAGTTTAAATTGGAAGAGGTGATAACAATGCTTTTATTAAAACCTATCTGCTATTGACACCATTGATGATTAGCTCTCACTTTTCATTTTCTTACCATCAGGTGAGTGAACAGCCTTTGGCTATAGAACATGTTGTTACCCAATCTGTTTCAGATGATAAGGAAACATCTATGAGTCAAGCTATATGTATACAATCGTTATAATTCTTACTAAACATCTTTCATTTGCTTATCATGACCCAACTTTCTCACTACTACTTATAATTCTTTATAGCTATCTCTTTGTGGTGAATATGATCCAGCTCTGACTTTGTCTACACCCCCAGCCAAAAGACTCTCTCTTGATGACATTGATTCTGTTGCTCAACCTGCTGCTGAAGATGTCCAACTAACTCAACGTTCGTCAACAAAGTTCGTTAAGAATCACAAAATGACCAAGGCTCCAAAGCTAGAAAAAATGTAGTTTGTACAACTGCATCTTTTGAACCACAAACTTATTATCCATCAATGTACAAAGCTTATCTTATTTTGACTATCGCCGACTATTTTGTTAATCAGAGTTGATCCCATGGCTAACTCTTGATTCAGTCCTTTCAAGTATTCGAGGTCGGACTTTTTTTGGTGACTCATGACTGTGTATTATAACTACCAATCACCGTAATCGTATTAGTTAATGACGTAAAACATCTTCTACTAATTAATGTTTGATTCACGGTATCCATTTATGTCATATTCTCAAATCTTATTATATCTTCATTGTATGCTTAATATTCTTCCCAATTATATGTTAACTCAATTATCCAATGTTTTTCGTTATCAAAATATGTTATTCCTTATCACTTTACAATAATAGTTTAACACTCTATCTTGATTTTCATATACATTACTTCACTTACAGCTTTACTAAGTTCAATATTGTCATACCCCAATTTTTGACCTAAAATTTCTTTTTCTACTCGTCTTTTGGGTTCGGAATTTTTCGTCGTTTCAGACGAAATTTCGGCAGAGAGGTATTTTAAAATACCTCGTTTAGGGTTCCGAAGGCGACCTTTTTTTCAGTTTTATTATTATTTTATTTTACTTTAGTTTTTTTTTATCTTTTTTCTTTTTTACTTATTTAATTTTCGGATTTTTTTTTCTATTTTTATTTTATTTTTCATTTATTCTATTTTGTTTTTATTTTTATTCTTAATGGTTATTTTTTTGGTCTTTATTGCTAATCAAACCTATCCAAAGTCCAAGGTCAAATGTTTGATTTAATGGCTTTGACATATGTGATTTAATGGCTTTGACATATGTGATTTAATGGTTTTAATCTCATTTGATGGGGATTTAATCATTGTCTCCTTATTGTCAAAAGTCCACCCCAATGTGTATATAAAGGCAGCATCAGTAACCGAAAAAGGGAGATCAAAAAAGCATTCAATCAGGAACCGAATTACACAACCCAAATTCAGTCATCAGTCCAGAATCATCACCAACAACCCACCAAGAACCCTCACACCAACTCTCAAACTCGGCCACCACACGAACAACCACATACCACCACCACACAAACAACCACCTATCACCACACACACACAACGCCACCCACACGACCGAACCACCATCAAACACCCAAAACCGCATCCCTACAAATAAACCTCACTCAATCCGAACCACCTCCACCCATAACACAAACACTGCACCCCTCTTTTCCTTTATTTTTATTTGTTTTATTTCTTTTTCTTGCATTTTCTTTTTATTTATTGCATTTCTCATCCTTCATTTATTCCTCATGCATTTCATCTTATTGTTCTTTTGCATTCTCTTCATTTTTTTTTCACTTTATTTTATTTTCTCAATTTTGTAGTTTTCTTTAGGTTAATTATCATGCATTTTTTCACTTTATTCATTTTATTGCTTTATAATTCAGCATCTCATGCATTTTTTTACTTTATGCAACATGTTTATTTAATGTTTAACATCTCATGCATCTTTATTTATTTTCACCTTTTTAGCATACTTATTTTAGTGCATTTGCAATTCTATTTTTATTTATTATTTTGCTATTTTTTTTTATTAGAATGTACTTAGGACCAATGTAAAAAATAAATGAGAATATGCACTGACACTCACACTCTATTTATTTTGCTTTATGTCTTTTATTCTTTTTTTATTTTATTTCGCTTTACAAAAGAAAAAATACAAAAAATATTAGGTTAGTTTATTTTCAAAAGGATTTCATGGTGATCCAACGTCACCACGGAAATTCCTCGTTTTTAACTTTTTTGTTACGTTTTAGTCTTAGTTATCATTATAAAAAAAAAACAAAAACATGCAAATAATAATCAAAATCACAAAAAATATTTTTCTAAACAAATCTTGATTTTCAATCAAGTGTCCTTTTTTCTCTTTTATTTTCTTTAAATAATCATTAATCTACTTTAATAACACTTGAATCATTTTCAAAATAAAAAACACAAACCTATTTCATTTCGTCACTTGGCCTTTATTTTATCTTTAAAACTTTTTTTGAAAAACCAATAAAAAATACAAAACAAATCAATCGGCATTTTTACTCCGAACTACGAGGTTTTGATCCCTCACGGATACGTAGGCAAAGGACCTTGTCCTTCCAAATCATAAAAAATACAAAAAAACATTTTTTATTTTTTCTCACTATTCTAATTCATTCTTTTCTTTCTAAAAAAAATAAGCAAGTTATAGCCAAAATAAATAAATAAAATCCAGAGGTTCTCGTAGAGTACTACGAACGTTTACGGTGCTAACACCTTCCCTAAACGTAACTAACCCCCGAACCCTAATCTTTAAAAATGTGGTAATTTAGAACTTTTTTCTACCTTTCTTTTAAAAAATTAAAAGTTCAATCGTGAAATAAAATTAGTGAGTCAACGCTAATCAATAGCTTGATCTCCGAAAATCACCGCGACAGAAATGGCGACTTCACTGGGGAATTCCCTAAGAGGGTTGAGCCTAACTTTAATTTATTTAATTATTTTGTGCTATAACTTGCTTAAAATAAAAAATAAGGATGTAAATATGTGCATATGTGTTTTTCCCTTTTACGTGAGTGGTGAGATAAGTCCTACACCCGGACTTGAGGGAAACATAAGATAGGATGGTGGTATAATCAAAGTGTCTTTCCGAGAGTGAGTTTCGGATGTGGCACATGTGATAACCCCACTCAATGGAGGAATCTTGGAAGTATTACTATGTTGGCATGAGTAGTCGTGTTCGACATGATTATTTTCAAGTGACCTATGAAGTTGAGGACCTTTAGTTACCTTTAACCCATCTTGGCCTTTTAGGACGTAGTGCGGTGGCTAATCAAGAGTAGTCTTGAATTGGTTGATACGCGATACTACACTCAAACGAGACTTTCTTACAAATGTCGTTGGACCGGGAGTCAGTCCCGTAATCCGACAATATTCGGAAGTGGTCAATGACTTTGGGAACTTGGTAGAACCCGTGATACAAGTACATATGAAACCATAGTCCTTACCAAATGGCGTGTTTACCCTTGACTCCAACATTTTGGACTTAACCTCACCATGTTTTCTCCGCTCTTTAGCATAATCATGCATACATGCATCCATGCTGTAGTACCCTAATTTTGTCCTACGCATTTTAAAACAAAAAAATCAAAAAAAATCAAAGAGGGGAAAAAGTCAAAAGTCAGCAAAAGTCAACAGAAAAGTCAACATTTCAAAATTGAGGACTTCGCAATGCGAAGCCCACTTCGCACTGCGAAGTCTGCGATTTTTCTGCAGATTTTTGGTTTCTTGGATTTAATTCCAGAATTTGTTGCATATCATTTCCATAATTATTTTTAGTAGCATTCATGGCTAATTGGGCCAAGCAAAGCCAGAGTTGAAGGACTTGCCATTAATGCCAAGGTTGGAAGCTTTTTCTTCCAACCTAGCATGTGACAAGCAAGTGGGCTTGCCCTTGGGCAGCTCTAGTCCCTCCCAGGTGACCTGCTAACCACCACAAGGTTGCCAGCCACCTGCTTGAGGACTTTCCTCCTGCTTGCTGCCCCAAAAACCAGTCAAACCAGCTGGATTTTTTCACTTGAAAAGCCATGAGTGCCTACTCTGTTTTGCAGCAGCTTTTCACCCTCTCACACCAGCCAATTTTAGTCTTTTCATCCCTCAATCTCTGCACATTACAGTGCACGTTTTTATTGACCAACCATTGAGATTGCAAGGATTGATCCCCAAGCATTAGCCAATTGCAAATCAGCTTTGTTCTTCATCATTACCTTCTAGAATTGGTTGAATTTGTGGCTGAAATCAAGCTGGATCTTGCCCCTTGGTACAAGGCAGGGTTGCCTCTATCCATTAGCATTTAATGCAAAGGGATTCAGTTTGATCTTGGCCACAAATCAGCTGAATTTTGGGATTGTGTAATGATGACAAAGATTTGATTTTGGCCTATAAATAGAAGGCAATGCCCAAAGGAAAAAACACAGTTAACACAGCACTTTCAAGAGCAGAAACTCTACTCATTTTAGCCTACAAATCTCCACAAACAACCAGAAAAAACCAATCCAACACAAAGCTTTCCAAAGTTCCAAAACCATCACCAATATTCAAACCTCTTGTGAAAGTCTTCAATCAATACAAACCAAGTGCAGCTGGAGCTTTGCTAAGGAGTTCTGTAAGTTACTAAGCTCTTTATCTTGCATTTTTAATTGTGTTTGCATAGCTATTTTGGCTCAAAACTCTTTGTCCTAAAAAACCCCTTTTGAATTCCAAAGAAATCCCAAGGTTTTCAAAACATCAAAACTGGTTTGTCCAACCTTTTTCACCCCAAAAACTCAAAGTTTTTTCACCCATCTATAAGGTCTTGAGTGTGTTCAGAAGTTGTTTCTGAACAAAGGTTCAGAAACAGCTTCTGAACCCAAAATTTCGCATGCTTCGCAGTGCGAAGTCATGGTCGCAGTGCGACCATGACAGAACTCAGAACCTGAGTTTTTGTATCAAACCAACCAATTTTTGAGGTTCTAGCCCCAGAGCTCAGAACCTAAGAGTTTTTAAACCCATGTTCTTCAAACCATAACAAGGTTTTTGCATAATTTTGGCAAAATCACAAGTTCGTATAACCATTTTGTGGGTAACTTGCAAAGCAAGTTATGTTCCCAAATTTTCAAAACCACATGAACAAACAAGCTATGTTCATCATTTCAATCTAAACTTGAACAATAAATATTGTTCATGATGTTCAAAACTCAAAGATGAACATACACCGTTTACGTTCGCATTTTCGCAAAATGAGACGAACTTGCGCGTTTTTAGCAAATTTGCTAAACCTTTCCCATTTTGGGGTTTTCAAACCATATGTTTTGACATACCTTGGGATTTCTAAAGAATTCAATCCAAAAACATGAATGAAAAAGGGATGGTGTGACGTATGTCTCTCCATCGCCCCGATTGTACGAATGCGTGACGTATGTCTCGTCGCTCGGGCAATCGTCATTCCCTTTTTTAATATGTACAACCCTAACCAAACCAAATCTTGGCCCCTTGTGGTCAATCCAAGCCTTTTGGTCCCCCGTTGGCCATTAGACTCAACCCCTCGACTCGTTAGAGTCCACTCGGTCAATGTTCGACTCGTCCGAGTCCATTGTACCCGTTCTTGATCTCAGTGGATCAATCGAACCATCGCCCGACTCTTCGGAGTCCACTCGGTCAATGTTTGACTTATATGAGTCCATTGTACCTCCCTTGGTCCCATAGCGACCAATTCAACCCTCTACCCTAACGGACGTACCTTTTAACAATTCTAATGTGATTCGCGAACGAACGCTTAATAAGTCTCCAAGTGCGAGCATACAAGCTACGTTTAATCGCAAGAATTTGGTTAAAACATCGTCCAATTAAAAGCAACCAACACATATACGTTTTTCTATCAAAGAACTATGTATGCTTTGAATTCTCCGACTACCGGGAGATACGTAGGAGCAAGATCGACATCTTGTCAAGCACAATAATAAAAACTTTTTTTTTTTCTTTCGTTTGTTTTTATCTCTTTTCCCCCCTTTTTTATTATATTTTTAACATAAATGAACATGCACGCAAATTATTAAAAAGCAATTCAAGCATTAACCAAATAGAAGGTTCCCGTTGAGTACAACGGACGTGAGGGGTGCTAATACCTTCCCCTTGCGAAACCGACTCCCGAACCCGACAATGGTTGCGATGACCTAATCCTTATCCTCATCGTCAAAAGGGTTTTATTATCGTTTCCCTTTATAAAAAAAACTTAAGGGTTTATCAACGTTCCCTTTACACAAAAACTTTGGTGGCGGCTTCACAAAGGCCCTCCGAGCGTTCGAGGACGACCTCGGAGGATTTGCGCGTCTTTTTCCCGAGGAAAAAAACGAGGTGCGCACAGCTGGCGACTTCACTGGGGACCCTGTTCCCGCTAGTGAGTCAAGCCTAACCTATTTTGGTTTAAAGCCAATTGTTTTATTTTCTTTGTGTGCCATGTTTATTTATTTTATTCATACATGTTATATTTATGCTTTATGTTTATATTTGCTTTATCTGCTTTATATTCATATCATATATATCAAATGTGGGGGTTACTTGAGTGATGTTACTCCACATTGTTCGGGTTGATGCCGGACGTGTGAGGCTCTCTACCCGAGCTTGAGAAAAACACTAAGTTAGAAGGAGGTTGTGTGCGGAAGCCCGCGTTGACGTATGTCCGTGAGGTAGGATGTCCAACCCCGCTTAGATGAGATTTTCACGTGGAATTAATTGAAGTCATGTCGACGTATGTCCATAGACAACTCTAATTCCATGTGAGGTCTATGACTCTAAGGACCTCTTCTTAGGAGATTTCACAATTTAGAGCCTACATGTGAGGATGGGGGGAAGTTCCGAACCTTCATATACCAAACCCCTGCATACCATGCATTTGCATTCATGAAAAAATTTACGCATAAACAAAATAAAGGGGCATATTTTTGCATACTCATTGCATTCATACATTTACATGCATTTTCATGCATTTGAAAGCAAAACCCTCACATCATTCCCTCACCAAACACCAAAAAAAGGGGAAGTACCCGACCCGGTGTACAGTAGCGTTTCGGATGAGATCCGAGCAATCGGAAGACCATCGAAATTCTGGAAATCATTTCTTTGTCCAAGTAATTTATCTTGTTTTTCAAAAAAAAAACAATCATTTTGCTCTTCCCAAGGCAAATGATTAATTTTATGGGACCCCCATATTTCAAATCACTTCTGTCATTAATAAATTTGCAGTTTATGTTCAAAGAGTTCGTTTTTCTTTCGTTCTCAAATAAATTTTCATAAACCCTACAAAAAAAATCATCATAAATACACCACCAAAAATAACACTGCTACGATCCCTTTTGACTTCAATCTTCAAATTAACCAAAAGGAAGATGATAATAAGGACGATTTTGAACCTCCTGAAGGATTGTCCCGACTTGGGGATCAAGAGGATAGGGTAATACAACCTCACCAAGAGAGCCCTCAAAAGAATGGCACTACAGTTTTCCCTCTGCCGGGGCACACTCTACAAGAGAAATTAGGTCTTACTCAGATGTGCGGATAAACGTGAAGCAGTCATGCTCACCGAAGAAATCCACGAGGAGTCCTTCCAAACCCATGCCAAGACATGTCACAAGTGACAAAATTATGCCAACAAGGGGCACATACCACAAACACCTCTGAATGTCATGACATCACCCTAACCTTCCTCTATGTGGGGCATAGACATGTTTGGAATGATTAAGCCAAAGGCTTCAAAAAGGGCACCAGTTCATACTAGTTGCCATCAACTGTTTCACCAAATGAGTCGAAGCAGCTTCCTATGCAAACATGACCAAACAAGTGGTCGCCCAACTCATCAAAAAAAAAAGAAACCATTTGCCGTTACGGCACTCCCCACAATTTCCCACAAAAGGCCAAGTCGTCATTGGCATTCCTCACATTCCAAACAAACAAAGCCCAATTTTCATTGGCATCCCCCAAACACAAAAAGCCAAGTCATCACTGACATTCCTCACATCTCCAACAAAAGACCAATTTTCATTGGCACACACAATTTCCAAACAAAAAGCCCAATTTCCATTGGCCCTCACAAACCCCATTTCCAACAAAAGCCCGACCTTGCTCGGCATCCAAAAAAAAAAAAACAAAAGCCCGACTTCGCTCGGCATCCCATCAAAGAAGCCCGACCTTGCTCGGCATCCAAAAAAAAAAAAACAAAAGCCCGACTTCGCTCGGCATCCCACAATAAAAGCCCGACCTTGCTCGGCATCCAAACACCCAAAAGCCCAATTTTCATTGGCACTCACAAACATATTCCCAAATACCATTTCCAATAAAAGCCCAATTTCCATTGGCCCTTACAAACACAATCACACATAAAGCCCAATTTTCATTGGCATCTCCACACCAAAAACAAAAAGCCCGACCTCGCTCGGCAACCAAAAACAAAAAGCCCGACCTCGCTCGGCAACCAAACACAAAAAACCATGCTTGTCATCCAATCACAAAAAACCCAATTTCCATTGGCATTCACAAACACAAACAAGGTTCGACCAACTGAACCCCATAAAAGAGAAACACCTCACAGCATTGGGGCATGGACAGTTCAACAAGAAGGTTCATTCTCGAGAATTTAGAGAAGGAGACTTAATGCTTGGAAAAAAGGTATTACCCGTCCACAAGGTTCCCCCTATCGATAAACTCCGGCGCAGTCAAAAAAATATATATGCCAAAAAAGAAAAGAGCTCGCTAAATCAAAAACCCGAAAAGGGCGGTTTAGGCAATAGAGAGCGTCCTGGTAGATCGAAAACCTGAAAAGGCGGTCTAGGCAAAAATTAAGGACATCAAAAAAGGAAATATACCCCAATGGACTGAAAACTCGAAAGAGCGGTCCAGGTAAAAATTAGGGGTTTCAAAAAAAAAGGGGCAAAAGACTGCGGCACGTGAGGTCCGGACAGAATTCAAGAGGAAAAGAGTCAACCTCATTATCATCTTTCAAAAACAAATTATTTCGAAGTCATAGGGAAAGTAGCACGTGAAACCCAAGCAAATTTTCATTTGCCTTTTTGTTTCTTCCTTTTTCTCTATCTCAGTAATCACCTCTTATAGGGATTACATTTTCACGAATAGTTACCCACACAAGGGGCTAAGTTTCGTTGAATCAAAATCATTTTTAAACCTTTTCATTGTTATGCGTCCTTACTTGCTCATAAAATGTGTTTTTATTCATGATAGATAATGCATTGAAATATGGGAATAACATAAAAAACAAAAAAAAAATGTGTTTTTTACTTGGACGTTTAAATGTCAAAAGAATTTCGTTGGTCCCCGTTATTGCATCAGAGGACTCAAAACTTGAAGCTCAGCATCAGTCATTTTAAGACTCATGCTCTTCAGCAGAAACAAGTGCGTAGCTCACGACGCGTAAAACGCAAAGATCCCGGGTGTCGGAGGAACAGATTTCCCCAAATAAAGCTCACCCTCATACATCTTTTTCATCCACTAAGGCCGGATATTGATCATGCTTCCAAAATGATCCTTATACCCCCAGTGAGATCAACCAAAATCAAAAAGCCCGACCTCGTTCGGCAACCAAAATCAAAAAGCCCGACCTCGCTCGGCAACCAACAAAAAGCCCGACCTCGCTCGGCAACCAAACAAAAAGTCCAATAATCATTGGCGAACCAAAGTCCAATATTCATTGGCAAACCAAAGAACTACGTAAGCTTTGAATTCTCCATCCCACCAGGAGATACGTAGGAGCAAGATCATCATCTTGTCAAGCACAACAAACCAAAGCCCAATTTTCATTGGCCCACAATAAAGCCCAAATTACATTGATATTCCCCAGGGAGTCTCAACTCCAAACAAAAAGTCCAATCATTATTGGCAAACAAAACACAAATTTTCGGGCTTAGGCTCGAACTACACCGGTTTTGATCCCATTCGGGTATGTAGGCAAAGGACGTCGTCCTTCCAAACCGACCAACCAAAAAACAAACAAAACACAAAAAGAGAGCCCAACTGTCATGAACACAACCACAAACAAAGACCGACTCTGCTCGGCACCCAACCAACATCATTTTATTCATGCATGCATATTTAAAACCATTCATACATATGCATTTCATTCCATAAAGCATGCATCCTTAACAAGGATTCTCCAGTGAGTATCACATATTCACCAGCATCCATCAACATTCAACCAGGGGCACCTATTTAGGGTAGGACCGCAGCTCGTTAGGAATCGATATTCAGAAGCAGTACCTGAATAAGATCACCTAGCTTAGGTATCGGCCTCTAGAAGCAATACCTAGAGTAGATCACCTCCCCCAGTGTATCGACCTTCAGTGTTAGCGGCTGAATAAGATCACAGCTCGTTAGGAATCGACATTCAGAAGCAGTACCTGAATAAGATCACCTAGCTTAGGTATCGACCTCTAGTGACAGTGCCTAGAGTAGATCACCTCCATCAATGTTCCACCTCTAGTGACAGTGCCTAGAGTAAACCACCATCCTTAGGTATCGACCTCTAGTGACAGTGCCTAGAGTAGATCACCTCCATCAATGTTCCACCTCTAGTGACAGTGCCTAGAGTAAACCACCATCCTTAGGTATCGACCTCTAGTGACAGTGCCTAGAGTAGATCACCTCCCTCAATGTTCCACCTCTAGTGACAGTGCCTAGAGTAAACCACCATCCTTAGGTATCGACCTCTAGTGACAGTTCCTAGAGTAGATCACCTCCATCAATGTTCCACCTCTAGTGACAGTGCCTAGAGTAAACCACCATCCTTAGGTATCGACCTCTAGTGACAGTGCCTAGAGTAGATCACCTCCATCAATGTTCCACCTCTAGTGACAGTGCCTAGAGTAAATCACCATCCTCAGGAATCGACCTCTAGAAGCAGTGCCTAGATAAGATTACCTTCATCCCCCAGTGGATCTACCTCCAGTGTTAGCGGCTGGATACGATCAACCCCTACCAACCCTTTCATTTGCATTTCGCGAAGGACAAAATTCGGGTCCTTCTTTTTCTTTTTACTTAATTGATCTCCGCAAAGAGTTCATGAGATGCCCTCGGCACTCACGCACTCTATGCGAAGACACAATTAAGTAGGGGCAGCTGTAGTACCCTAATTTTGTCCTACGCATTTTAAAACAAAAAAATCAAAAAAAATCAAAGAGGGGAAAAAGTCAAAAGTCAGCAAAAGTCAACAGAAAAGTCAACATTTCAAAATTGAGGACTTCGCAATGCGAAGCCCACTTCGCACTGCGAAGTCTGCGATTTTTCTGCAGATTTTTGGTTTCTTGGATTTAATTCCAGAATTTGTTGCATATCATTTCCATAATTATTTTTAGTAGCATTCATGGCTAATTGGGCCAAGCAAAGCCAGAGTTGAAGGACTTGCCATTAATGCCAAGGTTGGAAGCTTTTTCTTCCAACCTAGCATGTGACAAGCAAGTGGGCTTGCCCTTGGGCAGCTCTAGTCCCTCCCAGGTGACCTGCTAACCACCACAAGGTTGCCAGCCACCTGCTTGAGGACTTTCCTCCTGCTTGCTGCCCCAAAAACCAGTCAAACCAGCTGGATTTTTTCACTTGAAAAGCCATGAGTGCCTACTCTGTTTTGCAGCAGCTTTTCACCCTCTCACACCAGCCAATTTTAGTCTTTTCATCCCTCAATCTCTGCACATTACAGTGCACGTTTTTATTGACCAACCATTGAGATTGCAAGGATTGATCCCCAAGCATTAGCCAATTGCAAATCAGCTTCGTTCTTCATCATTACCTTCTAGAATTGGTTGAATTTGTGGCTGAAATCAAGCTGGATCTTGCCCCTTGGTACAAGGCAGGGTTGCCTCTATCCATTAGCATTTAATGCAAAGGGATTCAGTTTGATCTTGGCCACAAATCAGCTGAATTTTGGGATTGTGTAATGATGACAAAGATTTGATTTTGGCCTATAAATAGAAGGCAATGCCCAAAGGAAAAAACACAGTTAACACAGCACTTTCAAGAGCAGAAACTCTACTCATTTTAGCCTACAAATCTCCACAAACAACCAGAAAAAACCAATCCAACACAAAGCTTTCCAAAGTTCCAAAACCATCACCAATATTCAAACCTCTTGTGAAAGTCTTCAATCAATACAAACCAAGTGCAGCTGGAGCTTTGCTAAGGAGTTCTGTAAGTTACTAAGCTCTTTATCTTGCATTTTTAATTGTGTTTGCATAGCTATTTTGGCTCAAAACTCTTTGTCCTAAAAAACCCCTTTTGAATTCCAAAGAAATCCCAAGGTTTTCAAAACATCAAAACTGGTTTGTCCAACCTTTTTCACCCCAAAAACTCAAAGTTTTTCACCCATCTATAAGGTCTTGAGTGTGTTCAGAAGTTGTTTCTGAACAAAGGTTCAGAAACAGCTTCTGAACCCAAAATTTCGCATGCTTCGCAGTGCGAAGTCATGGTCGCAGTGCGACCATGACAGAACTCAGAACCTGAGTTTTTGTATCAAACCAACCAATTTTTGAGGTTCTAGCCCCAGAGCTCAGAACCTAAGAGTTTTTAAACCCATGTTCTTCAAACCATAACAAGGTTTTTGCATAATTTTGGCAAAATCACAAGTTCGTATAACCATTTTGTGGGTAACTTGCAAAGCAAGTTATGTTCCCAAATTTTCAAAACCACATGAACAAACAAGCTATGTTCATCATTTCAATCTAAACTTGAACAATAAATATTGTTCATGATGTTCAAAACTCAAAGATGAACATACACCGTTTACGTTCGCATTTTCGCAAAATGAGACGAACTTGCGCGTTTTTAGCAAATTTGCTAAACCTTTCCCATTTTGGGGTTTTCAAACCATATGTTTTGACATACCTTGGGATTTCTAAAGAATTCAATCCAAAAACATGAATGAAAAAGGGATGGTGTGACGTATGTCTCTCCATCGCCCCGATTGTACGAATGCGTGACGTATGTCTCGTCGCTCGGGCAATCGTCATTCCCTTTTTTAATATGTACAACCCTAACCAAACCAAATCTTGGCCCCTTGTGGTCAATCCAAGCCTTTTGGTCCCCCGTTGGCCATTAGACTCAACCCCTCGACTCGTTAGAGTCCACTCGGTCAATGTTCGACTCGTCCGAGTCCATTGTACCCGTTCTTGATCTCAGTGGATCAATCGAACCATCGCCCGACTCTTCGGAGTCCACTCGGTCAATGTTTGACTTATATGAGTCCATTGTACCTCCCTTGGTCCCATAGCGACCAATTCAACCCTCTACCCTAACGGACGTACCTTTTAACAATTCTAATGTGATTCGCGAACGAACGCTTAATAAGTCTCCAAGTGCGAGCATACAAGCTACGTTTAATCGCAAGAATTTGGTTAAAACATCGTCCAATTAAAAGCAACCAACACATATACGTTTTTCTATCAAAGAACTACGTATGCTTTGAATTCTCCGACTACCGGGAGATACGTAGGAGCAAGATCGACATCTTGTCAAGCACAATAATAAAAACTTTTTTTTTTTTCTTTCGTTTGTTTTTATCTCTTTTCCCCCCTTTTTTATTATATTTTTAACATAAATGAACATGCACGCAAATTATTAAAAAGCAATTCAAGCATTAACCAAATAGAAGGTTCCCGTTGAGTACAACGGACGTGAGGGGTGCTAATACCTTCCCCTTGCGAAACCGACTCCCGAACCCGACAATGGTTGCGATGACCTAATCCTTATCCTCATCGTCAAAAGGGTTTTATTATCGTTTCCCTTTATAAAAAAAACTTAAGGGTTTATCAACGTTCCCTTTACACAAAAACTTTGGTGGCGGCTTCACAAAGGCCCTCCGAGCGTTCGAGGACGACCTCGGAGGATTTGCGCGTCTTTTTCCCGAGGAAAAAAACGAGGTGCGCACACATGCATAAACTCATTTTTTTCATCCAATTACCGAATGACTTAAACAAGTTTTTTTAAACATCATAGAGGAGCACTAGGAAGTACACCTTCAAGAGCCCTGATTTGTTGAATTTAAGGAAGCTAGGAGTCTTTAGATTTTTTTCTAGCTTCCACTAAAGGACTTTTGAATTGGTCCCTTGGCTTGGTTTCTAAAAAAGAACTATTTTGTAATGTCTTAATGCTCAAATGAAATGTTCAAACCATGATGTTTACAATTACTTCAACAAAGTCCTTCGATAACAAATCTTTCTTCTTTTTGCATAAGCATAATCATGCATCATACTGCATTCATAGTTTCCAAATCGAGTCTCATCCTTTGTTTCATCACAAAAGGTCAATCTGCCGCAGTCAAAGAAAGTGGTTCGACGCATACCTTACAAACTGACTCGCACTTACAATACTCGTGCAAACAGAAGAGAGAAAATGGATGTGGTCGTGCAAACACAAGGAAGGATTTGCCGCAATTTGGTCGTTGTTGACATTCCCTCAGTTACTCATGGGTCCAAGTAATGTGTTTTCATTGTCTTGTCATTTCAAAAAATCATGTAGGGCTCTAATTTTGTTTTCAAGTTACTACTATCAATGAAAATTGTCGTTTCTTTCGCGACTTTTATTTTTATTTTACCACCTTTTTCTGGAAAATGGTAACACAAAAAACCCAAAAAAAATATTTTTATTTTATTTTCAATCAATTTCAAAAGGTCTGTATTTTTTTACTCATTTTCTAAAATCAATCATCAATCATATGCAGACTGAAACATCAATAAACCCGTTGAACACTGTAACCCTATTGTCTCTCCCAACTTTGATTTCCCTGTCTGCGAAGCTGAAGAGATTCCCGATGAGATCTCACGGTTTAGTGTATGAAAGGATTAACTTAGGTTCAGGAGAACTGCCATTACAATATTCCTGGTCGAATCCCAGATGAATGGTGCCATTGAAAAAAAAAACAAAAAAAAGAGAAAAAATACATCATGAAGATAGGGCAGAAAATGGTGGTCACCTACAAGGTTTGGCACGGGATGCTCCCTTTTATTTTGCATGAGTATCGTACTTCGGTGCGAACATCAGCAGGGGCAACCCCCTTCTCTTACAGTTATACCAAAAAGGATGAAACAATCGGTTAATGAGGAATTTCGTCCCCGTGAATTTCGAGAAGGAGACCTTGCGCTAAAAAAGATTTTATCCTTTCAACCCGATTCCAGAGGCAAATAGACGCCTAACTATGAAGGCCCATATGTCGTCAAGAGAGCTTTCTCCGGTGGTGCAGTGACTCTTACGACTATGGATGGTGATGAGCTTCCCCGTCCTGTGAATGCCGATGCAGTCAAGAAATATTTTGTCTAAAAACAAAAGAAAAAGCTTGGTAAGTCGAAAACCCGAAAGGGCGGCTTAGGCAAAAATGAGTGTCTCGGTGGATCGAAAACCCGAAAGGGCGGTCCAGGCAAAAATTAGAGACATGAAACAGAAAATAATCATCCTGATAGATTGAAAACCCGAATGGGCAATCTATGCAAAAATTAAGGATCAAAAGACAAAGTAACTGCATCAGGTTAGCCATAGCTCACTTGGGGCACATTAGCGGTCAAAGAGACTCTGAATCTGAAGCATCTAAACGGGGGAATTCAAAGTTGTTAGGGAGAATAGCGGTTATTGTGTTCAATGTATCTTCCCCTTATATTTACCATTTTCCAAACTTTTGAGAGAACCGTGGAGCCACGCCATTGGCGGGCCACCACTCTGTTAAAATGAATTTGAGCCTATTGCCTTTCATTTGGAAGTCCCATTTATTCAGTTTATAAAAACTTCTTCTATTTTTGATGGTAGTACTTGAAGCAAAACTTTTTTCAAAATCATAAATCTTTTTTTATCTATTTCTTGGAAGGCATAAACAACAAACACATTATCTCTGAACTCATGAATAAGTGAAGTGTGCGTCAACATCTGTCCTAAGAACGGATAAACTTTGCAGGCTGAACATGGTCAATTACTAAAAAAACAAAGAGAGAAAAAAAGAAAAGAGCTCGGTAAGTCGAAAACCCGAAAGGGCGGCTTAGGCAAAAATGAACGTCCCGGTGGATCGAAAACCTGAAAGGGCGGTCCAGGCAAAAATTAGGGGCATACAAAAAAGAATATCTTCCCGGTGGACTGAAAACCCGAAAGGGCGGTCCAGGCAAAAGTTAGGGATTCAAAAAAAGAAAAAACAAAAAGCATGACCACAGAAACGCCAGTTCTTCTGCCAGGTCTATGGATTAACACGTCTCCCCCAGGAAGTGTTTACTCCCCACCGGTTGTTGCATACATTGAGCCTTACCCATCAATGCTTTGATATGTACCCAATGACATCATTCCCAATGAAGATTGCAGAGTGTTTGTACTACGCCGTCGGTCCACTTTTCGTCTTACTTGTCCAGTCTTGTCTCATCAAGTTCATCGGTCATACCATCACACAAGTCAATTCTCCATAGAGTCATACAAGTCGTATTGTCATACATACATACATTCATACATTCATGCATACACAACATGTACATAACATCATTCAATACATGGTTGCATTAACCACCCTGAGTCTTGCTTTTCGTGTCAATCAATCATGAACAATTTGTAACTCTTTTTCCCCAAGTGTCATCCCCAGTGTGTCTGGTCTAGAGATGTCACCCCCTTTATACCAAGTGGCAGTTCTTTAATGAACAACTTGTGCATCTTTTATCTTGTCTTTTCGCCAAGTGGCAGTTCTTTAACGAACAGCTTGTGCATCTTTATGCCGAGTGGAAGTTCTTAACGAACAGCTTGTGCGTACCTTTATTTCTTGTCGTCAATGGCAGTTCGGCAACAACCCGGACAGTTGACATCTACCTTTATTTCTTTGTCGTCAATGGCAGTTCGGCAACAACCCGAACAGTTGGCATTTACCTTTATTTCTTGTCGTCAATGGCAGTTCGGCAACAACCCGGACAATTGACATTAACTTTATTTCTTGTCTTCAGTGGCAGTTCGACAACATCCCGAACAGCTGACATTTATCCTTTATTCCTTGTCGTCAGTGGCAGTCCGGCAACATCCCGAACAGCTGACATTTACATTTTACCTTCTTTAAGCTACCCTCACAATGGTAGTAGGTAAAATATTTTGTCTGCCTTTTTTAAGCTATCCGCACACCGATAGTAGGCAAGGTCTTCTCTTTTTATATTACCTTTTTTAAGCTATCAATACACGATAGTAGGTAATACGTGTCATCTGTCTTCTTTAAGCTATCATCTTTGTTGATAGTAGACAATGTCTTTTTATATTACCTTTTTTAAGCTATCAATACACGATAGTAGGTAATACATGTCATCTGTCTTCTTTAAGCTATCATCTTTGTTGATAGTAGACAATGTCTTTTTCTATTACCTTTTTTAAGCTATCAATACACGATAGTAGGTAATACATGTCATCTGTCTTTTTTAAGCTATCATCTTTGTTGATAGTAGACGATGTCTCCTTCTATTACCTTTTTTAAGCTATCAATATGCGATAGTAGGTAATACATGTCATCTGTCTTTTTTAAGCTATCATCTTTGTTGATAGTAGACGGTGTCTCCTTCTATTACCTTTTTTAAGCTATCAATACACGATAGTAGGTGATGCATGTCATCTGTCTTCTTTAAGCTATCATCTTTGTTGATAGTAGACGGTGTCTCCTTCTATTGCCTTTTTTAAGCTATCAATACACGATAGTAGGTAATACATGTCATCTGTCTTCTTTAAGCTATCATCTTTGTTGATAGTGGACAGTGTCTCCTTCTTTTACCTTTTTTAAGCTATCATTTACAAGATAGTAGGTAACATCGGTGTTTGTCTTTGTTAGGCTATCGTTCTGAATTAGTGCGATAGTAGACAATCCCTTCCCTAGTGAAACTATGTTATCCCCCAGTGGAGTCGGATCCCTTGCTTTAACAAACTCGGGTATCCTTTGGTTTTGTTTTACCCCCAGTCAGGTCATTTCACCGTCTTGCATTTGCATTTGCATCACGAGCATTTCACATTTTCTTAGGTCCAAAATTGGCGTACTCTGTATTTAAGTCCCTTCGACCCGTCGAATCCAAGATTTTCTCTTCAAATCTCCGAACGAAGAGACTTAAATAGGGGCATCTGTCATACCCCAATTTTTGACCTAAAATTTCTTTTTTTACTCGTCTTTTGGATTCGGAATTTTTCGTCGTTTCAGACGAAATTTTGGCAGAGATGTATTTTAAAATACCTCGTTTAGGGTTCCGAAGGCGACCTTTTTTTCAGTTTTATTATTATTTTATTTTACTTTAGTTTTTTTTATCTTTTTTCTTTTTTACTTATTTAATTTTCGGATTTTTTTTTCTATTTTTATTTTATTTTTCATTTATTCTATTTTGTTTTTATTTTTATTCTTAATGGTTATTTTTTTGGTCTTTATTGCTAATCAAACCTATCCAAAGTCCAAGGTCAAAGGTCAAGGTCAAATGTTTGATTTAATGGCTTTGACATATGTGATTTAATGGTTTTAATCTCATTTGATGGGGATTTAATCCTTGTCTCCTTATTGTCAAAAGTCCACCCCAATGTGTATATAAAGGCAGCATCAGTAACCGAAAAAGGGAGATCAAAAAAGCATTCAATCAGGAACCGAATTACACAACCCAAATTCAGTCATTAGTCCAGAATCATCACCAACAACCCACCAAGAACCCTCACACCAACTCTCAAACCCGGCCACCACACGAACAACCATATACCACCACCACACAAACAACCACATATCACCACACACACAACGCCACCCACACGACCGAACCACCATCAAACACCCAAAACCGCATCCCTACAAATAAACCTCACTCAATCCGAACCACCTCCACCCATAACACAAACACTGCACCCCTCTTTTCCTTTATTTTTATTTGTTTTATTTCTTTTTCTTGCATTTTCTTTTTATTTATTGCATTTCTCATCCTTCATTTATTCCTCATGCATTTCATCTTATTGTTCTTTTGCATTCTCTTCATTTTTTTTCACTTTATTTTATTTTCTCAATTTTGTAGTTTTCTTTAGGTTAATTATCATGCATTTTTTCACTTTATTCATTTTATTGCTTTATAATTCAGCATCTCATGCATTTTTTTTACTTTATGCAACATGTTTATTTAATGTTTAACATCTCATGCATCTTTATTTATTTTTACCTTTTTAGCATACTTATTTTAGTGCATTTGCAATTCTATTTTTATTTATTGTTTTGCTATTTTTTTTATTAGAATGTACTTAGGACCAATGTAAAAAATAAATGAGAATATGCACTGACACTCACACTCTATTTATTTTGCTTTATGTCTTTTATTCTTTTTTTATTTTATTTCGCTTTACAAAAGAAAAAATACAAAAAATATTAGGTTAGTTTATTTTCAAAAGGATTTCAAGGTGATCCAACGTCACCACGGAAATTCCTCGTTTTTTAACTTTTTTGTTACGTTTTAGTCTTAGTTATCATTATAAGAAAAAACAAAAACATGCAAATAATCATCAAAATCACAAAAAATATTTTTCTAAACAAACCTTGATTTTCAATCAAGTGTCCTTTTTTCTCTTTTATTTTCTTTAAATAATCATTAATCTACTTTAATAACACTTGAATCATTTTCAAAATAAAAAACACAAACCAATTTCATTTCGCCACTTGGCCTTTATTTTATCTTTAAAACTTTTTTTGAAAAACCAATAAAAAATACAAAACAAATCAATCAGCATTTTTACTCCGAACTACGAGGTTTTGATCCCTCACGGGTACGTAGGCAAAGGACCTTGTCCTTCCAAATCATAAAAAATACAAAAAAACATTTTTTATTTTTTCTCACTATTCTAATTCATTCTTTTCTTTCTAAAAAAATAAGCAAGTTATAGCCAAAATAAATAAATAAAATCAAGAGGTTCTCGTAGAGTACTACGAACGTTTACGGTGCTAACACCTTCCCTAAACGTAACTAACCCCCGAACCCTAATCTTTAAAAATGTGGTAATTTAGAACTTTTTTCCACCTTTCTTTTAAAAAATTAAAAGTTCAGTCTTGAAATAAAATTAGTGAGTCAACGCTAATCAATAGCTTGTTCTCCGAAAATCACCGCGACAAATATCACCACAGATTGACAATATAGTTCACTTCCAATAATGCCATACACATAATAATCATTTTTATTTATATGAATCTGTTAAAGATTTATCAAATATGTATATTCATCCTGTTAATCAATATGTCACCACAAGAAGATTAAATTTATACCACTTTTGTAACATCTCATTCAAAATCATCAAATTTTCTAAATATTCTTCCATTTCACCAATGTATATACATTTTACTTTAATTATCTTATATAATGAGGAGCATAATTTTTTCATCATATCAAACAAACCACAAACATATCATGTAATATCAATGACACATGTTAATAAACAAATAAAATTGCAAGCTGGCGTGTACTGTACATTGAGCCACCCGATTTGACTGCACCTATAAAATTAGGCTTGCTTGATTTGATAGAAATAGCCATTAGCTGGTATAGACACTTGAGTGTTATGTGACACGCTATACAATACTCAATTTCCTTATTTCATGTTTTATTATAATAACAATTAATATTATAATATTGTAATGCACAAAAATCCTACTTCTCTTTCATTTTAAAAATCTATTATTTTCTTAGATTCAAACGAAAATTAGGGAGGGAAAAGTTAAATAGTTTTTCCATTTTTCTAATTAAAGTACTTTGCTAACTATACTATGCATTTCCATGCTTTTTGATGTTTTCCTGATTCCTCATCAAATCTATAGCCCAGTTTGAACAAATTTTCAATCTTACATGGAGAATGATACACACATTAAGGTCAAAGCATATAATGTAAGGTTGAGAAGGAGAAATATTCTTCCCTTGCCATTATACCATGCCTTTTCCCTTTCCATTCAATTTATGTTTCCCAAGTCTAAGGCTATAGGAAACAGTGCATATTCCTGCAAATTCAAAGATTCTCAGTTATTTTAACAATGTCATAGTGAAAAGCTTCTCCTGAATTTTATATAAAAAACACACACCTGCACCAACACTGTTCAACTCCACACTTCAAAGATAAACCAAAATAGAATATATTCCTTTTGTCAGATTTATTCAATTCAAAATATACATCATAGTAACACCATTTACTATAGTCCAACTTCCCTCTTGCTATAAATAACATCAACAGGTATCAAAAACTTAAATGTTAATACAAACTCAATATGGAAGCAATTAGGAAAGTCCTTTAATCTAAACCACTGGCATACCTTGAAGCTGTCCAACTTTCCTTTCAGGTATTTTGATAATTAATTAGACTTTGTTTTTTTATCATAACTCAATCATTCAATAAACATTGTTTCTCTTATGATTTTACAGAACTATGCAGAGCTGGAGCCATTTCTTGTAGCTACTTATCATCATGAGTTAGGAGAAAAGTTGGGTGTATGGAACGATGAAGGTAAGTTTCGTGTCCTAAAATTCAACCAAGATTTAATCAATCCACTTATAACTACAGGTTTTACCGAGCTTAAAGAATTTTATAACATCCCCGACAATGTAAAAGTGGTGCTGTCATATTTTGGCAATGATTTATTCGGACTAAAAACTTTCACACCATTAACTTCATTGACTCATATTCCATCTTTCCATAGCAGAAGTACATATTCATTCACAACTATGTTTTTTGATGTCACACTGCCTCTAAACTCAACTAGAGAAGATGAATTCGTAAGTTGATTAATTTAAAAATAGTTTACCAAAATTAATTAACATATTCTTCCAATATCTAACACTATATTATATTTTCACCAGATTTTACCAAATGCTTTGAGTGATTATGTTAGGGAAAATATTCCTGATAACTTAATTACTCTATGCGGAGACGATCGTAAAAGCAACTTTTCCATATTATCAAAACAAAGAAAGACAATTATGTTACTGCAATTGGAAGGCACTGGCAAATTTATTGCTGGAATAATAGAATCACGGACGGAGATCAAATCCGGTTCAAATTTCGTCTTAACGATCTTTTTGTTAAGTGTCATGTATTTAAACTTAACTAAGCTTGAATTTCAATTTTAAATGTGTAATGTCAAGATTTGAACGTTAAATGTGTTTGCTGGAACTATTGTCACAATTAAGCTATATCTATTGTCTTTGTATTCAAGTCCAACTATTGTAACAATTAAGTTATATGTACCGTCTTTAATAATCAAATGATATATGTATTGTGTGAATTCTTTTCCATGTGTTTACACTTTAATTTTATATTTTGTTGTACTATTCATCTAACTTAACCTAAATTATTCATCCATAAGGAAATTTTTTTATACATTGATTGAGCTATAATACAGTAACCTATGAATGACTACTCTTCTACTACATAATTAAAAAAATTCAGGTAATCAACTATCTATATATAAAAACAAATGGCTAGCACAATCACGTAACTGCCCTTACCACTTCCAGATTTTCCAGTTCAAACCTCACGGTAGTCATTCACCAATTTGCGTCAGTGTTCATCCCTCTTTTTCGTCTTCCTTAACAATCGTTTTCGTATTATGCTTTTTTTTTGTTATTTTTCAATTTTTAGCTTAATCCCTAATTTGCGTCAGTGTTGTTATTTTCCTACGCTTTTTTTTTTTTGACAAAGGAAAACTATTATCATAAGAACAAGGTTCAAACTAGAAAAATAGAGATTACATGATACATTTCCTACTCATTTCTATACATATGAAGGAATCACAACTTATTCTAAAAAAAAGTGCGTTTGGTAAAAATCAAATTCAAGAAAAACAAATTACAACATTATTGAAACATAGTAGTTACTAATCTCAATCAATGACGGGTTGTTGTGAAATGGTCATTGTCTTCATCATCATTTGTCATTCCTAAAGCATTCTTAACTGCTTCTGAAGACTGGAGTCTGAAGATCAGAGTCTGAAGATTTGTAATGACTTCCAATGTTTTAATTGTATTCAGATATTATCGGTATTAATTAAAATTAATATATAATTCTGCTTAAAATATATTCCTGTTAATATTATTTCCTATTCAAGTCATTATTTCTAATTATTTCAATTTCAATTATTATTTTCATTATTTGTGAACCAAAATTAGTAGGGCTGAGCAAAGACCCGTGACCCGATAGAAACCCGTACAAACTGATTGTTGTTTGGGTGACACGGTCAGATTCAAACGGATAACGGGTCTTAGTTTCTGGAAAAATCGAGTATAAATAGTTTGTTGTGGTCGGGCTCGGTTCTAAAAATATTAACCTATCGGAACCCAAGCCCGACCGAAAAGACATTTCAAAGACAACAACACATTTACTACTTACTCTACATGTCAGTTAGAATCTTCACGTGTTTTTCTTGAGACACACAACATAAGTGCTTGTGCTTTGCTTTAATAGTTTTTTATATTATTACATATTCATTTATTTAGTTGCTTTAGACTTCACTCTGACACACATCTATCAATCTCACCTCTTTTGCTTACACGCTTACAAGACAATGTTTTGTTTTTCTTTATTATATTTTTTTTCTAAATTGTTTTCATTACAACTTCTTTATATCTAAAAAGGAGTACTATTCAACTTTTAAGTTCTTACTAAATATTTCATTTCAGAAGCAACTGGTACTTTTTCTCTCCCACCCAAGGTTAAAATAAAAAGAGGATACCCACCGTGTCGAAGCAAGCAATGGTTGCATCTTAGGGATTGTTATAGAAATTTGAAGAAAAACTTGTGATGCAACATTCTCTTAATGGTGGGAGTTATGGCTACTACGTGGTGGCCTTGGTAAATTATCTTCTAAAAGACATTTGCAGCCATGATTGAAGGTGAACTTTGAGGAAATCTAAAACTCTGGAAACAAGTAGAAGACAATCTTTCTCTGACCAACCCGTTTGAACCCACCCGTACTACCCGCTTTTTGCACCACCCGACACCCCCCAAACCGGCGCTTTAAGTGGTCGGAAATGGGTCCATATTATCCTTCATCGGTTTTCTTCAGATGAACTATTTTTAAACCGAACCCGGTCGAAACCGACCGATGCTCTACGCTAAAAATTAGTGTTTAATTCCTAATCCAGGTATATCCATCTTAATTATTTCTATAAATTCATTAATACATAAAAATTTACTTTCACCTACGTTCTAAATCAGTATTTCATCTTCATACATAACAACCTATAATTGTATAGAATCGATTTTACATAAACTTTTTACACTAAAAATAACAATTGCCTTTGAATGATTCTTTACCTTTCAAATTTTCTATACGGTGTAAATCGCATTGTTTATGTTAGTGTAATACTTGACATTGATAGACCATAAATAAAGGGTGAAATCACAAATTATGAACACTATCTGAAGAACAGCGTCTGAAGTTCAGAGTCTGAAGACTGGAGTCTGAAGATTGGAGTCTGAAGTTCAGAGTCTGAAGTCTGAATCTGAAGACTGGAGTCTGAAGTTCAGAGTCTGAAGACTAGAGTCTGAAGATTGGATTCTGAAGTTCAGAGTCTGAACACTGGAGTCTGAAGTTCAGAGTCTGAAGATTTGTAATGGCTTCCAATGTTTTAATTGTATTCAGATATTATCGGTATTAATTAAAATTAATATATAATTCTGTTTAAAATATATTCCTGTTAATATTATTTCTTATTCAAGTCATTATTTCTAATTATTTCAATTTCAATTATTATTTTCATTATTTGTGAACCAAAATTAGTGTTTAATTCCTAATCCAGGTATATCCATCTTAATTATTTCTATAAATTCATTAATACATAAAAATTTACTTTCACCTACGTTCAAAATCAGTATTTCATCTTCATACATAACAACCTATAATTGTATAAAATCAGTTTTTCATAAACTTTTTACACTAAAAATAACAATTGGCTTTGAATGATTCTTTACCTTTCAAATTTTTTATACGGTGTAAATCGCATTGTATATGTTAGTGTAATACTTGACATTGATAGGCCATAAATAGAGGGTGAAATCACAAATTATGAACAGTGTCTGAAGACTAAAGTCTGAAGATTGGAGTCTGAAGTTCAGAGTCTTAAGACTGCAGTCTAAATCTGAAGACTGGAGTCTGAAGTTTAGAGTCTGAAGACTGGAGTCTGAAGATTGGATTTTGAAGTTCAGAGTCTGAACACTGGAGTCTGAAGTTCAGAGTCTGAAGATTGGAGTCTGAAGTTCAGAGTCCGAAGATTTGTAATGGCTTCCAATGTTTTAATTGTATTCAGATATTATCGGTATTAATTAAAATTAATATATAATTATGTTTAAAATATATTCCTGTTAATATTATTTCCTATTCAAGTCATTATTTCTAATTATTTCAATTTCAATTATTATTTTCATTATTTGTGAACCAAAATTAGTGTTTAATTCCTAATCCAGGTATATCCATCTTAATTATTTCTATAAATTCATTAATACATAAAAGTTTACTTTCACCGACGTTCTAAATCAGTATTTCATCTTCATACATAACAACCTATAATTGTATAAAATCAGTTTTTCATAAACTTTTTACACTAAAAATAACAATTGGCTTTGAATGATTCTTTACCTTTCAAATTTTTTATACGGTGTAAATCGCATTGTATATGTTAGTGTAATACTTGACATTGATAGGCCATAAATAGAGGGTGAAATCACAAATTATGAACAGTGTCTGAAAACTAAAGTCTGAAGATTGGAGTCTGAAGTTCAGAGTCTGAAGACTGCAGTCTGAATCTGAAGACTGAAGTCTGAAGTTTAGAGTCTGAAGACTGGAGTCTGAAGATTGGATTTTGAAGTTCAGAGTCTGAACACTGGAGTCTGAAGTTCAGAGTCTGAAGATTGGAGTCTGAAGTTCAGAGTCTGAAGATTTGTAATGGCTTCCAATGTTTTAATTGTATTCAGATATTATCGGTATTAATTAAAATTAATATATAATTCTGTTTAAAATATATACCTGTTAATATTATTTCCTATTCAAGTCATTATTTCTAATTATTTCAATTTCAATTATTATTTTCATTATTTGTGAACCAAAATTAGTGTTTAATTCCTAATCCAGGTATATCCATCTTAATTATTTCTATATATTCATTAATACATAAAAGTTTACTTTCACCTACGTTCTAAATCCGACGTTATTAATATTGTCATTATCATGTTCTTGCAGTTACCTTTATTCTAATGTAATAAATAAACTTTTCTATTTCGCTTTATTCTACTGTAATAAATCTTCTCGACATTGTTAATATGCTTGTAATAAATAATTTCAAAATTGCAAACGTTTATTTCAAGTTCATATTACCATTTCTTATAATCACATATATCCAACTAATTACATTTAGATTAAATATTCTATATTTTAATATGTCTCCTAAACAAAAACAACTTCTCTATAAATTAACAAATATTCTATTACACAATACATAAACTATCAAAATCGTCCTTGCGCGGCGCAAGCGCCGCGCTACCCGTGCTATAGCACGGGTATCTCGACTAGTTAGAAGTAATAATGTTACAATAAACCTGGTGTTTTGCTAATATAAAATGTATATGTATTTGAAAAAGTTTATTACTTAATTAAATAAATAAGATTAAATTGCAAATAATTTTTTTAAAGAAAATAAAATTGTTTATGATAAAGGATAAAAATGATAAGAAAAAAGCCACATCAAATATTTGTATTTCTTTTTATATATAGTGGATTATAGATGTATAGAAGATATAGTAATATATATTTTTTTATAAACGTTAATTTATAATAATAAAATTGCTTTTATAGTAAAATAAAGGTAAAATAACTTATGCAGTCCCTTAAGTTAATTTTGAAACAGTTTAGTTTTTATCTTTTTTCACCTTTTTTTGTCATTCAACCATGTTTGGATATGAATTTCAAGTTTTAAAACTATGTTTTTTTAGTAAGCTCTCAATCTCAAATATATGTTGTGCCTTAAAAGAAAACTCTAAATTTGAAAGTTCATAAACAAACATAAATAAATTACCAAAATAACGTAAAAAAATATAAAACACTAATGTAATGTTTGGTTGAGCATTTGATCACAATATTCATACTTTCGAGTCTCTTTTGAACGTGAAAACAAGAAGCCAACAACACTAGCTTTAAACAAAACATGTGTCTACGACATTGTTGTCGTGTAAATAGAAATTAACTTTAGAGGCCGCACAACTACCTATAGGAAAAGGTGAAGGTTAGGATACACAAGGTAAATAAAATCAAGATGACTTAATTGTATGTTTAGTTCCTACGTTTATTTTAGGTTTTAAGTTGATCCCTTATGTTCTAAATGTTTTAAGTTGGTCCAAAACGTTTATTTTAGGTTTCATGTTGGTCCCTTTTGTTTTAAATGTTTTCAAGTTGGTCTCCTTTGTTTGCAACGTTAGCATAAGTTGGTCTCTTTCAAGTTGACTTTTTACACCTGAAAGTAGGAGTTTCTATTAAAATTTGAGCTCCAATTAAGTTCACATTCATATTCAAATTGGAATTGCATGGAAAACGACGAGAATACCTTCTAGACACACTGCTTGGACCAACTTAAAACCTTTAAAACAAAATGGACAAACTTGAAATCTAAAATAAACATAAGAGACTAAACATGCAATTAAGCCGATCAAAATTAACACTACCTGATAGTGAATAGAAACATTTTTTTTTTTGTCGAAAAATCATAGAAACATTGAAGTGGACTTAGAGTCTTAGACCTATAAACAAATGAAAACGGGCCATGGGCCGAAGGAAGAGATTCGGATTAAACGACCCGGGTCCATTACATTACATAGATTTATTTCCACACAACACAGACACTATCTTCCTCTCTCTCATTTGCGCACAGACAGAAAAAAACTAGGGTTTGCATTTCGTAGCAGCAATGGCGCCGACGAAGGAGAGAGCACCTAGGGTTAGCCGAAACCCTAATTTGATTAGAGGAATTGGAAAGTTCTCAAAGTCACAGATGTATCACAAGAAAGGTATCTGGGCTATTAAGGCCAAAAACGGTGGCGTTTTCCCTCGTCATGATCCTAAACCTAAGCCCGAAACTGCTGCTGAAAAACCACCTAAATTTTACCCTGCTGATGATGTGAAGAAACCTCTTCGTAACAAGCATAAGCCTAAGCAGACTAAGCTCAGGTTAGTTTTCACTGTGAATCTCTCTCAGTTATTCTTATATTTTTAGGGTTTGTTAGATTTTGTTCATTTTAGCTCATTTTCATTTCGATTTGATTATATAGTGTTGTTTGTGTTAATTGGGATCTCTAGTAAGTTATACTTTATTATAATTATTGTTTATATTAGGTGAATCCTTTGTACATGATTTTAGTATCTGTACATGATTTTGATTTGATATTGTTTGGGATATGGAATAAGTTTTAGTTTATTGTCATTACTGATGCATTAATAGATGTAAAATGATAAAATTAACCACTTTTTTAAATAAGTTTTAGTTCATTGAGATTGCATGATTTTAATATTTGTACATGATTTTTCTTCAGGGCAAGCATCACCCCCGGCACAGTGCTGATTCTTCTTGCTGGTAGATTTAAGGGCAAGAGGGTGGTGTTTTTGAAGCAGCTTCCTTCTGGATTGCTTCTTGTAACTGGTAACTTTGATACTTTTGTTTTTGTTACTCTTGATTGATAAGGTTTCATGTAGCTGATTTGTTGATTTTGTCCATCAATTAAATTTTTTGATCTTATTCTTTATATGTACTAGGTAATCAAATTTAGAAATGTTGATGAGATATAAGGGCCTGTTTTGATATACAGCTTATTTGCAGCTTATATCACAAGTGCTTATCATGACAAGCGCTTGTGTATAAGCTTGCATAAGCTATTTTTATGCAAAAGATAAAATAATGTTACTTTGTAAGAAAATTGTTACTAGCTGTTTTAAAAGTTATCCCAAACAGTGACAAAACTTATGTCAGTAGATAAGCTCAAATAAGCTAATTCAGAAACACCCAATAAGCTCGAATAAGCCAATTCAGACACGCCCAATAAGCTCTGATAAGCCAATACAGACAGGCCCATATTCATGTTTTAACTCAAAGTCAACGGTGTCTTTTGTTGTGTTGTCTTTCCATTAGTTGACTCTAATAGTCATGTTTGGATATGTTCTTCTAGGGCATACTTTTGATTTTGCATAGCAAGTGTCCAACTGATGTCAACATTGAATATCATGGTGTCTTTTTTTTTTTTAACAGGCACCACTGATCTTCTGTGTCTTGTCTTCTCTTCACTTGTTTTTCTTACTTTGCATCTCAGGTCCCTTCAAGATCAACGGAGTTCCTTTGAGACGTGTGAATCAGGCCTATGTGATTGGTACATCAACCAAAGTCGATATCTCCGGTGTTAATGTGGATAACCTTGATGACAAGTACTTTTCAAAGGAAGCCCCAAAAAAGAAGAGCAAGGGAGAAGGCGAATTCTTTGAGTCAGACAAGGAGGTGAGTTTTCAATCTTCATATTTGTTGACGTTTTTTCTTCTTATGCTCAATTGCTTCTGTTGGCTAATCTGTTTTTTATTTTTTATTGCAGGAGAAAAAGGCGTTACCTCAGCAGAAGAAAGATGACCAGAAAACAGTGGACGCTGCATTGATAAAAGCTATTGAGAGTGTTCCAGACTTGAAGACTTATCTTGGTGCCAGGTTTTCTCTCAAGGCAGGTGTGAAGCCACACGAACTAGTCTTCTAGTTTTGAGGAAAGAGGGATGCTATGCTTGCTTTTATAATTTTTTAATGGAACTTGGTTCAGATAGTTGCACTTTCTTAACTGTAAGAGCCTAATATTGATAGGTAATGGAATTCTGCTGGAGATATTCCTTCCTGCAATTTTGCTATTGTGAACTTTTTTGTTGATTTTATGAATTTTAGTTATTTTGTGAGGCTTTTATATTAGCATGCCAAAGGAAAATTTTGGAGACAGAAAGTAGATGGAATGTTCCTTTTTCTTAGCAAAAATGATACTTATATTCCTTGCCCTTTATCGAGGCAGTGTCGTAATGATAACCAGCTTAATGAGATGAAACAAAAAAAAAAATTAATGGGAGATGGAACCTGAAGTATATCAGGTTTCACCTATTGTGTACCCGTTGAAAAAATGATACATGTGTTAAACAGAAGTTTCAACTGTAGCATACAATCAGTTTTAATAGTGAAATACTGATATATATGCTCAGTTTAGGGTGGGAGACCTTGATAGGTCTCCTACCGTGAGCGAGTTAGAGCAAATTCTCTTGGCCGTTGGATTATGAAAGTCTATGTATCTTACCGTTTGCTGTCAACACTCAATACTTTCTTTTATTTCCTTCTCCCATTCTCTCTCTCAACAACTTAGATCTGCACCAGTGTAGAAGAAGAAAAATGCACTCTTTAATTGTGAAAAACTTGCTTTTTTTGTTGTAATGTTTATGGTTTTGTTCTTGTTTGCATATGTATTGTTCTTTGCAGATGTAATTCTTCGATGAATATGAAAGTATGAATCCTGTTATTGATCTGTTCTTCATTGGATATCAAAGATCTGACCTTTTATTTTAATCAATATGGCAGTATGAATCCTCTATTTAATGGGTTTGTCTAAAATCTTCTCCGATAGATAGATATGAATATTTGAACACCATTCTTTTTTATGTTCATGCCAAAGCTAGGCATTAATTTTTCGAGAAACATATGGGCAATTAGTTGAATGTAATGTTAGATTGAACTAGAATGAAAGAAAAAATTGGTTTTTTCATCAGTGTTAAACAATCTGCTCAGAATTGTGAAGAAAAAAAAACAGAGATGGCTGTGTTATGGAATCCAATAAGTGTATTAAGTATATAGAATGATTTAGTGTGCTTGATGAATCTAATGGTTTTAAAAGGTGATGCATATTAGGGAGACCTACGAAGGTCTCCCACCCTACACAGAGGCTCTGATAAATTTATCAAACGGTTCGGTTTAGTTTTCATTCCTAACAGTTTAGTTCGGTTTGGAGCCACTGATGTATATGGGAAGAGGTTGTCTAAGTCTTTTTTTTTTTTTTTTGAAATTAAGGTTGGCTCAAGTCTTATTCGCTTATATTTTCTCAATTGGAGTGATCTACCCTAAAATCCACTTATGCCATTTTTTTATTTTAAATTCTCCCATTTCTTTTTTCTCTCCTACCAAATCAATGGTTTGGATTGCACATGGCTCTTATGGGACATGAGAATTTTCTCCCGATGTATACCTACATTCAGATGCTGTTTCTTATAGTCTTTATAAGAAAAAAAATACTTTTATAGGTATTGCATTTGCATATGTTGTTAGCATTTTTTAAAATATGATTTTTTTTTGTCAATAGTCTAGTGGCTGGAGCTTACACATTTAAATGTGGAGAAGTAGGGTGTTCGGACTTTGAACCCCGATCCCTGCATAAATTATACAATGTCTCTACTAATTGAGCTAAGCTCACGGGGACATTTAAAATATGATAAAAAAATACAAAAAAATCTTAAAATTATTGAATGTTAGTTTTTTTTAATGGAGAAAACTTAGGTGCAGTACCATATGTGCACTTGGTGATGTTCTCCTATTAGAATTACCTATGTAATTTTTTAAATCGAAAGTTGTTTTCATTTAAGATGCCGATTAGTTTTTGTATATTCCGGACAATCTTGTTATTCGATTTAATTATCATACCAAATATTGCTCCTCATCAATTTCAGGTAGATTCCACTGTGATTTGTAAAGGTTATGGTGATTTATTTCTATGCATTTGTTAAACAGTAGAATAGTGATTTGTGTTAATACCCTTATGGGTCAATACCCTTATGGACCCAGTGCTTGTGTTTAAAGAGAACGAGTAATGTCTTCTTGCTGATTAGTTTGTGCAAGGTTTCGGTTAGCGGTGGCAAAGAGGATTTCAAGTAGCGGTTGCCGGTAGGTTTTGATCGGCGCATATAATAAAAATAATTAAACAAGTTTTTCTATTTAAAAAATATACAGGTGTCAAATTCTAATAGGAGAACAACACCAACAGCATACATGGTACTGCAACTAGTTTTCTCCTTTTTTAATTAATAAACGGACTCTCCATGCTCCATTTAAACAAAAAGATTATGGTAAACCTTTTAAGCCTGAAAAGAGCATTCGCGCTGTATTTCTCGCTGTCAATTTTAAGCCTAATATGCGGTTCATGTAGTTGCACTCTACAAAATCATCATATGGTATTATAATGTTTCTACATTTAGTAAGTAAAACTCATTGAGTCTTCCAGACTTAATTTTCTCATAGCTTGAGATCAATGAAGACACTCTCTTAACTATGAGGATTGAGGATGGATGACTTGCTTCATGAGTAGGATTTCCGGTGGCTAGCCGACTACCGTCACAATCTCCACTTTAAGGGTCTGTTTGGTAAGGTAGATGTAGGAAAAACACTTTGGTGACTTGAGTTTTGATGATTTTAGTGTATTTAATTGATAGGTGAATGATTAAAATAAATTGTTTTAATGAAAGAGAATGATTGAGTATGAGAGAAATAAAAACAAAGTCACCAAATTTATCATCAAACTCACCAAATTTATCAAACTCAGACTCAAAGGCACCAAGTGAAACCCATAGATGGATGATAGGGGAGGGGAGCAAAGTTCTTCCTGGACCCATTTACTCTCCCCTATGCGTCCGTTTGGTTAGTTCGAGAGTTTTGGAGGGGAGGGGAGGGGAGAAAATATTTTTAATTTGACGTGTTTGGTTCAATTTTTAGAAGGGGAGGGGAGAGGAGCAAAATCCCTTCAAGGCTCATTTTTTTGCTTTACACCAAATCGGAGTTTTTCGGAGAAGGGATGGAATCTTTTTAAATTTTTATTGCATTGCCAAAATTATCCTTAGATTAATTTAAAATCTCAATATTATTCTTGTAACAAATTTTATTATTATTAGGTTGTATTATGATTATAACAACTTTTATTATTATTAGGTTATATTATCCTTGTAACAACTTTTATTATTATTAGGTTATATTATTCTCGTAACAACTTTTATTATTAGGTTATATTATTTTGTAACAACTTTTATTATTATTATTATGATATCGTAAAAACAAGCATTTTCTTATATTTAATTAAGTTTAAGGATAAAAAAGTAAATTAATTTTAAAATTCCTCCCCTCCCCTTGTGAACCAAACACATTTTTAATTAAAATCCCTCCCCTTCCCTCCCCTCCCCTCCCCTCTTTTGAACCTCCCATCCCCTCCCTTTCCCTCCCCTCCATTAAAATCCCTCTCCTCCCCTCCGTTGAACCAAACAGACCATAAATTGGGTTTTTTTTAAGAAGGGAGATGTGTTATTATAATTTTAATTACTTTGACAAAATTACTCTCTTTTATGTTAGTATCCTAAACTATCCTCATTATATTTTTTTTGAGGGAATCCTCATTAAAATTTTAAATGGTAAATTTGCATTGTTGCGTGTTCTGGGTTAGTTGTTGTCCCTGTGCTCTTGCTACAAGTCCATTTATCATACAATACTGTCATAAACATTTTTTTGTTATTTTTTTCATCTTGTTTACTTTAACGTTGTTGTATCAAATTTTATATATATCACTATTTTTTTTTACAGATCTCTCCTGTTTTTTATAAACATTTTCATTTTCTATTACATATAAATTATAATACATACAATCTCATCGCTGATATATTTTATTTTGGTTTATATATTTTTTAATTAATCTACTTTATTTTGTTTATTAACAGTAGTATAAGATTATGTACCAAAAGAAAAGTAGTACAAGAGTTATATATTATGAAGTAAATAATTTTGAAATTATAAGATATGTTGTAAGATTATAAGGATTAAAAGGTAAATTAGTTTTAAAAGCTATATCTTTCTCTTCTCTTGTGAACTAAACACATATTCAATTAATAGACATTCATTCTCTTCCCCCTTCTCCTCTTCTCCCCTCTTATGAACAAAACAAACTTAGGTTTTGTTTACGAGTTTGAAAGGGAGGGGAGGACTTTGGGAGTGGGGAATTTAGGGAAAATGAATAAATCTTTCACATTTTGGTGAAATATTGTTTTTAGTAAATGATAATTTATTTATGCTATAATTAATATGTTTTTAATTTTAAGAACATTATAAATACATAGATTAAATTTGAAGAATTTTTATAAACCCTCCTCCAATACAATTTTAGAGTTTCTCAAAATTCTGTGTTTTACAAAAAAGTTAAACCTTTCAAAGTCCTTCCCTTTTAAAACTCCCCATCATTTCCACTTGGTTCTTCCTCTTATTTAAAACTCTCTCTTCTCCTCCAAACTCGCAAACAAAGAATAAGTTGGCTCTAATTCTAATTCAAATTTCCTTCCCCCAAGGTCGATCTCCCTCCTGAGACAGTCAGATCTTTCACCATTGTCTTTGTATGATCAATTGGAAAGATGATGTGTTCTAGAGTAGGAGAGTTTAATAAGTCTCCCACCGTAGACGGGTAAAAAAATGACAAGCGCATCGAACCCAATCCATTGTTCAAGGTTGATAATACAAGAGCAAACAAGTGGGTATGTTTGATTGTGTTGTTAATGTGTTAACAGGGTTGAAGCTTTGAATCCAATGAAGCCAAATAGCTTGGTCAAAGGGATGAACGCTAATGAGCATGAATCAAGTGGAGATATTATTTGGGTTAATCCCGTTTATGTCTGAATCAAAATCCAGTACAAATAGTTTGGATTGGGTTTAAAAAAAGTAATGATTTTTTGCAATTGAATTGAATGCTTAGTTATATGTTTTCAATTAAGTCATGATTGATAAGTCATGCGTTGAAATAGTAATGAAATCTATGGGGTTTGCTATTTTTTAAATGCTCCTTAGATTTGTACAAATTGGTATATCATGCTTTCTTGGGGTTTTAGTTCGATTTTGTTTTGATTAAGGAGGTCAATAGATGAACCAAGTGAACTACTCACTAAGAAAGTGAACGATGCAAATAATGAAGGCGCCAAATTAAACTTTTTATTTTTTCTAATATTAAAATAATACTAGTGATAACAATATTTACTCTGTTTCGTGGAATCCGTGTTTTGAAATTCGTAGGATATAGCATCGCTCTTTTGCGCCCACCATTTGTTATATAAGTATTCGTCACGCGCACCTTTTACATGATTACTACCTTCACCACTAATTAATTAGATCGATATTAAATAGTAAATTTCAAGCAACAATAACAAGTAATTAATTTAACATAAACATCATCACAAACCAAAGTTTTTTTCATTTCAATTGTAAATCAAGAACAAAGTTATCACATAATTATGAGAGGCAGCATCTGAGCAATTATAACCATAGGACAAGAAGCATAACTCCCCCTATCCAGAATCTTCAGAAATCAATGTGGAGGGTTGTGTACATGACCATAAATATCAGGCTTTCACACAGCAGTTGAAGTAGCTGAGGAAACTCTTCCTTGTCTGCCAGGAAAGAAAAATAGTAAATAAAATAAAGGAAAATGTTAACCGGTGCCCCCGGGGCACTAGTTAAGGAAATAAATATAGTAATAACACATTGAAATTTGTGCAGTCAACTCATTAAAAGTTTAAAAAGTATTACTTTTAATTTAAAACTTTCTTTTTTTTGGTTACCTTAACCAGTGCCCCAGAAACCGGTTAACATGACCCTAAAATAAAAAGTATGCAAAAGATTTCGTGCCATACGTAATGCACTCATATTTAGTTACATTTTTTTTGACAAGCCATATTTAGTTACATATTACTTCAGACTTACGGAACTACAAATGTACCTAAGATCAATCTTTTGCAGATCTCTAGAAAATGAATCTGATATGCATCAAATTAGTATTTTAATGGGTTTCTTTATACTAGGTTTCTCATAGCCACATAAAGGGACATATCCCCAATGACACATGACCAACAATTTTTATAATGGATTGCCCTCTTATCTATGAAAAGAATGTAATTGCCCAATTATCCATTGCATGTGCATCAACTAGAATTATGTGTTGCCTATTATCCACATGATAAATATCAATTTACATCTTTCAAACCAGTTAATCTGGGTCCCACGAAAATGTATCCCTTTATTGTTTATAATTAAGCATTCCCTCTTATTTTTTTGGCTGGAAAAATATGTGGATAAGTTTCCACGACATTATTCTTCAATTTAATCTCCATATTCCTAAGTTTATTCCATTTTATATTTTTTGTCCGAAGTCTTCATGTTCTTTTAGTAACATGTCTAAAAGAATAGTAGTGTCTAAAATGTGTTTATTCTTCAATAGTGTTCAATCCATTAAAATAAATATTTTTAAGGGTAGATTCATCCTAAATATCAAATCTAATACTAGAAATTAAAGGAGAATATAAATATATAGAGGGAAAAAAAATACATTTATATATTTGTTTATAGAAACCGAAATTTTGGCAAGAAACCTTCAACGCCAGTTTTTAAATACAAAAGATTAATTGACGGGAACTTCTACGGTACAGTTATAAATTAAGGTACACTGGTACTCTTGCAGTTTTACTTTTTAAATCTATAAATTAACTATCATTTTTATGAAATAAAAAGTTATTTGTTGACATTTATATTTTAGAAAATATCATTTCATAAAGAAAAACATCATTCATTGTATATAAGAATTATACTAAATTTTTTACATTTTATTGTAAAAAATAATCAATATTCTCTATTATGAGTATTAAAAATTCAAAAAAATTAAATTTTATTTCGTCAACGTTTTTGGTAAATAAGATTTAGTTATTATAATTATAAGTGATAGAAAATATTTTTTTTCTTTAAAAAATTACTCATTTAACTATCAATTTAAAGATTTGGTGTACCGATACACTCAAATTTTTTAGTGTACCATAAAATTTGCCTTAATGGACCGGCCCTTTCAACTAGAGCTGATTGAAAATGTGATATTCATCTCCTTTATTTCAGAATTGAATCATATTTATCATTAAGGGTAAATTACCCTCAATTCATGAAGAGGTAATGTAGGTTTCACCCATTTTTTACGCAAAAGAAAAAAAAACACATCGATGACAAATGTTTAATTAATAAAAAAGTTTCAGTTTTAACATAGCTATTGCATAGATATGCACACTTAAAAACATCACTTCAAAAAGTTTTTAAAAAATAGATTTGAAAGACATTTTTTGTTATTATTTGAATTAGTTTTTTAGTGATATCTGCACAAACAAAAAGTGGTTATAACCATCTCTATTAAGATGAAAAATATATAGCTATGTAAATGTAATAAAACAAAAAAAAATCTTATTATTTATATAAATTATAAAATCTCTAAAAGAAAGAAAGAAAGAAAGAAAAATAAAGCTGGGGAAGAATATTCTTACAGTTGGAGAGTGTGTTTGATGATAGCGAGGGGTGTGTTGTTGGTCACTGCTGCTGTTGCTATTGGCAGTGTTAGCACTGCTGGAGGTTGAATCCATATTGAACTCTTCATCATTGCCAAGACTTGCTCTTGAAATATTTGTTTTGTTCTGTTTCCTTGTTTCTCTTATTTTAGAGAAGTCAACTGAGTAATCAGGTACTTGCCCCTTCTGGTCCCAATCCCCAAACTGTGGTACTGATAACCAACCTCCATTTTTCTATTTTAACAACATTCATTGTAATATTAGCTTTATGGGATCATTTTCTATATCACTTACAAAAAATAAGAATACGCATATAAGTTCAAACGAGTTTTACACGAACACGAACATCTAATTAAGATCCATTATTTTAATAACATTGCCTTTTTCTTTTAAGAGTCTAAATTCACACACATAAAGTGCAAGAATAGAGGATTCAAACTCATGACTCACATATTTATTGTTTATTGTTCCGTCTGAGCTAAGGTTCTTTAAACTTAATTTGTTTTAAGAAAAAAGTATTTACTATACAAATTATACCGTTTAAATAAAAAGGCTCATTTAGAATTATTTCCAGGAATCTTACAAGTACGAAAAAGAAATCATTATTTCCATATAATACCAAAAAATAGAAAAAGAATTTATAATAATGAATTATGATAATTGAACAAAAAGGGATCCTAGTGATGAATTTGACTATTTCATTGGTTGGTTAGGGAAAGGAGTGTATGGTTGGTTACTTGTACGACTGCAACACTGTTATCATCGTTTTTCAAAGCATCCAACTGTAGGAATCTTCAACTAAACAAAATAACAAAAATTAAATTAAATAACAAAAAAAATGTGGCGTGGAAAAATATTATGTATTGCGTCACTAGCACTAACACCAGGTGAATTTCAAAGATCCAAAAACAAAATAAAAAAAATGATTAATAAATCTAAGTCGGCAAAAATGAATAAGAATAACCGAATTTGTGTATATGAGCATTTAATTTAAACAGATTAATAATACAACGATTACTGTGTGGATGCATGGCTAATTATAATTACTTTTATAACGAACAATTGAATAGTAATATCAAATAACAGTGGATTTCAATTCAAAGGGTTTGTTAATCAGTAATTGTGTTTAACACAAATTGAGTTTTGAAAATTTAAAGGAACAAAAAAAAAAGACTCTGTTTCCTCTGTTTTTGGTTCATATTCATACATGTGATTTTGCAAGCTGAAATAGAACAGAAGCATGTGATTACAAGAGAGAGGGGGAAGTAACTAACCTCTTTGCGAGCATCCATGAGTGTGTATTGAGATCTAAATTAGATGAGAAAGGGTTTAGAATTATTATTATTAATAGAGTGAAAGAAAGAAAGAAGGTAAAAGCACAGGAAGAGAGGTCCCCAGTTTTGTGATGCGATGCAGCAGTAGTTGTTATTGAAAACTACTGTACAATGCCTATTTGATATGTTCAATTTAATCCATTGGTCACCTTGTCATGTGATATATATGCAACAGAAACTGTCCCTTTTTTAATTGGAAAAATGTTGGGGAGTTTAGGAGTTCCGATAGGTTAAACATTTACACCACTAAAAGACTTTCATATCACATCTTTAAATTATGGTTTTAATAACATTTGTTGGAGAGTTCGGAGAGCGCAGAAAACGTTAATGAGTTAAACATTCAGAACCATTAAAAGATTTTGACAGCACATCTTTACTTTAAATCTAAGGCATCAAGTATATGGTTCCCTCTCTCTTATGTATCAAACATTTTCTTAATTTTTAGTTGATATAGAACTTAACTACTAACACTTGAATTGGAACATAAAATAGTATAATTTGATCTTGCTAAGAGTGTAACCCTTGGATGAGATGATCATATATCTCTTACGTATAGAGGGTATCCGATTCACACGCAAAAAATATTTATTATTTTTAAAACAATTTTTAATGCAATAGTTTTATATTTTGAAGAGGTTGTTACCACATCCGAGAAGTTTGAAACTCTTAGGGTGTGTTTGTTTCATGGTAAGAAATTACATTCCTTGGAATGATATTCCCAGGAATAATATTCCCAGAAATAACATTCCTACCCATGTGTTTGGTAAAAATATAGATTTCCTGAAAATGATTCAGAAATAATTTAATTAAAAAAATAAAAATGAAAATAAATGTGAGTGGTAGTGGGAAGTTATGACAAGTTGAGTTTTATTCCCATGAGAATTTCCCATCTTTTAAGCATGAGGATAACAAAAAAGAAATCATGTGTAAATAACATTCCTGGGAACAAATTTTCAAAACTTGAAATAAACATGAGGATGTTACATTTCCAATCTCAAATTCCCGAGAATCATATTACAAACCTGGAAACAAACACACCCTTATATTTACCTTTAAATGTATATTTTTCTTTGATAATGTTGTTGAAGGAGAAACTCAATCTTATTTTTTTAGGGTAAAACTATTATTGGTAGTGGTCTTCTTGACTATTTCAATAATATGGTTCATCTTATTGTTCAAAAGGCATCTCATAGTATTTCACTATATGCTCTCAACATCATAACTAAGTTTCATATTGTTTGGCATCGTCCTCTACTTTTCACAATAAATTAAAATGTCAATGGCACTCATAACTACCACTACTCGCTCTTTGGCCTGCGTTGGTTTAATCTAACATTCGCTCAACAACTTTATCAAAGGATTACATTGTAATCTCAGAACATCTAGTGCTATATATTTATGTTGGGTTACAAGGTCTTTACTTGGTTTAATCTAACAATCGTTCGACATTTAGATGAAGGCTAACTTCAGTATTAGTTTCCTTGCCAGTTTGGGTCAATGTGGTTCCTTCTCTTTAACAATTCTCCAGTCTTCTAGTTCTTCTGTAACTCCTAAGCTTCGGATAGTGTCTTTAGATTAATTCCTTACCTTTTTTTTTCTCCCAATTTTAATCTCATAAAAAAAACGTGAAATTTAATTTAAGATCTGAATTTTTATGCCGTACTATCATTTTGAAAATACACTTAAGAAAGTGGAATAATTGAGGCCTTTTATTATGTTGATTTAATTTACGAAAGTTACCACTCATGTCATTGACACGCTATGCTTACAAATCAGATCACGCGAATTGGACACTTCGATGTATTATATTTTAGCAAATCAAATTCAACGAAGAAGGAGTGGGAAATGGAATGGGTGATGTATCCCTCCATCGGACCATCACCATCCCTTCACAAGGGCTTTGGTGTCTTCTCTTCTTGTATTGGTTCTTTTGGACGTTGTTGAGCAGTGTGCAACGTTGGATTTGGCGTGCTTTCTGGCTTTACTTGCATAATAACTATCTTCTTTAATTCATTTCTATTATCTTCGTCGTCACATGGTTAGTACACTATACAAGATATTTTTCTTATTTTAAACCTTCGATATTTAGGGAAATGTAGATTTTGATCCGGATGTAAATAAAATTGATTAATCAATCCCTCCCCCATCAAGCCGAATTAGTGTTATGGTAGATATTAGAATTAGATATATAGATCAACTTTGTTATGTATCAAACATTTTACCTATTTATAGATAATGTTAGACTTAATCGCTCACACTTGAAACTCAACCATTAATATTTGATTGGATTTTAAAATTTACGTTTTGTAGTAAAAAAAGTGACATCATAAGGTTAATCTCTCGACCTGCTTAGGCAAGGGAAGGGCCTTGCTACATGCTTCAAGTATCTTAGCTCTTAATATTCTTCATGTTTTGTGTTTCAACTTTATGGACTGTAGTATTACTACTGTTGTGAAAGTGAAAGTGTCATTGATCCTTAACATTAATAATTGTAGAAACTTGTTTGTGTACGGAGAGGAATTTTGGTGTGAATATTATAGTGTAATAATTAATGAATTTAATTCAAAATCACAGACGGTTAGAAAAAATCCTACCAAAGTCAATCCTTCAATCTTCTTTTTAGTTACTAGTATTTGTTAATCAAATCTTGTACAATTGTGCATATAATGAGTGCAGCATAATAGTGAGGTATTGGTTAATTTTTCTTAAGTCCAACACTAAAATCTCAAAGTTTGCATTATTATATTAAAGAAAAACCTTATTAGTCCACTCCTATATAATTCAATGATGTGGTTAAAGATGTAGCGATTGCCTTTCATACTTTTTTTCTTTTCTAGAACTTCCAGCATAGCTTATGAATCTAATTAATTTATTTCTCATAACATAATTAGAAAGAAGCGGGTAAGAAACTAGAAGCGTCATTCATATGGTAGTGTGAATTCCTGTTATATATTGAGGCAACATAATTTTTCAAATCTTCCAAGTATTGGCCTAAATTGGTAAAATGTATGAAAACTAAAGAACAAAATTTTTTTTACCATAAATAAATTGTTTCATACAATACAAAAGATAGTCATCTCCTCCAATAACAACATTACAACTTTGATTAAAATGACCCTAAAAGAAGAAAAAATAATTTGATCAAAGTTCTGCTTTAGAATCTTTATCAGAATCTGTACTCTCTTTCACCTTTTCTTTTGTCTTATGAATTGTTCCTCCAATAAATTCCGCTGCTGATTTAGCAGTTTCTTCAACTGATTCTTTGCTTTTGTCAAAACTCTTCCCAACTGCTTCTTTCACTCCTTCATGTTCTGCTTTTCCCCTGAAACTGAAAAATAGATACACAACATTACCTACCTACATTACTATTCATCATATATAAAAATTTGTACAGATTCAAGATTTTTTTTAGCAAAAGTGATATGGACCCCAATGCTGCTGCTGATATTAATAATGGGTCTGAGGCACAACCCGATACAGCTACCACAAGGCCTGTCCGAAACAAGAGGCTTCCAGCCAAGTTAAATGATCATCTTCTTTACAAATAATATTCCATTATTAGATATTATTAGCTCTTATTAGCTTTGATTTGCTATAATAGCAATTCATATCTTCTGTTACATTTCGTTTGGTATTTGTACTAGATAAGGATATATAAAGCTTGTACTGACTCTTATGAAATCATCAAAGAATAATTATTCAGAAAAACTCACTTCCTTTCCTTTATTAATGCTTTAGGAGGATTTACTCAATCCTTATAAAATTGAGCTGTATCATTGGTGCTTTCATTGTGATTTCTCCCTCCTTCCATGGGTTCTCCAACTCCACCTCCGGATACCATGGCTGATTTGATCTGCCAGGTTGCTTCTTTAACTACGCAATTTGACGTCTTGCGTAAACGCATTGAAGATACTGCTGCTCCATCGCGTTCTTCTGCAGACCTCCATAATCGACCTCGTCTGAAACTCGACGTGCCTCGTTTTGATGGGACTGATACTCATGGCTGGATCTTCAAAATTTCACAGTTCTTTACTTATCATCAAACACCAGAAGAAGAGCGCATTACCATTGCCTCTTTTTACCTTGACGGAGCAGCACTGGCCTGGTACCAGTGGATGTACCAAAATCGCCAAATTGCGTCTTGGGCTCAATTCTTGGAGAAATTGGAAATACGTTTCGCCTCAACGGTCTTTGACGATCCTCGTGGCAACTTGTTCAAGTTGACTCAATCAACAACGGTGTCCGCTTATCTCACCGAGTTTGAAGCGTTGGCAAATCGCTTAGAAGGTCTTTCTGACGTGGATTTACTTAGTTACTTCATTTCCGGCTTGAAGAGTGATGTACGTCGTGAGGTAGTCGCACAACAACCCACTTCCATCTCCCAAGCGGCAGGTTTGGCTCGATTGCAGGAAGAAAAGTTGCAAGACATTGCAAGCGCTTCTCGTTCCCGACCTACATCGTCTTGGCAACCACCTTCCATAGCTCGCCCTATTCACAAAGCTCTTGAGGTTACTTCCCTAGCAAAAACAACATCAGGCTTGCTACCCACTCCTCCAGCGAAGCCGCGTTTTCGACACCTCTCTGGCCCTGAATTGGATGAACGGAGAGAAAAAAGCTTGTGCTTCAATTGTGATCAGAAATGGTCCAAACAACACAAATGTGGTGCCCGAGTTTTCTTGATGCTTGCTGACAATGATGATTCTTTTCCTATTACAAACGTTGACGAATTGCTCGCAGATTCCATTGATCCAGGCGGAGTTTTGACGCCACAACCGGAGCTCCAAGCGGCGCAATTAAGCCTTTTCGGTCTGTCTGGTGCTCCGGCAGATGATACAATTCGGATCCTTGGGTATATCGGGTCACAACCGGTGCGTGTCCTTGTTGACGGAGGCAGCACACATAATTTTATCCAAGATTCAATTGCTGAAGTATTAGGCTTGGCTCATGATTCTATCAATCCATTTAAAGTTTTGGTTGGTAGTGGACAAGAATTATTATGCTCTCAGACATGCCCTGCTGTGTCCATCACGTTGCAACAACACACCTTCACTACAGATCTGTATTGCTTGGGTCTTCGTGGGGCAGATATCGTGCTTGGGGCCCAATGGCTAAAGCAAATTGGCCCAATTTTGATGAATTATGCCACACTGAGTTTATCGTTCTTTTACAAGGATTAATGCATTGAACTTAAGGGTGAGTCTCCAGCCCCAACCGTGGGCCTCCACTATTTCCAGAAAGCAGCTCGTTTTGATTCATCAGCCCAATTATTTTCTTTATCCATTATTGAACCCCTACCCGACCCAAACCCAACGCTACACCCTACCACCGAAACTGAACCACTCGACCCACCATTCCAAACACTCATCGCTAAACACGGCCACCTCTTCTCCGATCCATCCACCTTGCCTCCACCTAGAACAACCGATCATACCATACCTTTATTACCAAACTCCTCTCCCGTAAATGTTCGACCTTACCGTTACCCCCATTCGCAGAAACGAGAAATTGAATTACAGGTATCTAAACTTCTCTCCACCGGATGGATTCAACCTAGTAACAACCCCTTCTCTTCCCCTGTGTTACTATTAAAGAAGAAGGATGGTACATGGCGAATGTGCGTGGATTATCGCGCTCTTAATTCACTCACAATCCGTGATAGGTTCCCATTACCCACAATTGATGAGCTTCTGGACGAACTTGGCCAGGCTCGCGTCTTTTCAAAGCTAGATCTTACCTCTGGGTTTCATCAAATTAGAGTGGCACCACAAGATATTCCGAAGACAGCGTTTAGGACCCACGACGGACATTACGAGTATAGAGTAATGCCGTTCGGTTTGTGCAACGCTCCTTCAACATTTCAGGCAACCATGAATGACATATTTCGTTCAGTTCTTCGCAAAACAGTTATTGTTTTCTTTGACGATATCTGGTCTTCAGTAAATCTACGGAAGCTCATTTGGAACATCCTTCTCAGGTATTTTCGATTCTTGAAACTCACCACTTTCATTTGAAAACTACCAAATGTTCCTTCTGCCAGTCTACAATTGCTTATTTGGGTCACATTGTCACTGCTGGAACGGTTGCGCCAGATCCTCAGAAAATTCAAGGGGTTTTGGATTGGCCAACTCCTAAGTCTGTGAAGAACTTACGTGGCTTTCTGGGTCTTTCGGTTTTTTATTGTCGCTTTGTGCGAAATTATGCTACCCTGGCACACCCTCTTACATCTCTCTTGAAAAAAAATGCTTTTGATTGGACCTCTGCTGTGCAACAAGCATTTGATCAATTGAAAATTGCTTTGTCTACGACACCTGTTTTGTCCCTTCCAGATTTCACCATACCTTTTGTAGTGCAAACAGATGCTTCTGGACAAGCAATGGGGGCTGTATTGTTACAAGGCGACCATCCTATTGCTTATTTTAGCAAAATATTCTGCCCTCGCCTCTCTAAGGCTTCTACATATATTAGAGAGCTTCATGCCATTACAAGTGAGTCAAACGTTGGCGCCAATACCTTTTGGGTCACTTTTTCGTCATTCAAACTGATCATAGAAGTTTGAAAGAGTTGCTTACTCAGGTTATTCAGACGCCTGAACAACACTTTTATTTGTCCAAGTTGTTGGGCAACCACTATGACATTCAATATAAACCGGGAAAAACCAATGTTGTTGCTGATGCCTTGTCTCGCTGTTGTGAGCCCTCTTCAGCCGAATTGAATTTACTCTCGGTGCCTCAATTCTTGTTCATAGATGAGCTACGTGAAGAACTTCAGCAGAATTCTTCATATCAGGAATTATGTCTGAAGGTAATTTCTGATCCCACCAAATTTCCCGAGTTTGTTTTATCTAATGGCTTATTGTTGATGAAAGGACGGATTTGGATCCCTGCCAATTCAAAATTTAAGGTCCTCCTATTAAAAGAATTTCATGAAACACCTGTGGGTGGTCACGCTGGTGTTCTCAAGACACACAAAAGGCTCTCTGCTAATTTTTATTGGCAACATATGCGTAAGGAAATTAAGGATTTTGTTGCTCGGTGTTTGGTCTGTCAACAAACGAAGTATTCTACTAGCAAACCAAGTGGCTTACTACAACCCTTGCCCATACCATCAAATGTTTGGGAGGACATTTCGTTGGATTTTATCACTGGTTTACCCCTTTCTGGAGGATATTCAGTCTTGTTGGTTGTGGTGGACCGCTTCTCCAAATATACTCATTTAGGTGTCTTACCCTCTCACTTCACTGCTTATAAGGTTGCAGAATTGTTTGTCAACACGGTTTGCAAGTTACATGGCATGCCCCGGAGCATAGTGTCTGACCGCGACCCTGTTTTTATCAGCAAATTTTGGTCAGATCTGTTTAAGTTCAGTGGTACTTTATTACGAATGAGTTCTTCTTACCACCCTCAAACGGACGGTCAAACAGAAGTCACTAATCGCACAATTGAGCAATACTTGCGGGCATTTGATCATCAACGCCCAATGCTTTGGCATCGTTGTTTGCCTTGGGCGGAATATCATTACAACACTTCATACCATACTGCTGCTGGTTTGACACCGTATCAGGTTGTATATGGTAAGGAACCCCCCACAATTGCAACGTATGTCCTTGGTACTTCCAAAATTGCTGCCAGTGATGATCTACTCAATGAGCGAGAAGAAGTGCTTGCCATGTTGCGCAAGAATTTGAGAAAAGCCCAAGAGAGAATGAAGACTCTTGCTGATAATCACCGTCGAGATGTATCTTTTGAGGTCAACTCTTATGTTCATGTGAAGTTGCAGCCTTATAGGCAAAGTTCTGTTTCTGGTGTTAAGTATAATAAGCTCCAAAAACGCTATTATGGTCTGTTTCGTGTCTTGGAACGTATTGGCCAAGTAGCCTACAAGTTTGAGCTTCCTTCACATTCAAAGATTCACAATGTGTTTCATTGTTTCCTTTTGAAACCATACTTGGGGCCTATCTCCTGATGCACCCATTCTACCTAAAGATTCGGTTGACAATCACCCTATCTTGACTCCCCTTGCAATTCTCAACTCACGTATTATTTCAGTGAATGGCCAGCAGATGCAGCAAGTTTTAGTGCAGTGGAATGGACTGCCACCTGAAGATACCACTTGGGAAAATTGGCAGGATTTGCAAATTAGTTACAACCTTGAGGACAAGGTTGAATTCGATGGGGTGGGTGTTGATATGGACCCCAATGCTGCTGCTGATATTAATAATGGGTTTGAGGCACAACCCGATACAGCTACCACAAGGCCTGTCTGAAACAAGAGGCTTCCAGCCAAGTTAAATGATCATCTTCTTTACAAATAATATTCCATTATTAGATATTATTAGCTCTTATTAGCTTTGATTTGCTATAATAGCAATTCATATCTTCTGTTACATTTCGTTTGATATTTGTACTAGATAAGGCGATATAAAGCTTGTACTGACTCTTATGAAATCATCAAAGAATAATTATTCAGAAAAACTCACTTCCTTTCCTTTATTAATGCTTTAGGAGGATTTGCTCAATCCTTATAAAATTGAGCTGTATCAAAAAGGCAAAAGAATAATTCGCTATCTGTAGTAAAATCATAGTTTAATTTGGCTATAGCGTCAAGAAATCATATATGTATAACTTTAGAAGCAGTTAAATGCCTTTAATAATATTAATAGTGTAAAGTTATTTTGCAAGGATTTATTGCATACACATTGCTGCGGTGTAAATTCATAAAAATGTCGGATTTTAATGTAACTACTATTGAAGTAGCACATGATTATACGGAGTATCAAAATTAAACAATTTTCAATTGCATAAATCATAATAAAATTGTGTGATCTTATCGTATAAAAGATTAAATTGGCGATTCAATCATAAAAATGAATGATAACTTACTCCAAATTTGGTGGTGAAATCTGCATCTGAAGATCATGAATGACCGTCTTGATTTTCTCCCAAGAACTTCCGTGAGATTTTCTAAGCAGAGAAACGGTGTCCATCAGTAATTTGGAAAGGAGTGGTTTTTCTGGAGAATCTTGGGCCACATTTTGGCCACCTTCATCAGCAGGGGTTACATGCTGGAATTGGAGAATTATCAAGATGCTAAAAAGAAGTAAAAGTAGGATGGTTCTGCTAATCAATTTATTTTCCATGCTAATGATAATGCTAATTAAAAACTAATTGTTCAAGGTTAGAGATATCAGAAACGTATATGGCTGGTTTGGTAGTTGGCAGTCAGCACAAACTCTCCTTTTAACACGTTCTACCTACGTGGGACTTCCATCTTGCATGTCGGCAATCCATATATATTTGAATATTTCAAACTCTAAGCTAAAAATTATTTGTCCGAAAATATTGAGAAATAATTTATTTATTTCTACCTTTTCTGCATGATTTAAAATGTTATAGCTTCCATTGAGCTTATTATATGCAGGGGCCGAGGTTCGAACCCCGGACACTCTACTTCTGCACATTTAAACTATGTGAGCTCCAACCATTAGACTACTTGATAAAAAAAAGATGTTATAGCTTCCAAAGTCCAAATTCTAGTAAAACTTTGTTTGGAGAATGGTAGAGATTGCAACTAGAAGGGTATCGTGTTCTTAAAATTGTATTGTGATAATTATGGTGAAAATGTTTGACCCCAAATTGTATTGATCATGTTATGTTTAATGATATGAGACGAGTTTGCTTTCGTAAAACAAGTATGTAATTGAAATTCATAATTAAATTTTTAATACATCACATCAAATTAATAGACAATTAATAATATTTCTGGACAATTTTTTTTTCTGATTTAAATTATGTGCATAGAAAGTAACCTCTTTAAATATTAATTTTTCCAAAATTAATTGTAACTTAAAAAAAATTAAGGAAGAGAGAAATTTTTACAACGGAGATGAGATTCAAACTAAGTGCCTTAAAGTTACAAGACTAAGCTCTTAACCACTAAGCTAGCGCCTAATGTTCAAACTATATAACTTACTTCAAAATTTGCTAACTATATAACAATAAACTATGGATATGATTCATGACGACTGCATTAGAATAAATGTCAACATCAAAGGGACCATAATTGTTAAGCAAACAACTCATATTAGATTTGTAGAAAAGAATACTGATCATACTTCATAATCATATGATGTGATTAATCTATAAATGCATGCTAACTGGAAAAAAATAACAAAACATGTAATATAGACTTAGACTTCCACAGTAGAAGGATAAAATCAGGTTCACAATTCGAAGTTTACAGAACTACAAATTACCCTAGAATGTACCAAATTTTTCAACATTTGTTTGCTTGGATCATTTGGGTACACTAGGTAGAATGTCTTGCATTATGTCAATAACATGACAACTTCACCCATATCAAGCCTTTGGGAGGAAAAAAGAAAGATCCCAAACAAAATCCTACAACTTCTGGAATCCACGTTTGATCAAATACAATCGTATCTGAGGATTATAAACACCAACTACATATTATTTGTCCAAACAGAAAACCAGTAGCCACATCAAGTAACAAACCAAATCAGTTGTCTTTCCAATCTATGAATCTTCAGTTTTGTTCTCATGGACGCAATGACATTTTGAAACTTGCTTAGATAGATTTATGCCAATTTTTCTTGTCTCCTCAATCTTATCTCCAAATTGATCTGTGTCGATATGAAACCAAGATTAAAATACAATGATAATAATCAATGATATATTAATCATGAGAAACAAATTCTAAAAAGCAATACGAATTGCGATAAAATTTACCAATAGGTGAGAACCCAAATAACCAATTATGAGAGCATACGAGAGCTTGCAGATTTTCTGAAAACATACAACTTCTATACTTGTTTAAAATACAGTTGCCAGGACTAAAAGCAGATTCTGATGCTACTGCGATTAATGGGACGCTCAATACATCCCTAGCCAACCTTGCAAGGATATAATACTCTTTATCATTGTTTTTCCAATATTGTAAAGCATTTGCATAACCTCTATCTCTCTCTTTCTGTTGTTTTTGGATTTCCAAGTTGTTGTATTTGGATTTCCAAATTCTATTTTAAAAGGGATTATCTACCGAAGTTGTTACTAGGTTGAGTCACGACCAGGTCGCTCTCTTTAAGACGTTTCGCGGCACTGCCCAAAATTGTGCAAGGCAGACTATCAACCACGCCGCCTCCAGGATAAAACAAGCCCAGCTACAACTGTGCGGTTAACTACTGCACTGTAGAAAACCGTTCGAGATTTACACCTCCAATATGGTACTAAGACCACTCTTTAATACTGAAACCACTTTCTAATATGGTACTGTGACCACTCTATTATGGTGCTAAGACCACTCAAATATGGTGTTATCACCATTCTAACCTTTGAGCTCTCCAAAATATCAATATGGTACTAAGACCACTCAAATACGGTGATACCACCGTTCTAACTTTTTAACTTCTCCAAAAATAGAAAAATATAGAAAGAATATTTATATATATACCGTTAAGATCATTCTTAATTCCGACGGGACATTATTATTTCAAAAGAGACTATGATCTTAAAAGTACTCTTTATTCCGAAGGGACATATATTATCAAAGGGACTATGTTCTTAAGACCTTTCTTAATTCCGAAGGGACATTATACCGAATAGGGACTAAGGTCGTAAGAACACTCTTAATTCCGAAGGGACAGAAAAAGAAGATGAGGAGAAGAATAGCTCGTTAACACAAGCTGGTGGGAGAAGAGAGAAAGAGTTCTCGACAACTCAATAGAACTCTTTGGTGTATCTTTTGAACTGAGTGAAGTCCTCTATTTATATAGAGATTTTGTAACTGTTTTAGCTAAAATTGCGGCAGCAGTCACTCTAATGGATAAGATCAAAAAGAAACTTAACCACTAATCAGTTCAACAATGCTCGTGGATAAGATCAAAAAGAAACAAATCCATAAAGGTGGAGGAAACAAACTCATTGGATATGAATGAAGGAAAAATAGGAACTTCAGTTGAATTCTCAAACCTTATCACAACCAACATAAACTAAAATTGTGGGAAGTGATATCTATGAATAAAAATAATAATTACTATTATTTTTATCATTATCAAGTATTTAAAATTAAATACCACAATTTAACCACTACTAATGTGTGTGTTCTATTTTATGTGGGACCCTCACTCTCTATTTTTTCAATTCACATCACACTAGCTCAAAGTCTTATTACTTGGTGTTTAATCATTCAATTTCCTTCCAACTTCACACCAATGTTCCAACAATCCCCCACTTGAATTTAAAAAATGGTTTCAATAATAACGTCAAAACGTTTCTATAAGGTTGCTAATAAACAAAGGTGTCGCTTACAACTTGAACCTTTGCATAGCGAATACTATTCCGATTCAACAAGAGTTGCTTACAGCATTGAACTCTATCTCAGACATAGAGTCCGCACACAAACCTTTTCCTAAGGAGTATTCTAAAAGCTTGTGCGTTTATGGCTCTGCACGTCTATCCCAGTTTTAACGAACGCTCTAGGTATTCTGCCTCAAAATCCCATAGGAACCGGCCTCAGTTCCACATTCGTATAGGTGAGTCTATCAAGAGTACTCCTGTAGCTATGTACTCCACTCAACATAGAGTATAGATCTCATTAAGAGTTTCTATTATCTCATCCTTCTGTCGCTGCAGGATTCATGCTTTCTTAATTTTCTCATAGCATGTTCTATCACTCATGACTTGTTATTACCCATTGAACCTATTTCTTGGGATCTCCAGTCATTTAGGTCGGGTTACCATCACTTGTGATCTTTAGGCATTAGTCCCATCCTATTGGATGTGTTTATGACTTTCTTTCTAGTTTTCCTTTCGTCAAAGGATTGACTAATTCTTTATCAGTACGTACATGATCTACTTTAACCGTTCCTTTTGAGAGTAGCTAGCTCTCTAATTTGTTATGTGTTCGTGCCTTAATTATCGTCTCTTACTATTGTAGTAACGATTCTCAATTTTGTAATAGCTGCAGTACTATCACAATAAATTAACACTCTTGGCAACGGTTTTACCCACTAGGGGATCTCAACTAACAAGCATTTTGTCAACTTGCTTCTTCACTAGTTTTCTCTAGTGTTCTCATCTCAGATCATTCCAGTGTGGATTGAGTCAATTTCATATGTTTCAACAAACAAATCCTCCAGTGATGCTCAATGTGCAGCCACTGGTCGCTTAAGACTCATCTAAAGGATGTTCTATTTTGTATCTTGTACCATTCAAGTACAACATGATACTCCTTCTAATGTAATCATAGAGTCATAATCTTCTTAAGGCACCTTATGACTCTTTCAATAGCATGCCAATGCTTCTCACTTGGTCTACTAGTAAACTTGCACAAGAGTTCCACGACATAGGCAATGTCGGGTCTAATACATTCAGTGACATATCTAAGGACTGCCAATGATGCTCGCATATTCTATTTGTCTAACACCACCTCAAGTGTTCTTGAAGAGTTTTACACTTGGATCATAAGGTGTGCTTGCAAGTTTATAATCAAATAATTAAATTTCTTAAGATCTTGTGAGATTGATCAAAAAATTCTCCTTTTTGATCCAGTAATCTTGACACCAAGAATTACTTCAACTTTGTCTAGGTCTTTCTTATCAATGTTGTTGATAAACAATGATTTCACATAAATTATAGCATGAATATTTGAACCAAATATGAGCAAGTCGTCTACATAGAGACATATGATCGTGCAAATGTTATTTCCATATGTGTAGTGAATACATTTGTCACTTTCATTCACTTTATACTCATTCAATATCTTTAGGTTGTCAAATTTTCCATGCCATTTCTTAGGAGGTTATTTTTAGACCATGCAAAGATTTTTCTAACTTGCTGACCTTGTTTCCTTGTCCTGAATCGCAAAACCTTTTGGTTGTTCCATATAGATTTCTTCTTCTAGTTCACCATTTAATGAGGCAACTTTCACATCCATTTGGTGTACTATCAATTTATGAACAGCGGCTAAAGGGACTAGCACCCTTATGGATATGATTCGATTGACTGGTGACTAAGTGTCGAAGAAATCTATATTTTTTTCTCTTTGCCTAAAACCTTTTTCTACAAGGTGAGCCTTGTATTAAGCAACCGAACCATCAGGTTTTAGTTTCCTTTTCCAAAATCCAAATACAACCGATTCGTTTGCATCCAGGAGGCAAGTCAACTAAGAGTCGTGTTTTGTTAGACTCTAGAGAATCCATTTCATCGTTTACTGTTTTTTTCTTTTCAAAAGTTAGCATCCAATGAAGACAAAGCTTCTTGAAGGCCAGATGGATCCTCTTCCAATATACAAACCATATAATTATGTTTATACTCTTTAACAATTATAGCTTTCTTACCTCTTCGAGGTTCTATAACATCTCATACGATGTTTTCATAACTGTTTCTGATTACTGGAATGTGATCAGATGCAGTGCCCCCACTAGCTCTCAATTTAAAAGGGAAATTATTTTGCCCCCACTAATGGCGTGCTTTCACTAGCGCCCCCACTAGTGCCCCCACTATTCTTTATTTAAAGGGGTATTTATTTACATAGAAATCAATATCGTTTAATTCTATGCTCACTTTAGCATTTAGGTCATAAAACTTATATGCTTCGCTATTTATAGCATACCCAATGAATACACATTCATAGGCTCTACTAGTGAGTTAAACTTTATTGGGGTCCAGAATCCAAGTATAGTCCAGACAATCCCAAGCTCAAAAATAAGACAAGTTGGGTTGTTTTTTCTTCAAAAATTCTTAATTGGAAATTTTGTTCTTAGACTTGGGTACTCTATTCAACATAAATTTCAATTTTTTTATAAAAATTGAACATATCAAGCGTATCAATTTTTTATTTTTATTTTTAAAATTTACAGTCATCAATAAATATGATAAAATATCTTTTTATCATTTCTAGTTTATGTGTCATCAGGTTCGCACATATCATAATTTATTAAGTTTAGAGGTTCAAATTCTCTAAACACTGATTTATATGAACTTTTGGTTCATTCATTTTGACTGCAAAAAATAAAATTTTCTAGTCATATAACTTTGGAATTAAGTCCAAGTTACTCAAGTTTAAAATTAAACGCTTGTTCATATGATAAATTTTGACATGTCAAATATTAAAATCACACAACTTATAAAATAGAAGGAGAATTTAATTTTGAGCATATCATCAAAGGCGCAGCCTTTTCCCAACAATAATGCATGGTGCACAAGTCTCTTTTTAAGTCCGAGTCAACTCAGTCTTATTCAGTAGAAATCTGAAATTCAGATTCTTTCTTATTTTGGAGCATGCATCACGTCCTAGAGAATAATTTTCTTTTCGGACATGATTTGCAACTTCATATCTCCAATGCCAACAAATTTAATGGTGTTATAAGATTATAACAACACTTTCTTATTTTCAGCAATAGCACATGTTTTTTAACATAGCATAATCATAGCAAACATGGCGCGAGACGCTAATGTTTATCCACCATTCACTTAATTCACCAACTAGATTTATTTAACTAGTCATATCAGTGAATTTCTTTTTAGTTAGGTTAGGCAACGGAGCAACAATTTACTTGTGGGACATATGACATGGTTTCTCACAATTGTATTAAAAATAAATTGTGAACCAGTGTCATTTCTTGATGGTGGCTGCTGATTTTTATTTAGGACCATTTTGGGGTTCCTATTCTGTTGGTAGTTAGAGTTACTTATTCACAGTGCGGTTCTGATTTTTGAAAATAAATTTCAAACATATTCAAAGTCGCATATGTGAATTTCTTAGTGTTTTTGTTATAACAGCAAACACTTCATTGTGTTCAATATATAGATGTATTTCTATAGCCTGATTTATCCTTCTTTTATTTTTGGGACAACGAAATCTCAATAAGTAATTTCTTCAGTAGACATGGCAGATCGAAACGTCTTAAAATTGTTGTTTTTGGATTTCCAAGTTGTTGTATTTGGATTTCCAAATTCTATTTTGAAAGGGATTATCTACCGAAGTTGTTACTAGGTTGAGTCACGACCAGGTCGCTCTCTTTAAGACGTTTCGCGGCACTGCCCAAAATTGTGCAAGGCAGACTATCAACCACGCCGCCTCCAGGATAAAACAAGCCCAGCTACAACTGTGCGGTTAACTACTGCACTGTAGAAAACCGTTCGAGATTTACACCTCCAATATGGTACTAAGACCACTCTTTAATACTGAAACCACTTTCTAATATGGTACTGTGACCACTCTATTATGGTGCTAAGACCACTCAAATATGGTGTTATCACCATTCTAACCTTTGAGCTCTCCAAAATATCAATATGGTACTAAGACCACTCAAATACGGTGATACCACCGTTCTAACTTTTTAACTTCTCCAAAAATAGAAAAATATAGAAAGAATATTTATATATATACCGTTAAGATCATTCTTAATTCCGACGGGACATTATTATTTCAAAAGAGACTATGATCTTAAAAGTACTCTTTATTCCGAAGGGACATATATTATCAAAGGGACTATGTTCTTAAGACCTTTCTTAATTCCGAAGGGACATTATACCGAATAGGGACTAAGGTCGTAAGAACACTCTTAATTCCGAAGGGACAGAAAAAGAAGATGAGGAGAAGAATAGCTCGTTAACACAAGCTGGTGGGAGAAGAGAGAAAGAGTTCTCGACAACTCAATAGAACTCTTTGGTGTATCTTTTGAACTGAGTGAAGTCCTCTATTTATATAGAGATTTTGTAACTGTTTTAGCTAAAATTGCGGCAGCAGTCACTCTAATGGATAAGATCAAAAAGAAACTTAACCACTAATCAGTTCAACAATGCTCGTGGATAAGATCAAAAAGAAACAAATCCATAAAGGTGGAGGAAACAAACTCATTGGATATGAATGAAGGAAAAATAGGAACTTCAGTTGAATTCTCAAACCTTATCACAACCAACATAAACTAAAATTGTGGGAAGTGATATCTATGAATAAAAATAATAATTACTATTATTTTTATCATTATCAAGTATTTAAAATTAAATACCACAATTTAACCACTACTAATGTGTGTGTTCTATTTTATGTGGGACCCTCACTCTCTATTTTTTCAATTCACATCACACTAGCTCAAAGTCTTATTACTTGGTGTTTAATCATTCAATTTCCTTCCAACTTCACACCAATGTTCCAACACTTTCAAATAAAGATCAAGTTGAGTCACACCACCTGCATATCTTTCTAGCCTCTGCTTTTCAACATATTCCTATGACAATATAAATCAAAGACAAAATAAATATTTAAGAATAAAGATAAAAAAATAAAAAATAAAAAGCTAAACAAAACATAGACATACACGATACTTCGAAAGCAAGTCCGTCTTCCTTTCCCGAGAAGTAAAACGAGGTTCCCTCACAGGTAATCTAATTGAAATTGATGCACCTTTGTTGGCATATTCATTAAAAAGAGAATATAAAGCTTTCCTCACATTGCTCACCTTAGTTTTTACCGTCTCCATATCATGACCTAATTTTTCGTACAGATACTCCAAAGATTCGAACTTCAAACGAGGATCTAAAACACAACCAAGTGCAAGAATCATGCTATATTCACTCATATACTTGTCAAACTCATTCGACATCTTTGAAGCCATATCTCTTATCTTGTCATCTTCACTCAACATCATTTTTTTCAATGAAAACTCTATCCCCAAAAAATGATCTAAATAAGTATCCAATGTAGGATGAGTAGATTCAGAAATTATATTGGTAAGTCCAAAGAAATTATTCAAGAATGCACAAATCTTCTCTCCTCTTTCCCACTCTTCACTGGATGGGCAATCGCTATATGTTGTATCATTTAAACCCATGTGTTCAAAGGCACTGCGATATTTGATTGCATTCTTAAGCATCGTATAAGTAGAAACCCATTTACCGGACACATCCAAATGCAAGCCATCGCTACTATCACCGCCATCAACTTCTTCAACACATTGACAAAATTGCTTCAACCTAGAGTTTGACACACTCACATACTTCAAACTGTTCCTTATCTTGTCCAATACACCACTTACTACCTTTAAACTCTCTTCAACCATAAGGTCCAAGACACGAGCACAACACTTAAAATGTTTTTCCAGAGATGGTGCTGTTGCCGATGTGATGAAAGTTCTCAACAAACTATTAAGCGAGCAAAGTTGATTTTTCAAGTTTTGCAAGTTGTCATCATTAGCTGAAACATTATCCATAGTAATAGAAAAAACATTTCTCTCTATTCCCCATTCCTGCAAACAACCAATCACCTTCCTTGATAGCTCAAAACTATCATGTGAAGGGTTGAAATGACAAAAATTCAACAGTTTGACAACCAAATTCCATTTATCATCCATAAAATTAGCTGTTAAAGTAATATAACCATGAGAAGAAGCGGAAGAAGTCCAACAATGAAAGCTCAAACACACTCCACCCTTAACTGCAGCCAGCTGTTTTTTCAATTTATCCTTTTCAAGCAAGTAAACTTTCATCACATCAGCGACAACAGCATCTCTAGAAAGAAATCGAGCCTCATTAAAAGAAGCAAATTGGGTGAATGCCCTAAATTCATCCCACTCAACAAACTGAAATGGAATGTAATTTTTTATAGTCATTTGAGTAACCGAATCACGAACCATCCTATGATCAATTTTTTTGAGCTTGAAATGCTTGGCAATACGAGATTTCATAATCAAAGGACATTTGGTAATATGTTGGTTTAGATGAGATATACCTGTCTTTCCAGAAATAAACTGTTTCCCACAAGTTTTACATTCACACATTTCTTTTCCATCTGCTTCAATTTTAACAAAGTAGTTCCAAACATTAAACCTTCTAAGCTTCTTATTTGGTGGTTCATGATCACCATCAGAATATGCCGAGTTACAGCTCTCACCAATAAAATCCATACTGCAAAAAAAGAAGGAAAAAAAAAAATCAAACAAACAAACAAACACATAAACACTCAAACTGTACCACATTCAAAACTCATTAGCATGTATAGCATTATACAAAAACGACAACCCTGAGGATTAATTTTACTTGCTAACAAAGAGATAACATACTCTTGAAGTGGAAATAATGAAAATGCCAAAAGAATTGTTTTCATTATTTTCAAAATTGCATCATCCCTTAGCTAACATTTCATCTTCTCTACATCACAACGGTTCATTTTACGAGTGTCGTATCTTCTCATTAGCAAGTTAAAATGAACACAAGTTAGAAAATGAAAAATAAAATATATTTTGACAAGTAAAGTAGGACTAAACAACCAACAATGGATTGGTCCAAGTGGTAAGGGACTTGGACCCCTTTAAGCAAGTAGTTCGATTCCTGGCTCATGTGAACTTCGTTAGCAAGATAAAATCCGGTTGGAAGGGGAGAACCCACCTTGTGTGTCCCACATATTCTCCGAGGGAGATTAGTGATTGCAAAACTGCAGTGGAAACTTCGTACCAATATCATGTAACCAAAAAGAAATGGGACTAAGCATGAATGATACTTAGGTAGATTCAAGCAACTAATCGCAATCGGCAACAGCAATAATAAACTATCAATCAACACCAACACAACACAACACAGATTATAAATGAATAAATTTATAACTGTAATTAATTATTGTTAAAAATAAATAACAATTTTAAAGTAAAAACAAGCAAAGCGAACCTGGGTGTGACTGAGAGTGAGAGTGAGAGTGAGAATGAGGATTTTTGTTTGTTTACAACCGCGGTTTCATCTTTCTACTTCCTTCCTTCCCGCTACTAGGGAATTTTCTTTCGGGTGCCAGATTTGGGCTTCGACAGGCATATAGGGAATGAGAAGTTTTTTTGTATCAACTTTTTACATCTCCATATTTCTTAATTACTACACGTGGTCGAGAAAAATGATTTTTTAGAGTTTTACTTTACATTCTAGACTAAAATTTTAATTATATATGAAAATTAAAACAATGAAATTTAATTTAATCAACATACATATTTTCAGAGCACTTTCCTACTTATCAATACATTGATTATTCTCCTCTTAAAACAAAACACATTAACTATTCAATACAGAAAAAATTTCTTTTTCCGTGGTAATTATGTGTCGCATTTGGAAGAGGAGTAAGCTTCACATTTGGGATAATCAATCGGAAGAATAGAGTTTATTTTAAAAACAGCCCCGTCACGGTTGAAACATTGACGCATTCTTTACTATAAATTAAAATTGGGTAGGCATAGACATGTGCATTAGAGACAAATTTAAGAGTTTTGTTGTTGCTAGAACTGAGTGTATTCTTCGATCATTTCAGTTGGTGAGGGAGAAGCGAGTGATCTACTATCTGCCATTTGTTGGGTTCACAGTTCATAGACGGATTGAATTATTTTTGAACTTGATTCTGAGTTAGGTGTAGATAAATTTCACTCCACTGAGGAAGATGTCTTTGAAGTTCAAGCGATTATCTCTTGTTGTAGATGTTTGTCCTCTCTTTTATTCAATAGCTCTAGTTTTTAGTTTACTAAATTCAAAGAGGAGGAACTACTTATTCAAAGCTTGGGGAGAATATAAATGATACATGGTCTATTCTTTTATGTCATAAATTTCCTTTCCTGCCACTGAAAATGTCAACAATACCATGTAAATAAGATTGATTTTCCATGTCTTAAATTGACCTTAGGAACACCTTTTGTCCTCTCTTTTATCAGTGTAATAGAAGTGACCAGTTACCAAATTCAAAGATCTTCAAACATTAATGACCGAATACTATGTTCTAGCTGAAGTATTCATTTCTGAGGATCCAGACAAAGAAAATCAAAGGAAATTGTACCATGTATTATAAGACTGATCATCTTCAATAAAATTTGAGGTGAAGAAATGGACCATGCAGGTGCAGGCATTTCATCTGAGAAATATTTTCTACTAATCAACTAAAAGGAGAGGTACAAGAAAATTTAGATGAAAACCCATGAGTAAATTATGGAAATGATTCAGACTTTTGTGTTAGAATAAATGTAAATTTCTAAGGAAATATCATTGTTGAGTAAACAAATCATAATAGATTTGTATAATAGAACACTGATAATCTATAAATCTGCGATAACTGGAAAACATAACAAACATGCAAATATCCTTCCAATCTATCAATCTTCAGTTTTGTTCTCGTGGACGCAATGGCATTTTGAGTCTTGCTTAGATAGATTTATGTCAATTTTTCTTGTTTCCTCAATCGCATCTCCAAATTGATCTGTGTAATAAAGTAGCGACCAAGGTTAATATAACGATAATAATCAATGAGACATTATTCATGAGAAATAAATTCTAAAAAATTATAACAATTGCAATAAATTTACCATTAGGTGTGAACCCAAATAACCAGTTATGGGAGAGTACGAGAGCTTGAAGATTTTCTGAAACCATACAACTTCTATACTTGTTCAAAATACTGCTCCCAGGACTAAAAGCAGATTCTGATGCAACTGTGATTATTGGGATGCTAAACACATCTCTAGCCATCCTTTCAAGAATACCATATTTATGACCTTTGTACTTCCAATATTCTAAAAGATTTTTATAATATCCCTCTATCTCTTCCAAATAAAGATCAAGTTGAGTCACACCATCTACATACTTTTCTTGCCTCTTTATTTCAAGATATTCCTATGATAATTTAAATAAAAGACAATAAATATTTAAACATTAAGACAAAACAAAAAACAAAAGAGTTGGACAAAACAGAGACATACATGATACTTTTCCAAAGACAATTCCAGATGCCAATCCTGAGTTGAAGTAGAAGAAAAAGGATCCACCACATATAAACTACTTGACGTTGATGCACTTTTGTCGGCATATTCATTAAAAAGAGCATATACAGCTTTCCTCGCACTGCTCACCTTATCTTTTACTGTCTCCGTATCATGACCTAATTTTTTGTATAGATACTCCAAAAATTTGAACTTCAGACGAGGATTTAAAACACACCCAAGTGCAAGAATCACGCTATATTCACTCAAACAATTGCGAAACTCATTCAACATCTTTGAAGCCATGTCTCTTATCGTGTCATCTTCACTCAACATCATTTTTTTCGATGAAAACTCTATCCCCAAAATATGAACAAAATTAGTATGGGACGTAGGATAAGTAGATTGAGAAGTAATAGTGGTAAGTCCATAAAAATCCATCAAGAATTCACAAATTTTCTCTCCTCTTTCCCACTCTTCACTTGATGGGCAATGATTATATGTTGTATCTTTTAAACACATGTGTTCAAAGGCACTGCGATATTTGATTGCACTCTTAAGCATCAGATAAGTAGAGACCCATTTACCGGACACATCCAAATGCAAGCTATTGCTACTATCACCGCCACCAACTTCTTCAACACATTGACAAAATTGTTTCAACCTAGAGTTTGACACACTCACAAACTTTAAACTGTTCCTTATCTTGTCCAATACATCACTTACTACCTTTAAACTCTCTTGAACCATAAGATCCAAGACATGAGCAAAACACTTAAAATGTTTTTCTAGAGATGGTGTTGTTGCTGATGTGATAAAAGTTCTCAACAAACTATCAAGCGAGCAAAGTTGATCTTTCAAGTTTTGCGAGTTGCCATCATTAGCTGAAGCATTATCCATAGTAATAGAAAAAATATTTTTCTCTATTCCCCATTCCTGTAAATTACCAATCACCTTCCTTGATAGCTCAAAATTATCATGTGAAGGTTCCAAATGACAAAAATTCAACAATTTGACAATCAAATTCCATTGATCATCCATATAATGAGCCGTTAAAGTAATATAGGTACAAGAAGAAGTGGAAGAAGTCCAACAACGAAAACTCAAACACACTCTACCTTCTATTTCAGCTAGCTGTTTTTTCAGTTTATCTTTTTCAAGCAAGTAAACTTTCATCACATCATCAGCAAGACCATATCTAGAAAGAAATTGAGCCTCATTATGAGAAACAAATTTGGTGAATGCCCTAAATTTATCCCACTCAACAAAGTGAAATGGAAGATGATGTTTTATAGTCATTTGAGTCATTGATTCACGAACCATGTTATGATTGAGCTCTTTGAGCTCGAAGTACTCAGCAATACGAGATTTCATAATCAAAGGACATTTGGGAATATGTTGGTTTAGATGAGAGATACCTGATCTTCCACAAACAAACACTTTGCCACAAGTCACACATTCACACATTTCTTTTCCATCTTTATTAATTTTGAAAAAGTAGTTCCAAACATTAAACCTTTTAAGCTTCTTTTTTGGTGGTTCAGAATCACCATCACCAGAATATGCTGAGTTACAAGTTTGTAAAATTTGGCATTCATTACCAACGCCACATCTCTCACTATTGCAATCCATACTGCAAAAATAATCAAACAAACATAGAAATACTCAAAACATGCCACATTCAAAACTCATTAGCGCGTATAACATTACGCATAAACGGTATTAATTTTAGTTGCTAACAAAGAGACAACACACTCTTGAAGTGATCAATTTTCTGCATTTTCCGGAAACAGTGAAAATGCCAAAAGAATTGTTTTCATTATTTTTATAAATGCATAATCCCTAGCAAGCATTTCATAAGTCTTCTTATTAGCAAGTTAAAATGAACACATAATTTATAAAATAAAAATAGAAAATATTTTCACGGAGACTAAGTATTAACGATACTCAGGTTGATTCAAGCAACTAAGCAACAATTGAATTGAATATTAAACTATGAATCAACAACACTAACACAAAACAGATTCTAAATTAATAAATTTATACATGCTTACAAATATTATTTAAAATAAATAATAATTTTATACTAAAAAATAAGCAAAACGAACCTGGGACTTGGGAGAGAACTGGGAAATGAAAATGACGATTTTGTTTGCAACAGCATTTGCTCTTTCTATTTCCTTCCCGCTAATGGGGAAAATTTCGGGTGCGATGCGGGTTTTGGGCTGGGAGTTGGGACAGACCTATAGGGCATGGGTAGATTTTCTTTTCTGCACCCCTTCATCAAAATGTTTACTTGTGAAATCAATATATACTCTCTCCCTTCTCGATGAAAAAAATTTATCATAATTTTGGTCCAAAATGTAAATATTTTTTTGTCTAAATTTCTTATATTTAATAGTGTTATTTTACTAAAATGAGGGGAACAGACGGTTGTGTTGCGCTTAAAATTGATATTAGTAAGGCGTATAGCAAGATCGATTGGGATTATTTGAAGGAGATTATGCTTAAGATGAGGTTCAATAATAAGTGGATTTATTGGATGACTATGTGTGTCGAGGTGGTTGATTATTCACTTCTTGTTGATAATGAAGCGGTGGGGCCTGTTATTTCGGGTCCCGATTTAAGACAAGGGGATCCTCTTTCTCCTTATTTTTTTATCATTTGTGCAGAAGGTCTTTCCTCTCTTATCAGAAGAGCCGAAGCAAGAGGGGACCTTAAGGGTATGACCATTTATGGAGGTGCGCCACCAGTGTCTCATTTACTGTTTGCTGATGATTGTTTCCTTTTCTTTAAAGCGGAAGAGTGCCAGGATCAGGTGATGCAGAATATTCTAACAATGTATGAAGCAGCCTCTGGTCAAGTCATTAGTTTGCCTAAGTATGTGATATATCGTAGTAGAAATGTCCCTGATGCTTTAAAAAATTATATCACTGATATTATGGGAGTTCATGTTGCATTTGGTACCGAAAAGTACTTGGGTCTTCCTTTGAAGATTGGGAGGGATCGTACAATAATATTTTTGTATATCAAGGACTGTGTCTGGCAGAAGATAAATTCCTGGAACAATAAATGTTTATCTAAAGTAGGTTGTGTGGTTACGATCAAATTTGTGTTGCAGGCTATACATTCATATGTTATGAGTATCTTTGTGTTACCTAATTCTCTTATTTCTACTATCGAGAAGATGATGAACTCGTTTTGGTGGGGTCATGGGGCCCCCAATAATCGAGGTATTCATTGGATGTCTTGGGAGAAGTTGTCGATGCATAAAAACCATGGAGGTATGGGATTCAAAGATTTGACTACTTTTAATCTGGCTATGTTGGGGAAACAAGGTTGAAAATTCCAAACAGAACATGATTCTCTTGTCTCTCGTATTTACAAGGCTCGGTATTTTCCTTCCTGTAGCTACTTGACGGCAAATTTAGGTCACAATCCTAGCTATGTATGGAGAAGTATTTTGAAGGCGCGTTTCATAGTGCGCGACGGGGCACGTTGGTGTATTGGTACAGGTCACTCCATATTTATACTTGATGAACCATGGTTGTTGAATGGGGATCGCATAGATGGAAGTATTGTGGGGGAAAACTTTGTGAGGGAGTTTTCTGTGAGTAGTCCGATGGATTCATCATCAAAGGGCTGGAACTAGAAAGTGATTCAACAAGTTTCTAGTCCTGATATATCCGAATCTATTCTTCGAACGCCGTTACTTGATCGGGTGGTGGATGACAGGTTAATCTGGAAAGTTGAAAAGAATGGTTTATATTCTGTCAAGAGTGCTTACAAATTGTGGGTGGAAGAATTGGTGGATGCTTCTTGTAACATCCCGCCTAAGACTCGAACAATTATTAGTATTGAGACGATGTGTCAGAAATGTTTTAAGCAAAGGACAATTTGGAAAATTGTCAGTTAATGGGTTTATTTATATGGCAAGGGTAATATCCCGCTTATAAGTATCGATTATTAGTGTTGGTACCTTGTGAAGCAAGCATGGCGATTTTGTAATATTAAGTAATGCAATATAGTAATTTTGGATAAGAGGGGGATTATTTTAAAAAGGGGGAAACTAGATATTTTCCCACACTATTCTCTTCTCCCCTTCACTCTCTCAATTTCGGTCCCTCTCCCTCACCCTCTTTAAGCACATGCCTTCCTCTCCCTCTCCATCAACTCATCAATTCTTAATCCAATTCTTGAGAGAAGTATTGCAAAGCAAGCTTGTAATGGAAGCTAGAAGAAGGGAAAGAACAAGGAGATTTGAGGAAGAATCAAGAGAAAGGAAAGTGGAACAAGCTAGGGCTTTGGATTCAGAGGATAGCAAGCACCAATTGAGACCTAAGGTGAGTTCCCTAGGGGTTTTAGAACCCACCATGTCAAGTTTTAATGAATATTTGTATTATGAACAAAGTTATGAATTGTGGAACCCTAGTTCTAAATTGCTAGTAATCCTTGATTATTACATGTTGTATACTGTTGATAAGCATTAGAAATGATCCTTTAAAGTTGTATGATGCTTGGGCATGATTGGATAGACCAAAAATGGTGGAAAACATGTTTTGAACTAGCCCTATGCTGTCCAACTGCAGGTAAAATCGTGTCACGATTTTACCAGCGTGTCACGATTTTACAGGCAGAAACCAACACGATTTCTGGGTATGAAATCGTGACACGATTGCCAAATCGTGTCACGATTGCCCAATCGTGTCACGATTTTGAAGGGGACAGGATGATGTTGTTTTTCAATTTTACTTGCACCGTTTCGGCTATCCAATACTGCTTCGGGCTCAAGGAACAACATGTAATGGTTAAGCATTGCTATTAAGTATTTAAAGACCTATCCTTGGGAATGTTTAGATCATTATTATAGATTGAGGATAGGCACATTAGTGAGAGAAAGGATGACTTAATCCACAAGTATCATAGAAAGGTATAAGACCTAGTATTGAGTTTATCTCTTACTAGGCAATTCTCAAACACTTAATTAAGTACAAGCAAGCCAAGAATGTTATAGTATTCATGTTTAGAAGCCTAATATAGGTTAAAGAGAATTAAGATGGTACTTATCATGTACCAAGCACTAGAATGATACCATGTTCATAGTTAAGAATCTCTAGTAGGTTAAGTTTTAAAGAATGCATTAGATATGCACAAGGAATATGAAACGTAATAGATATGCTTATGAACGAAAGTTAAGAATTAAATGATAATGATTATACGTGTTCATCAGACTCCGGGATACGCCGGATGGGATTTCTCCGAAAGGGCTATCCACACGTAATTTATAAGACGATGTTAAACGTGTTCATCAGACTCCGGGTTTCGCCGGATGGGACTCTTCCGAGAGGATTGTCCACACGTATGTTAAAAGATTTAAGCATGTCCAGCAGGCTCCGGGATTCGCCGGATGGGACTTCTCCGAGAGGGTTGTCTACATGCAAGATGTGTCCAGCAGACTCCGGATTATGTCGGATGGGGCTTCACCGAGAGGGTTGCCTACACAAAGATAAGAGGAGTCCGGTGTTAGCCTGATATGATAGGAATTTCACCGGTATGATGGGAGATGTACTTCGGGGTTACTCCACCCGGATGCACTCCGTAAAACGAACCAAGATAATGATTGTTTGTTCAACGCTAACTTCTAACTTTATGACATGAAAAGATGAATACGAATATGAAACGAACATGTATATTTTATATGTAATACGAGACATGATGATTAGTTCCTAGTGAACGCGATGTGATCATAGGATGTCCCCAAGATCACTACGTATAAGACTAAGATAAGAATAGAGTGTGAAATGCATAAGGTTATGTAAATGACAGGTATAAGAAAGATAAAGACATGACGCGATCCTAGGATTCCCCTTGATCGCGATAGATGTTTAAAGAATGACAACGATCGTAGGTATTCCCAAGATCGCTAAGAGTAGGCACGGCGACCCTAGGTTTCCCCCGTGGTTGCCAACAGTAGGTTGGGTTGGAGCTCACTGAGACGTTATGTCTCACCCCAATCCTTCTGGTGCAGGTTCATAGGTTAGCAAGAGATGTTCATGAAGATCTTCAGGAAGACGCTGGATGGAGTGCAGATGCTCGTCATGGCAAGCTCAGAAGGTTGATAGATTTTATATATGTATATGAACATGTATTGTATGATATTTGGATATTTATGTAAACGAGCAAATTGTACTCATTCAGTGGTTTGTATATATTAAATTATTGTAAATTTTAATGTATCCGATATCAGATTAATACACATGCTAAATATTCTAGATAATTTAGTATGGGTGTTACACTTCTCACCTTCGGAGGCCGAGATATTGGTCTGATATTTGGAGACTTAAACTGCCGCCAAAAGTAAAGGATTTGATTTGGCGAATGTGTCGTGGGTGTTTGCATACCTGAGTTTGGCTTCAAGATAAAGGAGTGCAATGTCCCAAAATTTGTGTAATTTGTGATGGTCCGCATGAGGACCTTGCTCATATTTGTTTCAAGTGTCCTTTCACTGTGCAAGTTTGGCGTAGGACTGGTCTTTGGAATGCGGTTCATGAGGTGTTTCTCGAAAAGAATTCAACAACGGATGCCATCTTCGAATTATTACATCAACTCTCACAAGAATTTGGCCAACGATTTGCAGCTGTCCTCTGGAGCCTTTGGAAGCATAGAAATCTCAAGATTTTGGAAGATGTCACAGAAATATGCGCTTAGGTAGTCGACCGAGCTTGTCGCATTATGAAGGATTGGTATGCAGCTAACACTACTATTCCGACAGCTAGTCGCCACAACACTTCAACAAATTCAGTTCACAATGATCAGACGACAACGACAACACTGGTAAGACAATATGATTCAGGTACAACTCAAAATTCTTCTACTTCAACAATGAATGATATGGCTTCGGTCATGTGGCAGCGTCAACAACGAGGTCGTCTGAAATGTAATGTTGATGCTTCGTTTTCGGATCAACTGCATAGAACATGTATTGGCATATGTATCCGTGATTGTCGTACCCCAATTTTTGACCCAGTTTTGATTCGTTTTAATCGTCTTATTTTTAAGGCCGATAATTTTCGTCGTTTCAGACGAAATTTCGGCAGGGAGGTATTTTAAAATACCTCATTTAGGTTTTCAAAGGTGATAATTTTAGTTTTATTGTTATTTCATTTTTACTTTAGTTTTTTTTATTATTATTTTATTAATTTCGTTTTTATTTTTTTAATTATTTTCTGTTTTGATTTATTTTTTTATGCTGTCATTTTTATCATTTATTTTAATTATTTAATTAGTTAAAAAACAAATCCATCACTTTCTCCATCAGAATTGCATCAGATCCATCCTTTTCTCATCAGTTTTTTTGTCCATTTTTGCTTGGTTTCTTGCCATTTTTTTGATTAAGCCACAGATCCCTCTCAACAGCTCTGCACACAACCTCTTTTGTCCATCCAATTTCAATAAAAACAGTGAGATAGAGGAGGATTTGAACAGAACAAAGGGAACAGAAAAAAATCAAGAACAAAACATAACACAACAGCCCCTAAACCACCACACTTTCACAACACAAAAAACACAAAAAAAACAAATACCAACCAGCCACTACACACAACAAAAACAGCCCAAATACACTTCCTCCTCCACCACCAAAACCCACACGTGAACAGTAGCACAACAAACCCATCACCCATCAAAACCACAACAACACACACAACTCACAACTCACCCAAAACCTCTAGACAACCGCGGCCACCACCCCCTCACACATCCCTCGCGCACCAGCCCTTAACACCACCCCAAAACCGTCTTCCCCTCTACCACCAAACACCACAAAACCGCACCTTAACAGTACCAAAACACACACACACGACCAGCTCCAAAACCGCACATAAACGACACCAAAACGCGGCCTCACACCACCCATAAACAACACCAAACGCGGCCTCACACCACCCACACGCCACACACCCCAAAACAGCACGCAAACGCACGCAAACAACACACAAAACCGAATCCAAAGCCAAGAAAAGAGGTAGTTTTCAAAATTTTTTTGAAACTTTAAACTTAGATCTACTCGTTTTCAAAAGGATTTTGAAAAATCTAAGCACGGATTTGAGAAGAGGAGGAAAAAGGAAGTTAGAAAAACTATTTTTTTTTAAAAAAAACGGAATTTTAAAATACCGGCGCGGTGGTGCCGCCGGCGACCACCGCGCCGGAAAATTTTCCGGCCACCGGAGGGGGAGGGCGCGGCTGAGAAAGAAGAGAGAAGGAGGAGAGAAAAAAAAAAAAGAAGAAGAAGAGAGAAGGTTAGAGAGAGAAGTAAAGTGAAAAATGAAGAAAAAGTTAGTAAGAGGGGTATTTATACCCCCTCCCGAATCCTGCGCGCGTGGGTGCATGCGTTAGCATGCACCCTCGCCCCTTTGGCCCTTTGATTTTAAATCAGACGGCTCTGGTTATTTTCCCCTTGTGATCAGATCAGGGCCCTCTGATTAATCAGACGGCCCAGATTAAATCACGCTGGCCCAATGCATTTTGGGCCTATTTCTTTCAAATCTGATTATTTTCTCACTTTTTGCACCTCCTATTTTATTTTTACACCTCCCTGCTTATTTATTTTATTTTATTTTTTGCAATTTTATTTCCTATTATTATTATTTCCTTTTTATTGTTTCTTTTATTTTTCACATCTTATTTATTTACTTACCACATCATATCATGCATTTTATTTTATTTGTCATTTCACTTTGCCTTTATCATTTTATTTATTTATATGTCATTAGAATGCATTTAGGGTTTTACTTTGCATTTCACTTTGAGCTAACACCGTAATATAATCCCTCGTATTTATTTTATCGCACTTAATTTCACTTTGAGCATTAATGCTTTAATCTTTTCATGTTTTCTTTATTTCATTTTTTTCATCAAAGTATCACTCCATTTTCAATATATCAAAACAAAAAAAACAATTTTCTTTTCGTCAGCTGGAAATAAATATTAAGAGTTTAATCGACCGAAAAAGGAAAACTTGGGTAGACACCCGATGCTTCCCCGAATGCGGAATGCGAGATCCCCGTCTCGATCACGTTCAAAGCATTCGTCTTTCGATTAAATTTTTGATAAAACAAAAATAATAAAAAAACATTTTTTCCTTAGTGAGCGAAAAAGGAAAACTTGGGTAGACACCCGACGCTTCCCCGAATATTCGAAAACGAGGTAGACACTTCACTTTTCGGATATTCGTCCTCCGCTTAAAATCAATCTCAACCCACTTAACTTTACTCTTTTTTTTTTTCTCACGCCCATGCGCGTTCTCAAACGGATTGTCATCGCCCAAGCGCGAGTCCGCTTTTTTTTTATTTCAAACTTTTTTCACGCCCATGCGCGTTTTCAAATGGATATCATCGCCCAAGTGCGGATCCATCTTTTTTCTAAAACAATCTTTTTCGCCCAAGTGCGACTAAAATATTTTCATAAATAAAATCAATCAACCCACAAATATTTTCTACCAAAGAACTACGTAGCTTTGAATTCTCCATCGCACCGGGAGATACGTAGGAGCAAGATCAAACTCTTGTCAAGCACCCTAATAAAAAATTCATTTTTAGTCTTTAAATCATTTTTCTTTCTCTTCCATTCTTTACAAACATTTTTATGAAACTAACACATTTTGAAAGCTAACTAAGTAATGGTTCCCGTTGAGTACAACGGATGTGAGGGGTGCTAATACCTTCCCCTCGCATAACCGATTCCCGAACTCGAATTTGGTTGCGATGACCTTGTTCTCGTTCTCAAAGGGGTTTATCGACGTCCCCCTTTTCAAAAATAAAACTTCGGTGGCGACTTTACTGTCTAGCGAGCGTTCTCCGCCCGCGCATTTTCCCCGCCGCTTCAGTGATGACGAAGGTACCTTTATGCTGGCTAAAAACGTATCTCTCTCTCTCTCTCTCTCTCCCATGTGTTTTGTTGTCGTGGGAGAAGCTCTAGGTTTATTTCACGCCTTACAATGACTAAGTGATATGCAATTTGACAACGTCGATTTTGCCTTGGACTCAAAGATTACAACAGATGCCTTCCACCATTGCTAGCTAGGTTGATGTCACAAAATTTGGTCAAGTGATTTCAGCATGCCAGAGTCTCTTCAACACACATTTCTCAAACTCTAAGGTCGAGTTTAACAGGTGACAAGCAATTGAGGTAGCTCACACCCTTGGTGGAGTTGTCACATTATCCGCTAGTCCCAAAATTTATTATCATGTACCTTGTTGTAAAAACTCTCTTATTAATGAAATGTTATAAGCATACTCATTTCCATTAAAAAAAATGTTATTTTACTTGATAAAAATAATGATAATTACGAAATGTCTTCCATTTAATTAAAATTTTGTTTTGAAATATCCTTCTATAATAAATGTCTTTAATGATAATTTTTTGTTATTTTTTACGAATTCTACCTAACTAAATTATTGGATAAATTTTAGTTTATTTATTAGAACAACACATATTTTTTAAAAAATATTATTGGACCAACATTACTTCGATCCGAGTGGAACTAGACTCGGATCTCTTAAGTTAGGGTTTTAAGTTCTAGCCTTGTGGATGAAAAATAATAAAGTTGAGAGAAGAACCTTACTAAAGGTGACTAGTCAGGTTCTCCGATGGAGATTTGCCATCAACAAAATTAGTGAATGTTGGGGCCAATAACGTAGTTTCTTACAAAACCCTTTATATCAACAATCCAACTTCCTAGTTATAATTTGACTCCATAAAAAATGTTTCAACAGTTAATATTCAAAAGGTGTTGGAATGTGTAAGCGTTCTGTTTTTTAATTTTCCAAACGCTCTTTTTTAAATATATAAGTTTTGTGATCAAACTTCCGAAACATATAAAAGATCAGAAGATTTAAACATTTAAATTTTGTTATCAAACTTCTGAAACACATAAAAGATCAGAAGATAGGTGCCAGAGGCAAGTAAAAGATATTTAAGGAGTCTAACTTTTAAAAGGTTTCAAAACTTAAAAGATGAACAAGTTTGTGTCATGTTGTCAACGTAAAACGATACCCTGCAATGATACTATATCGAATATTTGGTCATCAGCATTATTGGAAGAAGGAAAAAAATCCAATTCTCACACAAGAACGAAGAAGAATTAAGTCTAATATAAAAATCTTATACGGTATGCAACCAATTCATTCATTTAAAAATACATCAGTGTAATAGCAGTAACCGATTACCAAATACAGAGATCTTCAGACATTAATATCCAAGCGCTTAGTTCTAGCTGAAGCACTCATATCTAAGGAGCCAGACAAAGAAAATCATGGGAACTAGCTTTCAGACACTAAAACTGGCTGTTGAGAATAGAGTGTGGGTGGAGTTAGATTGCATTGAGCAGGAAGTGGGGGAAGCATGTTATACTTGTACGGATCACTGCTTTGACTAAAATCAACGATAAACTTTGGAAGGGTGGCATAACACCTGAAAATAATTTAGAAGAGAATCAGAAAATACTTTGTATTATAAGACTGATCACCTTCAATAAAACTTTCATCTATTGAGAAGATCTTTGAGGTGAAGAAATGGACCATGCAGGTGCAGGCATTTCATCTGAGAAATATCTTCTCCTAATCAACTAAAAGGAGAGGTGCACGCAGAAAGAAACCAACCAAATCATTTGTCCTTCCAATCTATGAATCTTCATTTTTGTTCTCATGGACGCAATGACATTTTGAAACTTGCTTAGATAGATTTATGCCAATTTTTCTTGTCTCCTCAATCCCATCTCCAAATTGATCTGTGTTGATATGAAACCAAGATTAATATAATGATAATAATCAATGATATATTAATCATGAGAAACAAATTCTAAAAAGCTATATGAATTGCGATAAAATTTACCAATAGGCGAGAACCCAAATAACCAATTATGAGAGCATACGAGAGCTTGCAGATTTTCTGAAACCATGCAGCTTCTATTTTTGTCAAAAATACAGCTGCCAGGACTAAAAGCTGACTCTGATGCAACTGTGATTATTGGGATGCTAAACACATCTCTAGCCATCCTTGCAAGGATATCATATTTACGACCTATGTACTTCCAATATTCTAAAGGATTTTTATAATATATGTCTGTCTCTTTCAAATAAAGATCAAGTTGAGTCACACCACCTGCATATTTTTTTTGCCTCTTTTTTTCAAGATATGCCTATGAAAATTCCAATCAAAGAAAAAATAAATATTTAAGCAGAAAGACAACAAAACAAAAAAGCCTATGAAAATTACAATCAAAGAAAAAATAATTATTTAAGCAGAAAGACAACAAGACAAAAAAGTTTCAGAAAATAGAAACATACCTCAAATTTTACATCAATCGACTCCATCTTCCTTCCCCACGCTGTTGTTGAAGAACGAGAATCCATTGAAGGTAAACTAGTTGAAGTTGATGCACATTTGTTGGCATATTCATTAAAAAGAGTATGTAGAGCTTTCCTCACATTGTTTACCTTATCTTTAACTGTCTCCGTATCATGACCTAATTTTTCGTATAGATACTCCAAATATTCGAACTTCAAAAAAGGATCTAAAACACAACCAAATGCAAGAATCATGCTATATTCACTCAAATACTTGTCAAACTCATTTGACATCTTTGAAGCCATATCTCTTGTCTTGTCATCTTCACTCAACATCATTTTTTTCAATGAAAACTCTATCCCCCCAATTTTTCTTAAATGAGCCGCGGACGTGGGATAAGTAGATTGAGAAATAATAGTGGTAAGTCCATAAAAAATCTTCAAGAATTCACAAATCTTCTCTCCTCTTTCCCACTCTTCACTAGATGGGCAATGGCTATAAGTTGTATCCTTCAAACACATGCGTTCAAAGGCATTGCGATATTCAATTGCACTCTTAAGCATCTTATAAGTAGAAACCCATTTACCGGACACATCCAAATGCAAGCCATCGTTGCCACCAACTTCTTCTACACATTGACAAAATAGTTTCAACCTAGAGTTTGACACACTCACGTACTTCAAACTCTTCCTTATCTTGTCCAATAGATCACTTACTACCTTCAAACTCTCTTGAACCATATGATCCAAAATATGAGCACAGCACTTAAAATGTTTTTCTAGAGATGGTGCTGTTGCTGATGTGATGAAAGTTCTCAGCAAACTATCAAGCGAGCAAAGTTGATTTTTCAAGTTTTGCAAGTTGTCATCATTAGCTGAAGCATTATCCATAGTAATAGAAAAAATATTTCTCTCAATTCCCCATTCCTGCAAACAACCAATCACCTTCCTTGATAGCTCAAAATTATCATGTGAAGGGTCGAAATGACAAAAATTCAACAGTTTCACAATCAAATTCCATTGATCATCCATAAAATGAGCCGTTAAAGTAATATAACCACGAGAAGAAGCGGAAGAAGTCCAACAACGAAAGCTCAAACACACTCCACCCTCAATTGCAGCCAGCTGTTTTTTCAATTTCTCTTTTTCAAGCAAGTAAACTTTCATCACATCATTAGCAACACCATATCTAGAAAGAAATTTAGCCTCGTTAAACGAAACAAATTTAGCGAATGCCCTAAATTCACTCCACTCAACAGATCGAAATGGAAGATAATTTTTTATAGTCATTTGAGTAATCGATTCACGAACCATCCTATGATCAATCTTTTTGAGCTTGAAATGCTCGGCAATACGAGATTTCATAATCAAAGGACATACGGGAATATGTTGGTTTAGATGAGAGATACCTGATCTTCCGCCACAAGTAAACAGTTTCCCACAAGTCATACATTCACACATTTCTTTTCCATCTTTATCAATTTTGACAAAGTAGTTCCAAACATTAAACCTTTTAAGCTTCTTCTTTGGAGGTTCAGAATCACCATAATCAGAATATGCAGAGTTACAAGTTTGTAAAATTTGGCATTCATTTCTTAAGCCGCAATTCTCACCGATGCAATCCATACTGCAAATTAAACAAACACACTCAAACTCTAACTAATATAAAACACATTAGCATCTATCGCTATACAAAAACAACGACAAAAAGCTATTAAGCATCAACGATACAGAAATGCCATTCATTGCTTACTCTAAAATAAACCATCAATTTAGTTCTTAAACTATCTCTCTCTCTCGCTCTCTCTCTCTCTCCAATTGAGTCCCTAGACTAAATAAATATAATATGTAGTACTAAACTATATAAAACTCATCAATTTCGTCCATAAACTATATGAAAATCCGTCAATTTAGCCCCTAATATCTTAGCAACAGGTTTAGGAACAAATTAATGTATTAATATAGTTTAAGTACTAAACTGAGGGAAAATTTATAGATTAAAAACAAAATTGATGGTTAAATTATAGATTATAATTTGTAAATAAGCATCAACAATACACAAAATCCAACCCATTAAAAGAAACAAATCGGCGGCAAACAACGAAATTGAACTATGAACAGCAACACATCACAGATTATAAATTCAAAAAATAAAATAACGAAAGAAACGAAGCGAACGAACCTGGGAGCGGAAGCTTTGGTGTGAGTGATGAGTGAGAGAATGGTGAAAATTAAATGAAATGAAAAGAAAAATGCTCTTGATCTTTTGTCCTTCCCGCTAATGGGGAGAAACATGTGGGCTTCAGTGGAATAGGTTTCCCGCTATATTCTGAAATGGTATTGTTTTTTGCACCCACTCATTTTTATAGTTACTACAAAATTATTTATTTTTCTCAAAATATTTATATCTTTCCAATTTTTCTAAAATAAATCAACATAACATTCTACGTGGATACAAATTTATGGCTGGTTTACTTTGTCAAAATATTTTCTATTTTTATTTTTTAGATCATGTGTTCATTTTAGCTTGTTAACGAGAAGATGATAGACTTTTGAAGTGAATCATTATAATGGAGAGATGATAAAATGCTAGCAATGTGTATATGAAAATGGTAAAAATAGTTCTTTTTTCATTTTCATTGTTCTGAGAAATGCAAGAAATGTGTTCACTTAAAAACTTTATTTTCTACTTGTTAACAGGTAAAACTAATTTTTTTTTTAAATCAAAGTAGAGTTATTCTGTTTCATTAATAATCAAGGTATACCAAGTAGGAGATATATCATGAAAGATATGGGGGCTAGGATGAGATAAGACGGCTCTAGTAATACTATGAGCTACCCTATTATAAATCTTAATAAATAAAAATAGAAAACATTTACAGAAAATAAATGGACCCTTATATATGTACACATATTTACGTGCTAACCCTCCAATTTTCAAGGAAAAAAGGTCTTGGTAATCTAAAAATTCGGTCGAAAGATAAATAAATTTAACTAAAAATTGTTTCAAACATGAATCAAACTCAGGTTCTTCCAAACGATTTGAGTGAAACCTTATTATATATGATTTGTTGTCTACTTTTCATTTCAAACAAAAAGTTACATATGAATTTGTTGTTAAATATATTCCTAATTGTAAACATCTTTATAAATATTATGCTTAATTTTTATCGTTATGAACTTAGTAGTATTATATTTTGCAAAATATTATTTAATATATTACGTATATTTGTTAAAACAATTGTACCAAAAAAACAAATTGTTAAAACATATCATTTAATTCTTACGAATATCATGTCAATTCCATGACACGACAGATTTTTAAAAACAATGGAGCTAGTGATAAAAATAAAAGTTCAATTCCAATTTATTGAGTCAACAAAAGCTGTTTGTAAGGCCAGTTTAAGACTCCGAAAATCAATCTTATTAACAGAGTGCAATGCATAGTACCAATGGCAGAAAAAGAAAGGTATTATATTAAAGAATCGACCATATATCATTTAAATTCTCCCCAAACTTCGAACAAGTAGCACCTTCTCCCAACTGAGAAAGCCTCTAAAAAATGAATGAATCATGGACAGGTTACAAGTGGAACAAAGAATCAAAACAAACATAACTTTGCTCCATGTAAGGATACATATCAGTGCAATAGCAGTAACCAATTACCAAATACAAAGATCTTCAAACATTAATATCTGAGCGCTTTGTTCTCGATGAAGCACTCATTTCGGACGAACCAGACAAAGAAAATCGAGGGTAACTGTAGCTTTCAGAGACCGAAACTGGCTGTTGAGGATAGAGTGTGGGTGGTGGAGTTAGATTGCGTTGAGCCGGAAGTGGGGGAAGCATGTTATTCTTGTACGGATCACTGCTTCGACTGCAATCAACAACAGTAAATTTTGTAAGGAGTTGCACAAAACATGAAAATGATTTAGACGAGAAGCAGAAAATACCTTGTATGATAAGACTGATCATCATCAATAAAACTTTCATCTATCCGCTGAGAAGATCTTTGAGGTGAAGGAATGGACCATGTAGGTGCAGGTATTTCATCTGAGAAATATCTTCTCCTAATCAACTAAAAGGAGAGGTACAAGAAAATTTAGATGACAACCCATAAACTTAAACAAAAAATAAAGGATAAAGTTGTCAAAGACATTACTGACCATGCGGAAAAACTTAATCACAGCCTCCTTATCATACCTTGCTTCTTTTGCTGCCTGTAGTCATCCGACAAAAAAATTAAAACTACTATAAGAAGAACGAACTGGATAGCAGCTATTAAATGAATAAATAAAATAAATAAGAGGTGGATTTATGCATCAAATTTTATCAGATATGATTTGTTATTTCATAAGCACAACTGATACTTTAGGTTTTAAATGACTAAATGAGAAATCAAGATTCTCAACTAGTATAGCATCTTAAGTTCAAACCGCTCCGAATACATCACAGTGTGCAATGTAGCAATGATTGAGCTAAATTCATTATCCATAATGAGTGGCTATAAAGAAAATACGATTTGACACACTTCAAGAAACTACTGTTAGAAATACAATTTTAACCATTGGCCTTTAAATTTTGAAAATAAATTATAGATAAAAAAAATCTACTTCTAATCTAGTTTTTTTTAAGGGACTTCTACTAATCTAGATAGATGGCAACAAAGCAAAGTGTGAAGTTTCGATGCAAGTATTTCATAATACTCAAACATTGAAGAAACACAGATGGTTGAAATCACAGGACTTTTAAAAATAGGAACACTATGTTTACTTGATCACATGGTATTTTGAATAAGAACACTATTTAAAATTGTCTTTTTCCTATTTTATTTTATTCTATACTTCATCCGTTCCTATTTATAAGACCTCTTAAGAACATTTGTTTGTCCCTACATATAATACTACCAATTTGTCTTGGACTATGAAAAGTCAAGATCAAATGTGTCTATACACAAAGGGTAATTTAGTAATAGGCATACACAAATTATAAATTCATTACACAACAATTTTTCTTAATATATGTGAAAAGTGCCTAAGGGTCTTCTAAATAGGGACGGACGGAGTAACCTATTCCACATTCTCTATAGAAGTCTATCTCAATAGAATATAGAGAGAATCTATCAATATTTACTTATATTTAGAATTTTTTTGTTAATGTACTGTTTGTTGTCCTCATCAGTCAAATAAAGCAGATCATTTCTATGGGAACAACTGGTCAAAAGATCTCATTATATCCCTTCTAAAATAGCTCTATTTCATCTGATATTTTGTAGATACAAATAGTTAAATACTAAGTGGATATAGTAGAGAGTAGAGAATCCTTTTCTTTTTCTGCTATTCTAACTAACGAAATAAAAGAAACCTTCTAACTGCTCACACGATTTGAATTAAGTAAGATTAGTAAAAACAGGGGGCAACATGGAATAGCTTTTTTTTAATGGGGATCTCTTAAAATTAAAGTACTGTTTCAGATACAGTGATAAGGTTAAAAAAAAAATTGTAAAACTCGTTTAATATGTATTTGTAAAATACCAGCCAGCTTTAAAGTACAGAACAAACACAACTAAAATTTTGAATTGCCACTATACTGGTTAATACTTGAAACTCGTTAGAAATTAGCATTAACATCAAAATTATTCATGGAGGTAGCATATCATCTAAAGCATAGAAAGTGGCATCTCAAACTTGTAAAAGTGACACAAAAAATTTAGTTGAGGCACTTACTGCAATAAGGCCTCCACCGCCAGGAAAACTCTCAGTCAGTGGAAGCTCCTCACTGGATGGAAGCAAACCCTGCTTCTCGACCCATTGGCGTGCAACATCAACAAGATTCCCGCTGCTTCCTCTCATACCCTCTTTTGCAACGATATCAGCTTTGTTACCAATAACAATATACGGAACAGGAAGACCACCAGGGCCACCAGATCCCAAAGGAGCTGAAAATGTCCCAGTTGCAGCAATCTCAGCAGCCCACTTCTGCAAACTAGTCTTCGTTCTTCTCTGTGAAAGATCGTGAACAAAAATTACACCTGCAAATGAAATTCAAACAATAACTATTTCCTTCAAATCTAAACAGGTATACAGTTTATAAAACTGAAACAATAGGAACTTTGTTACTCACCATTAATCTGTGAATAAAAGAGAGATCGGCAATCTTTATAACGTTCATGTCCTGATACATCCCACAGTTCAACAAAGAAATCTCTCTCAGAATCGCCTTTGAGGCTACTTGAAGAGCTTCCGGAATTTCCATAAGTAGTGTGCTGGAAATGAGACAGAGGATGTTCAGTGAAGACTTTGAATTACAGAAACAATGCATTCTCTTGTGTACCCTATAATGTGAAATGCTTACCTTCACATCCACTGTACAACCAATTGTCTGGGAAGGACGAGCAATGGGAGAACCTTTAACGATAAGGTGAACTAAAGAAGACTTACCAACACCTGCAAGAATGAGAGAATATTGTATATCGGCAATTAAGATATCTCTGAAAAATGGTAATAGAGAGAATCATATAGTAGTAGAGGGCAGGGCAAGCAGTCACAATGTCACAAGCTCGGAAAATAAAATTATTTTCTTCATTAATGTTTGGATTCACGTCCGGATCCTTTTTCTCACGTCCCAAAGTTTTTTTGACATGAAAATAGTGAAGCTACTATTTGTAGCTTGTGGTTGGATGGGCGTCTGAAGCAATTTGACGGCAGTTCCAAACACACTATTCATAGTTTACCTACAGTTGACTAATGCACATCTAAGGGCATAAGTGTGGACTTGGGAAGTACAATCAATTAAGCCTAAGGATAGACAACTTGAGGACAGTTTGGTTTAAGAAAAATGATTCATATTTATATTTTCTGTTTTCAATAATTATAAAGTGTCATCTTATTTCCATCTGACTTTCTGTTTTCCGATATTTATTATACAATAAATGGTAGAAACATCATTTTTTTTTAGGTGAATCAGGAAAAAGGTGAAAAAAAAATATATATTTTTGTGATTGTTAGCAAATTAAGAAATAGAAACATTAAGGCAGAAAGTATTTCGTCAAATCAAGCAGGCACTAAAGAGCTATTTTAATGCACTTGACGCAACAATGCCAATAAATACAAAGCATAATTTAATTTAAAAGCTTCGGAGAAACACCATATCTGAGTTTTTTCAAATGCATATTCCTCCATGACAAATCTGTGGCAACTTAAGCCTACTGTATAAATGGATTATATGCACGACTATTTCTATCCCTAGTAGTAATAATCAACATTAGATTTTGATATTTTTCCCCAGAGTTAGTTTATAAAAATAGTTTTTATGTAAGAGTCAACACACACAGCTATAAAAGTGAGGTAGCTCATGCTCATCATTTATGTCAAATGTTGTTATTCTCACGCCACACTAACTCCGCTCAGCTCCTGAACTTTAACCATTTCAAAATCAAATAATATTAAATTTCATCACAGGATTTGATGTTAACATAAAACCATCTAGTCGTTTGCTTTACAATCTCAATAAATTCAAACTTTGTAGAGTCAAACACCCATATACAAAGTTAACCTACTGTCCTGAAATACTTTATTGATTGCGCTAATTTTGAATAACTTGAATGCTTCCAGCATAGATCTCGAAAGTGCGCCCAAAGAATTGACATTTGTCAAAGCACATAATGTTTCTCAGAAATTTCCACCATCTTCCTACTTCTAAGTTCTAAAGCAGACTACATAAATGTACTCTACACACTCGGCATAACACACCATATGTGACGCCTAATTTTAGCAACATAATAACTCTTAAAGCCTCAATCAAATATTATAATGGTTTCATCACAATGATTATTTTTCTGTCTCCTGATCTACGAGTTTCAGTGGCACAAGTACAAAATCCCAATGGATTTCTAAATTCCAAATCCAACCTCCTTCACTCAATCAACTTGACTTTTTCCACGCGACACAGTCTGGAAATTTTCCATCCCCACTAAAAAATCACAGTAAAATTAAAGCACAAAACTCTTCTAAGGTAAGCTGGTTTCTAAGGTACATAAATAAGGTTATACTTGTAATGTAACCATCAACTGAGTTAAAATCACCATATATTTGAGATTAAATTAGACGAATTGTGAACTTACCATAACTTGCACACTTCAAAAACAAATTCAATTTAAAAATGATTTTTTCTTCCGAAAATTATAAAAATATCAAATTCGGAAAATTGAACATATGCTTAGTTACACTATTGCAGGAGACAAAATTGATTATAAAATTTTTGACATGTTTGAATGTTCTCGAATAAAATTGATTTTGCCTCCAGAGTTAATTCTAACTTAAACCTATGATTTAGAGTTTTTTTGCTTTCACTATTGATTTTTAGTCTTGAATCTATTCTTCAACTCACTTTTAATCAGAATCAATTCTATCAAAATCAATTTTCGTGTCACAGCATAACCAAACACACTCATTAAGAGGGAAAACAAGAATAAAAAAGGGAGTAAGAATGAAGAACCTGAGTCACCAACAACGAGCACTCTGACTTGTCCACAAAGCACTCCACCGTTATGTTCCTTATTCTCCCTCTCACGTTCCCTCCAGAACATGATTTCCAAACCCTCCAGAACTAACTAACTAACTAACTTCTTAACAATAATAACAACAACAACAACCCTAAATACTAACTAACTTCTTAACACTAATCAAGTTCCGTCAAATAGATTCAACCAACGATTTTTCAAAACAAATGTATGGAATTTGGTTACAAAATCCATGTCACGTGAGAATTAAAACCCCGTAGTAACGCATCTTCTCTGAAGGGAGAAAGAAAAAAACGTAAGAAAGTGAGAAAATGAAATCAAGAGCTTTGACGATGGATCTGAAGAGGGTGTGATGTTGTTCAGTTGAACGAGATTGATTTAGATGTATGGAGGATCAAGGAACAGTAGAAGAAAGAGTTGAATAATTTGCAGAAATTGTTTGGATCAAAGGAACCCTGATGAAGGAATGATGCGATCTCGCTTCTCATTCGTGTAACCCACGCGATCAAATAGCACGTGATGTTAATATATCTATTTTTTTCAATATCAAATATCTTTACTTTTTATAAAAGTCTTGCTTTATTATAATATTATTATTTTAGACATTTTTGCAACGTAAAAAATATATTTTTGTAATATTTTATCATCTGAATTGTATTAAAAAGATATCTTATACTATTTTTCCTTCAAAAAATATTTTATACTATTTTGATTAGAAAATAAGACAAAGATATTTTAGACTATTCTACAATCATACTGTCATAGTATTTTTTCCTCGTAAATTTACAATATATTTAGAGTTTAATTTTTATGAATTATTTTTGGGTTGAATATGTTCTTGTTCTCTATAAATATACAAACTTTTTGTTTTAGTCCCTCTAAAATTTTCCTTCAACTTTTAGTCCTTGTAAAAATTTCAATCACTACTTTTGGTCCCTATTTTTAAGTCAATTTTTGTATTTTTTAATGAAATTTTTCAGAAATGTGTAGAATATTGTAAAACTCTCTCCCAAAAAATATTAGAATTTTTTAACAAAACATAAATTAAATATGAATTTTTAACCGCCAAAAATAAAAAAATTCATATTTGATTCATGTTTTGTTAAAATAATTTAATTTTTTTTGGAGAGAATCTTCTAATATTATAAATTTTTATGCAAAATTTTATTCAAAAATATGAATTCTACATATGAGTTTACTTTAAAGGAGGGACCAAAAGTGAAGATGAAAAACTTTTGAGGAACTAAAAGTTGAAGAAAATTTTCAGAGGGACTAAAACGAAAAGTTGTTATATTTATAGGGACCAAAAACATATTTAACCCATTATTTTTTTATGAATAAACAGGCAGAAAACACCTAAACAAAAAAAAAGTAAAAGCCCTTAGAAAACTAGATCGTTGCAGGGTCAATCAATAAGGGTAAACAAAGACAATCATGAATAACGTCAAGGTAATTGGTAAAATGTAATGAGAGACTAAAATCATTTTTGATTGAAGCGTGTGTAACTTAGTTCGCTTCTCTGAAGATATCGTTCCAACGAACCTCACAATTAACTTTGTATAAGGCTAAAATGTGAGAAACAAGTGAATAACAAGGATGTTTCGTTGAGCAAACTCAGACTTAAAATGTGGATAGTAGTAAGAGAGTCGCTTTCAACTATGATGTGACCAAAGTCTCTCTAACTCGCAAACTTTAGACCCTAATAAACACCCCAAAACTCATAATTGACATTATAACACAAGTTTAAATTAGCACTAAAAATCGATATAAAAGCTACAGTGTTGTCCTTAATCAGGCCACCACATGTCGTCAGACCCGCCAGATGATAAACAACACCATCAATGTTGTATCTAAATTTTCATATATTGTTTATGTAAAAAATTTTACCCTATCGATATATAAAAATGATTGTGATAAAGGTAAAAAAAAATCAAGGCAAGTGCAAACAGCACACATTTTGAGTAAAATTAATATAGGCCCATATAAATTTAATGACACTCGTGAATTTTACTAATAAAAGAAGATAGGTTAAAAAATGTGTGTTCTCCTCTCTACTCTACTAGCTATTTTTTCGTAAAAAAAAGGTGTTGTTCAATGGAATAAATCAATGTTTTTTTTTAAAGAAAGAAAATCAATGTAATTAGTGAATGCTACAAAAATGATTTTTCATTACACCGAGCAATTTTGACAAACCATATTACAACTATATATGTGTGTGTTAAAAGGCACAGCACATTCTTTCAAAATTCAAAACAAAAAAAAGCGCATCACATTGATGGTAGAGCTGTCAAAACGGGCCAGCCCGAATGGGCCGGCCCGAAAGCCCGAAAAAAATGTAGGGCTTGGGCTTAAAAATTGCAGCCCGAATTTTTCCAGGGCTTTTTAGCCCGGCCCGTAAAAGCCCGTAACCCGTTCGGGCTTACCCGTACGGGTTACGGGTAGCCCGGCAGCCCGCATAAACAAAAAAAATTAGCTTTGCTTATTGGATTTGCATGAGTCAACTTCAGAATCTTCTTAATTTCGTACATTTTTTGCTTGAATTTCTGCATTATTGTTCTGTATAAAGTTTTCATTTTCTTCTTCAAACTCATTTCATTTATTGTAAAGGTGAGTTTTATTTTTTAAAATCAAAATGATCTAATGTTTTAAGTATATTTTTATCAAAAAGGTGAGTTTTTATTTTTATATTTTTGGATTCTGCCTATTTGCCACTACTACCAATAATCACGCTCTGTTATTTCCCAAAAAAAATTCCTATGCTAAGATTTTTTTGTTACATGGTACAACTATGTTAAAAAAAAAAAAATAGGTGCGTGCGGGCCGGCCCGAGAGCCCGGGAGCCCGTATAGGGTCGGGCTCGGGCTCTATTATTCTAGCCCGGCCCTAAAAAGCCCGCAACCCGCTCGGGCCGGCCCGAAACGGGCCGGGTAGCCCGTTTTGACAGCTCTAATTGATGGACTCTTTTTTTTTTTTTTTGTCAAATTGATGGACTCTTTGTTGAATCCACTTTAATGTGTCACTTGCCTCTTGTGGAAATTTTTTTTTATGACCCTGTTAGCCAAAAAAATGATTTTTTTGACCCCCTTTAAAAAGTATTTATCAAAATGACCCACTTTCAATTTTTTGGGGTTTTTTTTTTGTCGTTTAGTGCCATTACCGCCATTCCAATTGGCGGTAATGGCAGAATTTGTACTATGGCGTCCTGCAAAGTCAAAGGTGTGCAGACTACTGTAGCGTGTAGCATAGGCTTGGCAGGCTTTTTTTTTATTTTATTAATGAATGACCCATTACCGCCAATTGGGCCGGCGGTAATGGTTTTTTACTTTTTTTTTTCGTTTTTTACTTTTCACCCCATTTTTTAATATTCCCCAACCCCTATAAATACCCAACAACACCCCTTTTGTCTAAATTAACTCAAATTTTTTCATACATTTTCTCGCTTTAATTCCAAAAAATAAAATATATACCGTCGTAGTTTAGTAATTTATACTGTCGTAGTTTGGTAATAAAATATATATTGTCGTAGTTTGATCAATATATACTGTCGTAGTTTGGTAATAAAATAAAAAAACAAAAAAAAATAAAAAAATAAATATATTGATTTAAAAAAAATAATTACATCATTTAGACGATCCTATTTTTTTCTTCTAAACCAGCTACCCCAATGTAAATTATGACTTCCCGTAGCACAAAATTTATTTTTTTGAGTTCGTACGGGTCGTTGGGGTTGCTGTTGGTCTTCCTCTTCCTCTTCCACTTCCTCGTCGTTTATTTCAGCTTCGTTTGTTTCCAAATTCGCCTCATTTTGCACTTGTGGTGGGACAGAGTTTGTCCAAATATCATTTACAAAATCATCGTCGTTAAACCCCGCAGCCAGTGTTTCTATCAGATTGGTTTGTGTTTGTGGCCATTGTGGGGTGTAGTTTGTTTGTGGATAATTTACAATGGTTGGATGGTAGGTTGAAAGAGGGGTATTCAGGGTAACTGTTGTGGGGTGTGTTTTAGGTTGGAATAAAGTCATCGATGGAATAGTTTTATGTTCGGGAGCTTTCTCCATGATGACTATGTTGGGAGTAGCTTGGATATGGTATTGGGGAGTGTTGCGGGAACTGGTTTGTGAATTGTGGTGGGGATTGGTAGGTCTGGCTGTAGTTGTAGCTGGTGGATTGGTTGAAGCTTGGGTCAAAGTATGTGGGTGTAGGTGTGATGAATTGGCTAAAGGGTGGTGGGGTATCTGACCAGATGTTTGCATCTGGCACAAAGGAGGGGTCTGCTGGTGTTTGATAGGTTGCTGGTGCTGCGTGATATTCCGACGACAGTTGTTGTAAAATTCTGGAACATTCTTCCATTGGGTTTCGCAACAGCGCTTCTCTAGAAATCCACAGATGATCTCTAAAAAAGGTCCAATACCATTCAAAATATTGACGGTTTGGAAAAACCAAGTGGTTATATTTAACTCCGTCAAGTGCTAATTGAAGACGATTGTTCCAATTTTGTATTTGAAACTGAAATTGATCTCCCCACGAGCCTTTAATTTTTTTTATTCGCCAAAGATATAATGTGGAAATGTGTCATATCTTCTGGCACGGCGGGTGGAAGTTGAGGTAAGCCAAATTGTAGTTTGACTCTATCTGTATGATGTCTTTCGACTATCTCGAAACAGATGAGATATGTGTTTGCAGACCATATCTGGCTTTCCTCTTCGTTGTTGTAATGGAAGTGGAGATAGGGCCTCCAACAAAACTGTTTAAAAAAGAGGAATGTTAGTATTCTAATGTTGCTTAAAAAGTAATCCCGAAAAAAAAAAGTTAAGTTTCATATCTGATCGTATGTCATATTGTCTATTTTTGAACGTGTTGAAAGGAGATTATGCCGAGGATTTTCCATATATTTACTCCCACGTTCTAGCCATCTAGTTAATATTATTAAAACGAAATAATTAATATACCTGATAATTGAATTTAAAAATTAATAATAAATAATATATTTATTTAACTTACATAGTTGCCAAAGGAGGTTGTCTTTCAGCTTGTGGTGGGTTCTTCGGCACGGGAGATATGCATGACATTCTTGACCAAGCCCATGTCTGTAGGAGTATTGTGCACCCAATTGTGTCACTAACGCCATTTATTGCGGCGTCACACATAGCTCTGTAAAGCGTGGCCAAACAAGCAGAACCCCAACTGTACTGTCCAACCTCCTCTGGTGATTTATTCAACAATGGCAACCATTTTATATGTACAAGGTTGCCAGAAAAATTAGGCATTAAACGAGTGCCTATCAAGTATAAGACATATGCTATAAACAGGTGCTGAACTGTGGGGGGACCTACTTCCCCGTTACCTACAATATAAGATTTTAACCAACTTAATCTTATTTGCAGACCGTCACGCCTTTTTTTATTAGGCATTGCGCCTAAAATTTCTTCAACTAATTCCCATTTTACGGTCGTAGGTCCGGTAACCGGTGCACCGTTTACCTTTAAACCAAGGAGCATATGAACGTCTTCTAACGTAATAGTACACTCGCCGGAAGGAAATAGAAATGTGTGTGTCTCTGGCCTCCATCGTTCTAATAAAGCGGTTATTAGACGATTATCGACCCTGTATTTATTAATCTTTGTAACCTCCCATAAACCAGCCACCTTTAACATATCAACAATGGACGGCGGCACGGCAAATTCCACTATATGACAACGATTCCGAATATAATGTTTTTCCTCGTCCTACAATAAAAAATTAACGAACGATTAATCATCCACATTTGAGAGTTTTAATTGATTTTGTGAATTATATACTGTGTGAAATAAATAAATTGACGAACTTAACGGAATAAATAAACAGATAAAATTAATAAAATAAACTTACATTTAGTGTTTCTGAAATATGACGGGATCTATGTTGGTTGCCTAGATGAAGGAATTGTTCCATCTTGAATTGGTTTTAAAACAACGAGAACTTAAGAAAAATTATTTTGAAACTGCAAAATATGAAGGAAGAATTTATACTTTGTGTAAGGAAAGCGCTATGTCATGCATCAATTTATACTGAAGGAAGATGCATGTAGGAGTATTGTTCACTTGCATGCCTTGTGAATTATTGCCTTGCATTATTATTCCACTCACGGACAATTTTATTGCTTTTCATTATTGCATAAAGTATAAGTCCCATCATCCTTTATGCCATGCCTACTGTAGCACGTGGGGAAGAAGAGTCATTACCGCCAAATGGACTGGCGGTAATGAATTGGCCAACAAATTGTTGCCACGTGTCACTACTCATGCATGGCTTTTGTTGTTTCAAATTTCAGTCGTCCGCGTGTTCTTTTCCATTTGTTTTTAGCCTGCATTGTACTGTAGAACCTGACCAAAAGTAACTCATTACCGCTAAATTATTTGGCTGTAATGAAGTAGCCAATCGTAACACTCCACGTGTCATACTTGCTTGCCTATAAATGTATGGAATCGTAACAATTTATAACATGCAAATTGTTATAGCACACATAGAAAACAAACAACTATGGCACACACACCAGAAAATGTATTTTTCATTGTTCATTACAATGGAAAAGTTTTAAGAAACCAGTTTGGTTCATTTTTTGAAAGTGAACGAAGAAAATGTTTTAATATCAGTATCAAAAGCACGTTTGATCATTTAAAAAAAGAATAGAGCAAAAGTTACACCTTAGTGATTCTCAGGTGATATCTAAAATTATTTACCGAGCACCACAAGCTTTTGCTGCAGGTCATGTCCAGTACAACGACGTAGAAATTTTTGATAACGATGACGTTGCAGATATGTTTGTCAGTTATAAATCTTTTCAGGTACTCGGTGCAGTTGAGTTATCAGTTACGGTAGTAAATAACGAGTTTCCACAACCTCGTCAAACACCACCGTATGAAAACGAACCGGCACAAAATCAATATGATTTTCAACCGTCGTCTTCACAAAATTTACCGTACACCCAACCTTTCTCACACACACAATACGACTATCAACCATTTTCGGCACAACCTTTCTCACAACCACATGACGAATATGAACCATTTTCATCACAACCATTCTTACAGACACAGTGTGAATTTGAACCGTTGTCTTCACAACCACCACCTCAAACGCAACCGCAACCGCAACCACAAACACAAACACCACTACCAGAAATCTTCCGCCAACAATTTCAAGACATTCCAGATAACATTCAAGAAGAAGTATGTAGTAGTGAAAGTGACGAAGACGAATCACTTCAGCATGAGGATGACGAAGAAGACGATGGGGATGAAGACATCTTCGACAACATTTTTCCTGGCGCACAAGCACAACCAGCACAACCACCGCAAGAGGCAGTACTGATCAGAGCCGCTTATTGTCCACCGCTACATATGCGTAACGTTGATGTTGCTGCATATGATGCTATACCCACCGACAATCACTGGAATACGAATGTTGCCTTCGATGGGGCTATTGCGGTAGGAATGACGTTTCACACCAAAGAAGATTGTTTGCATGCCATCAAGTCATACCACATCAGACGTTCACTGGATTACGTTGTTATACACTCCGATCCAGGAAGATATGTTATTCAATGTACACACGAGACATGTCAATTTAAGTTGAGAACGTCCTACAGGAAAAGGAGTGGCAAATGGAAAATTGGGACCATGATCGGTCCACACAACTGCACATCGTCTTCAATGTCACAAGATCACCGCAAGCTCAACTACAAAATTATAAGTGACAGCATCAAAACCCTTGTGCATGCAGATGCCTCCACAAAGCCGAAGTTGATCATTGCGCATATGTTAGGCGTAAAATTTGGTGCGCAATATCAAAGGATAGATTCGACTGGATCGAAAAGTCGAAATTCCCATTTGGAACAATGGGCCTAGTGGATTACGGCCCAAATAGCAAAATTCAGACCCAAGATTTCGAAACTTGGCGCGCGAAAGAAGAAAGTGCTTCGAAGAAGTGGAGAACGTGGGGAAACACGTGGAAGAATCCAGAGCGTAGGATCGAAGTGGCGGTTTGAGTTTGTCTGTAGTATATATAGTGATTTCTTAGAAGAAATCGGGGTCACAATTTTCATATACAAACCTCTCCCAAAACTTCCGAGTACTCATGCAATCGAAAGAAAGGAATTCCAAGGAGAAAATGTATGATTTGTGAACCGTCTTTACTGTAATCATTTTTACATTTAATGCAATTTACTTTCACGCAATTTACATGTTCTTTCCTTACAATTCAGTTCTTTACTACGAATGTTAATTTAACTTTGAGGCGATTCAGAGTTGAAACATTTTCTCCTTTTAAGTTTTCTTAAACGAAAATCACATAATCGGTTTATCACTTTGATGAACATAACAAGTTTTCTAAAAAAAAGCAAAGCACAAAATTGTCTTAAGATTTCTAGTTGATCTTGCAAGTGTAAAATACTTAAACTAGCGGTTGTTTACCAAATCCCAGCGTAAACAAATTGGCACGCCCGGTGGGACGGTTTTGTGCATTGTTTCTTTTTCTAAAATTTGTAACTGCTGTTTTTGGGTATGGTTAGAACTGTTCATATTCATAACTCAACGAACGCTCAGAATTCTAGTTCAATGAGTAGTGAGATGAATCCTGGTTCAGGGTCTCCTAATAATACTAGTCCTGGGGCCAGTTCGAGTGGGTCTTTATCTAATTCAACCACGATTAGTATACCAGTTGCTCCGTCTATAACCAATCCCCAAGTGTCTAGTTCGTTTGAACTTCACACTAATATACCCACGCCAACCATGGCGTATTCAACAGTGTCACCTGTAACTTCGGCTAGGCCGTTTAATTCGAATTTCATTACCAATCCTTTGTATGGGCCTATACCTCCACCAACACTTGGTTTTTCGACCATGCCACCGTTTGACCCAAATAGGTATAGTACCTCTAGGATAAACTCTCAAGCTCTAACTAGTTCAACTGTGATGTCCTTGAGACAACAGATGGATGAGAGTAACCATGAAATGGTCAATATGCTGACTCAGCAAATTGGTACTGTATTTAACCCATTAATTCAGAATACTAACACTACCAAAAAAGAGGCTGCTTGCCACACTAAAATTGCCACGTTTTTATTTAGCCGTGGATAACAACTAAAATCCATAAAAGGGGCCACTTGCCACACTAAACTTGCCACTGTTTGTTTTGACCGTGGATAATATTTTCAGACTTTCCCACACTTTCCCACTAAAAGGGGCGCGTCACATTTTCAGTCTTTCCCACACTTTTTTTTCCCAAAAATTTCAGTCTTTCCCCTTCATTGCCGCGCCAGTAATTAACCCCACTCCTTTCAATCTTTCTTCTCATCAAAAAACCCCAAAATCAGTTCTTTCTTCTTCTTCCCCAAAGTCATGTCTTTTTTCAGAAAACCTAATCCCATCTTTCTTCCCCAAAGTCATGTCTTTTTTCAGAAAACCTAATCCCATCTTTCTTCCCTAAAACCTAATCCCCAAATCAGTTTGTTCATCTAGTTAGAAAACCCCAAATTAGTTTGTTACCATCCTCTTTCGCCCCCTCTCAATCAGTTCGATTTCGCCGTACACCAGTTCATATTCGCCGTACACCAGTTCTATTGTCACGATTTCCAGCATCACCGCCGCGATCTCCGTTACCGTCGCAATCTCCGGTCATTACTGCTCCTTCCCTGTGTCTCACGCTGCCGTTACTGTTATCGAAATTCCTTTTCATCATCGTCGCATCTACCAGGTATTAATCCTTTTCGTCAAATTTTTTTTCCTTCTTGTTTTCCTCCTTCATTTTTCTTCCATTCCTATCGAAATTTTTACTTTAGATTTGATTTTCCACATGGGTTCTCTTGTTATGTGCTTATGTATTATGTGTGTTTATGTTGGTATATGGGTTCTCTTTGATGCATTAAAAATTGGATGCTTTTTGTTATATTGTGTGTTGGGGTTTTGTGTTCTGATTTGTGAACATGATGTGTTTGTAATAATGTTGAGCTGAAAGTGGTTTGTGCATAGTGTACAGTCATAATAATATTATCCTAGTGTACAGTCTGCTGAAATTTGAGTGTGATAATAAGCTGCTGAAATTTGTGGTTTATGGTTTTATGTGCAGCCTCACGTTTGGTAGTATTTGGTTTTATGATAATAAGCTGCTGAAATTTTATGTGCAGCCTCACGTTTGAGTGTGATAATAAGCTGCTAATATTTGGTTTTATGATAATAAGCTGCTGAAATTTTAGCAGCCTCACGTTTGGTAGGCTAGGGGTTGTGTTTTATTCGTGCAGCAAGGGGTCTGTTTTTGCTTTTGGGAGCTGGTTTGTTGTCTTGTTTTTTAGGTGGTTTTGGCTGGGCGTTTTTGCTTCCTGCCTTGTTCTTTGTTTTTGCTAGGTTGCCTAGGTGCCTTGTGCCTCTCCGTTGTGTTGTTTTCCGATTCCCTCACAGAATTGAACTTGAAGTTTGGTTATTATCAACATGATTTAAACTAGTGTCAACGCATGATACTATTTGATGTATTGTATATTTGCAGAACACAAGCACAGCTGAAGCACTTGATTTTCTACACTCGTAACAAGACAAGCTTCTTCAAAAAGATTTCGGGTTAGTATTTCTCTCCTTTTGCTGTAGCTATTTGAAATTGATGCATATATTTTTATTGGTTTGTTTGTTAATTGACTAACTTATCTAAAAAATAATTTACTCATTGGTTTCCCGTATTTATAGAAAATGAAATGCACAAAGACAACAATTGTTGTCCATTTGTTAAAGTAAATTGAATGCGTAAGACTATTAGATTATTACTTACATGTGTGATTTATTTATGATTAATTAGTTCAAAATTAAGTTTTAAACCTTATATTATTTTATTTTATATGTTAATTGCTTGAATTATTTCCTTAAAAATTCAAAACAGATTCATTTAATTATGATTGATAAGAGTTGGATTGACAAGCCAATAAAATCAAAAGAGTACCTAGATGGGGTGGTCCAGTTTTTGGACTTTGCCTTTTCGAATGCAGCAATCAATGGACAAATACTGTGTCCTTGTATTAGTTGTGGATTTGATAACTTGGGTAGTAGAGTCGAGGTGTTTCATCATCTCCTTCAAAAAGGTTTTCCTAGCAAGTACACATTTTGGAACATGCACGGGGAAGAACATGTTCATCACAATGTCGAATTAGAAGGCCAAGTAGAAACACCGCCAACTAGACAACATCCAATGCAAGATATGTTAAATGATGTCTTTGGTGCCTTTGTTGATCAAGAAGGAGTTCAAGATTCAGGGACATCAAATCTTCCTTATAGCGAGCACCCGACGAGTAGAGAGAATATAGGTACTGAGGAGTTCAAAAAAATTAAGGCATTGATGGAAGATGGGAATCAAGAACTCTATCCTGGATGCACAAAATATAGCAAACTATCATTCATAGTTCGTCTCTATCATATAAAAGTTTTATGTGGTGCAACAGATAAAACATTTTCGATGATCATTGAGCTTCTAAATGATGTATTTCCACATGCTAAACTACCAAAGTCTTTCTATGAAGCGAAAAAAGTTATGAAGAGGTTAGGTTTGAGTTATGATAAGATCCATGCTTGTCCGAATCATTGCATGTTGTATTGGGGATCACCAGAGGATGAGAAGAGAGATGAATGTAAGATATGTAATACATCTAGATGGAAATCAAATGAAAATGATGGTTCTTCAAATGGTGTGAACGGTACAAAAAAGAAGCAGCAGCCAGCAAAAATATTGCGATACTTCCCACTTATACCAAGGTTGCAAAGGTTGTACATGTCTTCTAAAACTGCAGAGTTATTGAAATGGCACGCTTTAGAGGCAAATCCGGATGGATTGTTAAGGCATCCTAGAGATACTAAAGCATGGAAGGAGTTTGATTCACTTTATCCAGAATTTGCTTTAGATTCTCGTAATATCAGACTTGCATTATCTACTGATGGTTTCAATCCATTTGGAACTTTAAGTTCTAATAACAGCATTTGGCCTGTGATGTTGTATGTTTATAACTATCCTCCATGGTGTTGTATGAAGCCAACTTCTCTTATCATGTCAATGATAATTCCTGGACCTAAAATGCCTGGAAATAGTATTGATGTTTACTTGCAACCCCTAGTTGACGAGTTAAATAAGTTGTGGCACGGCGTGGATACTTATGATTCATCAACTAAAGAGATGTTTCAAATGCGAGCTTCTTTGTTTTGTACAATTAGTGACTTTCCTGGTCTTGATAACTTGTCTGGTTGGAATACACACACATTGAATGCTTGTCCATCATGTAAGTTTGATACAAAATCTCAAAGACTGAAATTTGGCAAGAAAAATTGTTTCATGGGACACCGCCAATTTTTACCCATTGATCATAAGTATAGGCAAAATACACAATCCTTTGACGGATATGTGGAGTTTAGAGAGGCTCCTACTCCAAAGTCAGGTTCACACACACTAAGACAAATTGAGGCTTATCAAAAAAAGGTGCATGATGAGGGTACGAGTATGGTTGGCCCGCATCAATGGAAGAAAAAGAGTATCTTTTGGAATTTACCTTATTGGGAGCATAATCTTATCCGCCATTGCCTTGATATGATGCACATAGAAAAGAATGTTTGTGACAATGTATTGTTCACAGTGCTTGATGAGAAAAATCGAACAAAGGACAATCTGCAAGCTCGTAAAGACTTGCAGTTTATGGAAATCCGACCAAGTCTTCATCCATTTCCTAATTCCACCAAGTTTCCTCAATCATGCTTTAAAATGAAAAGTAGAGAGAAAGATATGTTCCTAAAAATTCTTAAAAATGTTGTTTTTCCAGACAGTTACGCATCAAATATTTCTAGGTGTGTTGATACCAAGAAACGTAAAATCTCTGGTCTAAAGAGTCATGATTCACATATTCTGATGGAGCATCTTCTACCAATTGCTTTTAGAAAATCTCTTCCAAAAGAAGTTGCTTCAGTGTTGATTGAGCTATGTAACTATTTTAGAGAAATATCATCCAAGGTTCTTGATGTCAAGAATATAGAGAAACTACAACAGCGGATTGCTCTGACGCTTTGCCATTTGGAGATGATATTTCCCCCATCTTTTTTCACTGTTATGGTTCATTTAGTCATTCATCTTGGAGAGGAAGCAATGATTGCTGGTCCGGTGCATTATAGATGGATGTACCCTGTTGAAAGGTATATTACATTTTTTATTAAGTTGATATTGAACTATAATGGTTAACTTTTAGTTATACTCACCCCATTTTGTTTTAGGACCCTTGGCCATCTAAAATCATATGTTCGTAACAAGGCTACACCAGAAGGTTGTATAGCTGAAGGATACATCATGGAGGAATGTCTTACACTTGTTTCAAGATATTTTGAGGATGGTGAGGTTGAAACAAGGTTCAATCGACCAAGACGCAATGACGATGATAATGTGGTTGATGCTAGTAGTGAATCTGCTGTTTTGTCAAATCTATTTCCAGCATTGGGCAAGCCTATTGGAGCTGTCAAGATTTTTTCACTTTCACCCTTGGATAGGATACAAGCTCACCGCTATGTGTTAACTAATTGTGAATTAGTTGACAAATTTCGTGAGTATGTTCTATATGCTTTTACTAATGGTAATTTTTTATACTAGCCTCACTTTCAATACAATTCTCAATCAATGTAACATTCATCATTTAGGAAGTTTAGAATTGAGGTCTCTAGGATGCATCGCGGCAAGAGAAACTCGTCTAAAATTGTGGAAGATTACACTCACAAACACTTTCACGAGTGGTTTGAACAATATGTAAGTATATATAACAAGTTTCACTAAAAAAATTCATCTCAAATATTCATGATATATACAAGTGACATAATACCTTTCAAAATATAATAGGTTGCAAGCAATGATGACCCAGATATATCAACTGAAATTGGTTGGCTTGCAAGAGGACCAAATAATATTGCAAGGAGATTTAATGGGTACAACATTCGTGGATTTAGGTTTCGTACCAAAGGGAAGGAGCAAGGTTTGAGAACTCAAAATAGTGGTGTTGTTATGTCAGCTATTACTATGAGGTTTTCAACAAGAGGGGAACCTATTGAAAAATCAAGTGATGACATGTACTATGGGAAATTGGTTGACATCATAGAACTTGATTACTATGGTAAGTTGAGGGTTGTGCTTTTCAAGTGTGATTGGGTAGATACTAGACATAACAAGGGAATCAAGATAGATCAATTTGGAATACCAAGTGTGAATTTTTCTCGCTTGATACACACTGGTGTGAATGAAGTAGATGAACCATTCATCCTTGCAACTGATGCTAGAATGGTATATTATGTTGATGATCCATTTGAAGAAGGTTGGTCTTGTGTAAGTCATATGAAGCCTAGAGACATATATGATATGGGAGATGTTAACTTAATGGACTCGGAAGAGATGATAATGGAAGATATACCATTTTGTGAGCAAAATGTGGAGAACATAGAAGACTTACAACTAGTGCAAGAAGATGACAATGAACAAGAGCCAAATCTGAATGAAGATGAAGAACAAGAACCTGATGAACCAAATCTTGATGAATATCAAAATATTTGTAGTGATGAAGATGATAATTTCATGTTAGAGTAGTTTAATTATATGAACATTTTGTGCTTTTCTGATAAGCTATCAGTCATAATTTTTTTTTGTGCTTTTCAACTCAATTAATGTTTATGAACTTTGTACTATTTTTCTTATACATTGACTTGTTCATCATATGATTTATTTAGAATATATTTTCATTCCATGTTTTAGCTTTTGTTAGCAAATTGTGCAGATATTTGATTTGAGATGAAGTCAAAACGCAAGTCTTCAGGAAAAAATATGTTAGAAAGGTTACGAGGGCTAGAAGTTCAAGTAAATATGGAAAATGAAGTTCATCCACAACACCAACAAAGTAACAACAATCTGTCTGGCCCTTCCTTGATTCCAAATGTTCAGCCACCAAATGTTCAGCCACAACATCAACAAAGTAACAACAATCAGTCTGGACCTTCCTTAATTCCAATTGTTCAGCCACAACAAAATGTGAACATGACTAACAGTCCACAACAATATGTGAATATGACTAGTAGTCCATCCCATGATGACACATTTGACGATGATGACACATTTGACCCTACTTTAACTTCAAATGTAGTTCAGGAACAAAAAGATGAGCCTCTACTTGTCAAAGTTAAAGGTAAAAATGTCATATATGTTATAAATATTAATTTATTTGGTGGTTATCTTGTTACAACATATTTACTAACCTTTATCTGTCTCTATTGGTAGATACATCTACCAAAGAAATTATAACTCGAAAGATGGTTGCAACTGAGGTTTGGCATTTGGAGAAGACAAAAAAAGTTATCGTGGAACTCAACATTTATGGACAAGGAGACGATAATGCTACAAACTTACTTGTGAGGTTCTTAGGCCAAGTCGCTAAAAAGTCAGCCTATTGTCCTATATCAGTTGAAAGATGGGATCAGATGTCCGAAAAATGTAGCATAGATCAATGGCAGTGTATTGAGGTTATTATTTTGACTTTTTTAATTTTTTTTGTTTGTTGATGTGCCTTTTATAGAAAAATATTGACCTTTAAATGCATTTCTAGAAACATTTTGAGTTTGACTATGTTGCTGGAATCAAATGGGTGAGGAGTACACTAGGGGATAGATGGAGATCCTATAAATATAGCTTAAGGAATAAATACTTCTACCCCAAGAAAACTAAAGAAGAAATACTTGCTATGCCACCACCTCCAGGTGTGGGTCCTGTTGAGTGGACTGCTTTTGTGCATCACTATAAAAGTGACAAAATGAAGGTACACATTCTTTATAGAAATTTATTTTACAAGTATTCTTTTAGAAATGTTATATATTCATTTTATTGTTTGGATTCTGTTGAATGAGGTATATGAATTACCTCGCTTATGTTTTTCGGATTCTTAGACAGATTGGGATTGAGAATGTTGTTTTCAATTTGAGACCGAGAATGTTTATTTACACAACCTCACATTCTTAAAAAATTTCTGTGATACAAGTATTAACTATCATAGTTTAAAATTGTAGCAACAAAGTGAGAAGAATACCGAAAATCGTAAGAAGCTTAAAGTCTCACATGCTGGTGGTAGTAGGAGCAACGCAAGAAGGGGTCGTCGAATGGTAAGTGGATTCAAAATATTTATGTATCCCAACAAAGTTGTTATTGATGAGTTCTTAATTTACATTTTATTTATGATGTTAGGAACTACAATTAGGAAGGCCTGTATGTCGGAGCGAGGTTATTTTGTCAACTTTAATAAGGAAGGATGGAAATTATGTGAATGGAGAAGGAAAAGCCATAGCTGTAAGTATATTTTTGGGTGTGTTAAGTTAATTAAATGTTGTGCATGTAGTATAAGAGTTACACATTATTGACAAAAATATGCGAACTGATTACAAAATCAAAGTTCTGAACTGATTGTTTAATGTTTATCTGGTTGTATGCTGATTTTATTTATGCTGATTGTTTAATGTTTATGCTGGTTGTATGCTGTATGTTTATGCTGATTGTTTATGCTGATTGTTTAATGCTGATTGTTTATGCTGATTGTTTAATGCTGATTGTATGCTGATTGTTTAATGCTGATTATGCTGATTGTTTAATGCTGATTATGCTGATTGTATTCCAATTGTTTATGCTGATTGTATGCTGATTTTATTTATGCTGATTGTTTAATGTTTATGCTGGTTGTATGCTGTATGTTTATCTGGTTGAACTGATTAAATGTTTTGCATGTAGTATAAGAGTTACACATAGTTGACAAAATTATGTGAACTTGATTGTAAATAAATGAGCAGTTTGTAGAATTTGTTTAATAATCAGTTATGTTTTTTTTTAAACTCATTCTGCTTATTCTGTTTAAATTATACAAAAGCAAAAGATTCTACTCATTCTGCTCATTCTGCTCATTCATCAAAATTATGTTTTATATGTCATAATACTTATTCTGCTCATTCTGCAAAAGATTCTGCTTATTTTGTTTGCTCAATGTCATAATACTTTATATGTTACGGTGTAGTGGCTTGATATCTTTCTCATTATACATATATAAACAATAATATTTATTACTAACAGGAGAAGATTTCAGAGAGCTTATCTGAAGACAAAGAACGTACCACCACAATTGGTGCTGCATCAAAGATTAATGCATATACTGATGATGCTATTGAAAAGGTATATGGGGCTGAGCACTCGGGTCGAGTACGCGGTTTGGGTTTGGGGGTTTGTCCGACTATTGCTTTTGGAAAGCGTAGGCATTTCACAAATTTTATTCAAGTTGGTAGCTCTAATGAAAAGAATGTTGAAGACTTACAGAAGCAAGTAGAAAGTTTGGGAGAAAAACTAATTGGATATGAAGAGACAAAGGAACAACTTACACAGGCTACAGAGAAGCTTACAAAAACAACTGAACAACTTACACAAACGACCGGTCAACTTGAACAAACCCAACATCATTTGGCAATTATGCAAAAGTTCATGCAACATAAATTTGGTGATGAGTTGTCTTTGTTCATCAATAATGTTCCTCCATCTTAGTTTTCAAGGGTATTTACTTATTAATGTTGCACTCTTTTCACAAGTACTATATAATTTGTTTTTTGGAGTTAAGTAGCAGGAGTATTATAATTGTTTATTACTTCATCTTTATGTTGGGATTGACTTTTGCTCGTTATTATCAATTATATATGAAATGTTTTGCAGTTATGTTTATTATTGATGTTAAAACACCAAAGTAGGGTGTATGAAATCAACCTGCAAGTTTTTTTTTTTAAAAAAAAAAAAAGGTTAAATTAGCCACGGTTGACCCGTGGCAAAGTTTTTTAAAAAATCAACCCAAAATTTAAAAAAGTAATGACCGTGGCTAACTATCATATTTTGACCGTGGCAAGAAATTGCGGGAAATTTTGGCGCACGTTTTAGTCACGGTTGTAACCGTGGCAAATTTTTAATTTTGGAAAGCTACAAAACTGTTTTGCCACGGTATCACTGTGGCTAATTTTTGTTACCACGGATATAAAAACCGTAGCTAATGCACAATTTGACCGTGGCTAAAATTTTGCAACGCCCCCATTGTCTACAGTTCTGGAACCGTGGCTAAATATTTTTGCTACGGCTATATCGCGTGTTAGCTACGGTTTTGACCGTGGCTAAAAGGCGATTTTTTGGTAGTGTAACGAGAGTTACCAAATGTTGGCACAACAGATGGGTCGAATCGCTGATTTTTTCGGCACACCACCTCCTGCTCCGCCTAGGCTGATCCAGCATGTACCTCAAGTGATAATGCCTGCCATGTCTGCCACACCCCAGAACCAAGGTCAGGCATTTATGGCTCATGAACAGCCATTAAACCAAGGCCAGGCGTTTGTGGCATAGGAGGAGCCCCAGTACCAAAACGATGGCCCTCAACCGCCACAAGTAGTGTTAGTAAATAGAAACCAAGATGCTGATGAGGTAGTTCGAAATGTCCAGAACAATAATTTTGCTGGACATAATAATTTGACTAATCTCGTTGAGACAATTTTAGCCCAGAATGGCCTCAATGTAGGATGTCGAAGGCCAAATTTTGTTTCTGCGTTGTCTGAGTATGTGTTAGAAACTGAGTTACCAAGGGGTTGGAAAGTCCCTAAGTATACTAAGTTCGCTGGGGATACTAGTGAGTCCACTGTCGAACACATCGCTAGGTTCTTAGCTGAGTCTGGTAATTTAGCCAATAACGAAAACTTGAGAATGAAGTATTTCCCTAATTCTCTAACTAAAAATGCTTTTACTTGGTTCACAACTCTTCCTCCTCATTCGATTCATACTTGGACTCAGTTAGAAAGGTTGTTTCATGAGCAATTTTACATGGGCCAAACTAAGATAAGTCTTAAAGAACTGGCCAGTGTTAAACGTAAAACCCAGGAATCTATTGATGACTACTTGAATAGATTTCGATTGCTTAAGGCTAGATGTTTTACTCAAGTCCCTGAACATGAACTGGTCGAAATGACTGCTGGTGGTCTAGATTATTCGATTAGGAAAAAACTAGACACCCAATATCTTCGAGATATGTCTCAATTGGCTGATAGAGTTAGGCAACTCGAAAAGCTAAAAGCTGAAAAGCTTAGAACTTTTAAGTTTCAGAAAAAGAAGGAAATCACCTTTGTCGATACTTATGATAGTGATTATGAAAATGATATCAAAAATTCTGATTCTGATGATAATGGAATTAATGTGGCTGAGTTGAAGCCAGGGCCTCCATACACTTGTAAATTATTAAGGCCTTCGAATGGAAAAAATCCAATCGAACCCAAAAATGATAAATTTGTTGCAAAAACTTATACGTTTGATGTAACCAAATGTGATGAAATCTTTGATCTATTGGTGTCTGATGGCCAGATAATTGTGCCAAAAGATTTGAAAATTCCACCAATAGAACAAAGGAAGAAACGAGGTTATTGCAAATATCATAATTATTTGGGACATGCAACTCATCGATGTAATCTTTTCAGGGACTTGGTTCAAAAAGCGTTGAATGAAGGTAGGCTGAAGTTTGCTGATAAGGCCAAACCTCAAATGAAAGTGGATACAGATCCATTGCCAACTGCTGATGCTACCTATGTCGAAATTTATGACTGCAACATGGTTGATGTGGTTGATCCTGCACCAACGAAGGTTGTCCCTGAAGAGGAATATAAGAAGAAAGTTGAAGAAGTCTACCCTAAGGCTGGAGAAGAATTGATAGACTTTCTAAATAGGTGTAAAATCAGTAATTCTGAAGTTATGCTGTGCCCAAGGTGTAGTGCAGTGTGTGATAAGGAGGCCACTGCAGGCCTCAAAAATGTTGTTCCTTATGTTGACAACAAGAGGAAATGGTCGAACACTAAGCAAAAACAAAAAGGTTGGCCATACCAAAAGGCTGACTGGAACAAGCCTGCTGCTAAGAGTCCTTCGATCCATCAAAGGTTGGGGCCTCAAAATACCTTTAAGCCATCGAACAAAGTGCCTGTGAATAAATGGGTGAGTGGTCAGCATGTAGCTTTTGACAACAGATCGATGGAAAAAGGGAGTTCAAGCAATGTGAGTGTGAAGATCACTGCTGAAGCCAAAGACACAAAAGTAATTGCTGGATCTCAAAATGTGGAAGGCAATAAGTATGCTTACAAGAACAACTACAAAGGGAAAAATCCTATGACCCGCACCCAGTGGCGTAGGTTTCAGCGTAAGAAGAAGCTTGCTACTCAAAAGGTAAGTGCTGGGGGCAATGCAATTGCAGTGCAGAAGGTTGATTGGGCTGTGAAGCCAGCAAAGAGAGGCTTGCTCCAATCGTCGAAAGAATAAAGGCTGAGGACGGGAAAAATGAGGAAGATGAGGAAGATTACATGGATGATGATGATCTCCTTGATGATGAGCCAGATTTTGATGTTCTGGTTAATGTCATATCCATTCTGCCAGCGGAATATGATGTCCCAACTGAAGTCAACGAAGAAGAAGAAGACTTTGAAAACTCTGACATGGCTAATCATAAGCCAGTTTGCTACTATGTGATGGGAAATGGCTGTGTTGAAGAACAAAATGCCATGTTCGAAAGGCCACACCTGGGTATGCAAAATCATCTAAAGGCCTTATTTATAAGAGCAAAAGTGAATGAGGTAGGTATCAACAAAGTTTTGGTTGATGGTGAGGCTGTAGTAAATATTATGCCTCATTTTATGCTGAAGAAATTAGGTTTGTTCAACACTGACCTTCACTCCCACAATGTTGTGCTGGCTAATTATGAGGGAAAGACTGGTCACTCCTTGGGTGCTGTTCAAGTAGAGGTGTGTGTTGGGAGTACAGTTCGAAAAACTCTCTTCATGGTTATTGCTGCTAGGCCTAATTACAACCTACTGTTGGGTAGGGAGTGGATTCATGGAGTTGGAGATGTTCCATCAACCATGCACCAAAGGTTAATCCTGTGGAGAGAAGATGGTTTAGTAGAGAATGTTGAAGCGGATCAGAGTGCTTACATTTCAGAAACTAACACTGTCACTCTTCAAAATTTCGACAAGAATTTGGCGGCCATTGCTCCATGTGGTGACCAATATGCTGCCTTCAATCCAAATAAAGTGGTGTCCGGGAACGTTTACCACTCTGTTAAATTACATCCAACCCATGGTTTTTGCTGGGAAAGGGAAGCTATTGATAAGCCCTTGACAGAGGATGAATTCCCATCACCTCAGGGATGGGGTGACCTTGATGGTTATGATGATTAAGTCTCCAGCATGGAGTAGGATTACGGCATATGCTGCCGAAAACAGAATGAAAATGGCTATGGAGGCCATTGAGCTTCAAGAAGATATGGTCGTTGAGGCCAATTTGGATTCACAAAAAGAGTTGGCTGCAAAAGCCAATGATTCGAATCATGGCAACAAGCAAAGGTTAGATTGCATTTATGATGATGAACCTTTGGGTTTTGAGAAAGATCCAATTGGTTCGAATCAAAGAATGAGGGCTCAAGATCCTTTGCAAGAGATTGATATTGGAGATGGCTCTATCAAAAGGCCAACATATATCAGTACCAATATTGATGCAAGCTTGAGAAGTAAAGTGGTCGAATTGCTGAAAGACTACAGGGATTGCTTTGCTTGGGATTATGATGAAATGCCAGGATTAAGCAAAGACTTGGTGGAACATAGGCTACCTCTTCGACCAGATAAAAGACCGGTGAAGCAGCTTCCAAGGAGGTTTGCTCCAGAAATCATGACAAAGATCAAAGCGGAGATCGAAAGGTTGCTCAAGTGCAAGTTCATTCGAACAGCCAGGTATGTAGAATGGCTAGCTAATATTGTTCCTGTTATTAAAAAGAATGGATCTCTTCGAGTTTGTATAGACTTTAGAGATTTAAATAATGCTACGCCAAAAGATGAATATTCAATGCCTGTAGCAGAAATGCTAGTTGATTCAGCAGCGGGTCATGAATATTTAAGCATGCTAGATGGTTATTCTGGCTATAACCAAATCTTCATTGCTGAAGATGATATATCTAAAACGGCTTTTCGTTGTCCTGGTGCTCTAGGCACTTATGAATGGGTAGTGATGCCCTTTGGATTAAAGAATGCTGGGGCAACATATCAAAGAGCAATGAACTCGATCTTTCATGACTTTATAGAGATCTTTATGCAAATCTATATTGATGACATTGTGGTTAAATCTTCATCTGCTGATGAACATTTAAGTCATCTTAAAAGATCTTTCGAAAGAATGAGAAAATGTGGATTAAAAATGAATCCACTAAAATGTGCTTTTTGTGTACGTGCAGGAGATTTCCTTGGCTTTGTTGTGCATAAAAAGGGCATAGAGATCAACCAAAACAAGACAAAAGCTATCATGGAGACCAAGTCTCCAGCAACAAAGAAACAACTTCAATCATTGCTTGGGAAAATAAATTTTTTGAGAAGGTTCATTTTGAATCTAAGTGGAAAGGCTCAACCATTCTCTCCATTGTTAATACTCAAGAAAGATGATACGTTCAAATGGGGAACGGAACAGCAAAAGGCATTTGACGAGATTAAGGCGTATTTGTCAAATCCTCCAACTTTGATGCCTCCCATTCGAAACAAAGAAATGAAGTTGTACATTGCAGCGTAAGATTCAACCATTGGGAGCATGCTTGCTCAAGAAGATGAAAATGGTGTTGAGAAAGCTATTTATTTTTTAAGTAGAGTTCTAAATGATGCTGAAACTAGATACAGTGTAATTGAAAAGCTTTGTCTTTGTTTGTATTTTTCTTGTACCAAACTCAAGCAATATATAAAGCCAGTTGATGTTTATGTTTATTCCCATTTCGATATAATTAAGCATATGTTATTAAAACCAATTTTGCATAGTAGAATTGGGAAATGGGCTTTGGCTTTAACAGAATATTCACTGACTTTTAAACCTTTAAAAGCTGTTAAGGGTCAAATAGTTGCTGATTTCATTGCTGATCATTCGGTAACTGAAACTTCAATGAATTGTGTTGAGTTTGAACCTTGGTCAGTATATTTCGATGGGTCCAAACATAGGCAAGGTACAGGAATTGGAATCTTGATAGTTTCGCCATCAAGAGTTCCAACTAGGTTCAAGTATAGAATTAATGGGTCTTGTTCTAACAATGAAGCGGAGTATGAAGCTTTAATTGCGGGTCTGGAAATTCTCCTAGACTTGGGGGCAAGACACATTAAAATAAGAGGTGATTCTGAATTAGTTGTGAAACAATTAACTAAGGAATATAAATGTGTCCAAGAAAACTTGATGAAATACTTCGTCATTGCATTTTCTTTGTTAAAACATTTTGATTCTTACGATATTCAGCACATACCTCGAATCGAAAATCAAGAGGCAAATGATTTGGCTCAAATTGCTTCTGGTTATAAGCTCTCGAAAGAAAAATTCGAAGAGATAATCGAGATTAAGGAGAAGTTAATTTCGAACGAGCCAGTTCCTAGTGAATTGTCAATACCAAAATATTTGGGGGCAGATAAACAAGTTGTTGACGGTCTTGAAGATGTCGAAGATAATTTTCAAAACACTAATCTGCACTTCGATAGTTTTGTAGCAGAAATTTTTGCCATTGACAATTTAGTTGATAACGATTGGAGAAAGCCAATTGTTAAATATTTGGAAGATCCAACTGGAACCACCGATAGGAAGATCAAATATAGGGCCTTAAGTTACACTATTATGGGAAATGAGCTATTTAAGAAAACTTCTGAAGGAGTTTTATTAAAATGTCTTAGTGAAAATGAGGCATATTTAGCCATTACCAATATACATAGTGGTTCTTGTGGTGCTCACCAAGCTGGCCATAAAATGAAATGGTTATTATTTCGACAAGGCTTATATTAGCCTTCTATGCTCAAGGATTGCATAGAATATGCCAAGAGTTGTCAAGAATGTCAGAGACATGCGGGTATTCAGCATGTGCCTGCGAATGAACTGCATTCAATTGTTAAGCCTTGGCCCTTTAGAGGATGGGCTTTAGATTTGATTGGCGAAATCAGGCCTGCGTCGTCAAAAAATCAACGGTATATCCTGGTTGGTATTGACTACTTCACAAAATGGATTGAAGCAGTTGCTCTGCCAAATGTGGATCAAGAAGCTGTGATTAGTTTTATTCAAAACTATATCATTTATAGGTTTGGGCTTCCTGAGACTATTACTTCTGATCAGGAAACAGTATTTATTGGACGAAAGATGCAAGATTTCGCTGATCAGACAGGGTTTAAGCTGGTAACTTCGACACCATATTATGCCCAAGCAAATGGTCCAGTCGAAGCAGCCAATAAAGCCATCATTGGCTTGATTAAGAAACACATTGCTCAGAAACCAAGGAATTGGCATAAAACTTTAGACCAAGTCTTATGGGCATGTAGGAATTCTCCTAAGGAATCAACTAAGTCAACTCCATTTCGACTAACGTATGGCCATGATGCTGTGTTGCCTGTTGAAGTCATGATGCAATCGTTGAGAGTGCAAAGACAGATGGAGTTACCTACTGATCATTATTGGAATTCGATGTTAGACGAGTTAGTTGATCTAGACGAGGAAAGATTGCAAGCTTTAGATATGTTAATTAGACAAAAAGAAAGAGTTGCTAAAGCTTACAATAAGAAGGTTAAGCCTAAAGCCTTTAACGTAGGAGATCTGGTCTGGAAAGTTATTCTGCCTATGGACAGAAGAGATAGAGTTTTTGGGAAATGGTCACCAAATTGGGAAGGACCATTTAAAGTTTCTCAAGTGCTTTCGAATGGTGCTTATGAAATCGAAGAATTGACTCCTGAGCAGCGTTCGATTAATATGAATGGTAAGTATTTAAAAAGATATAGACCAACGCTGCAAGAAGTTCGAATAAATCAAGAATAGTTCGAAAGCAAAATACTAAAATGGCAATATGCGAAGATGCCAGTAAAATAAAAAATTCGAATTAAAATGGTGAGTTTTATCCCTCATCATACAAAGGTCTTATCTTGGATTTTTATCCATCATAAAGTGCTAAAATTTTATTCGAATTACAGAAGAAAAGTGACGTTAATCTTGAATGGGCCTTCATCCTAAAGAAAGGGTGACACGTTGATCTTGAAGGGGCCTTCATTTCGAATCCACTTCTGAGTCTGATGAACGAAGATACTCCTTGTTTTCATCATAAGTCGAAAGGAATTCTGCCCAATCAGGGTCCGTACTATTAGACTCTGAGGAAGAAACCTCTGGTTGAGCCTTTGAAGGTGTTTTTCCTTCAGGAGGAGGGGGAGCTCTGCAGGTTCTTGAGCTTTCGCCCTTGGAAGAAGGTTTCTTTGTCTTCTTTGAGGAATCAGCAGTCTTCTTGTTGTCCTTCTTTGCAGACGTTGTCTTCTTCTCATTGGTGTTCTTCGCAATCTGTTTGCCTTTACCCATGATTTTTCTTTCAAAATTGGTGATGGTGGCTATACTATTATGACTTACAGAATAGAGTGAGTAAAACGGATAGAGAATGACCATATATATAGTGGTAAGATCATTATTAATTCTTCAACCGTTTTCCTAATTTTTCTCGGAATTCACGCCATTTCAGTTTGACTGTTTTGGAAACGGATGTTTGATTTATTTTGGAACTAGAGCCAGTCAGAGATATGGCTTAGTAATTACGCGTTTTGTTTTAGACGCAATTTTATCCGTTACTAAAAAAGAGGGGTTTAGAGCGTATCACGAAAACTAAGTAAGTCTTCGATATTTGGCGTTTTCGAATGCTAAATTAGGCAAAGTGCTAACGAGGATGATTATAGCATGGAAAATTGTCATAAATATAATGTATAAATTTGAGTACAATTGCCACATTCGAGAATAACGTAAATTGAACAGTGAAAGTGGTTAAATAAAAGTTACTACCAAAAGAGCATTTAAAGTAATATAACCAAATTGTTCAAGAGAATTCGAAAACAACAAAATAATGACGGGTAGAAAAGCAAGTTAATCTGCTGCCGTCCAGGATTTGTTGGCTTGTCTGAAGTGGTAGTACTGCTCCTTGGTGTGATCAAGCTTTCGTTGCAGAACATTGCTTTCATTTGTCAAGCGATCAACTTCGCTGCTAACAATTAGCCCATCACTGTAATGTTGGAGGCCTGCATGTGCCAGCTCTTCGATTTTGGACCTAGGTACTTCGACAGCTTGAGCAGCGAAACGTTCTTTCATCTTTTCCTCTTGAGCTATCTTGGCCTCCAACTCCCGAATTTCAGCTTTCCATTTCGAAATATTGTCTTCACAGGCAGCCATCTGCAAGAATGCTCCTGCAGACGCGGCTTTGATTTTAGCAGCTTCCTCATTGTAGTGGGTGGCCTGTTTGAAATGGTCTTGCTGAACAGAAAGTTGGGTGTCTCGAAGCTGGGTACTACTCCTCAAGGCATGAAATTTTTTTGCATATTGCTCCAAGAGAGTTTCGGCCTGAGAAACTTTTAAGAACAGGTCTTCAGCAGTTTGTGGAGTTTGAAGTTTGCTAAAAAAAGAGCTTTGATGTTAAAGTAAATTGTGGGTTCTCTTTCGAGGAGTTCTAACATGTCTCCATCAATTACTTCTCGTCGAAACCTTAGCTCATGCTCTGCCTGTTCGAGTTGAAGAGCTTTTTCTCTGTCAGCCGCTGTGGGAACATACGTACCATGGCTGGACAACAAGGTGTTGAGCGCATATTCCGGTGCTAGGTGTTTGATGCCTCGTAAAACTTCGACTGGGAGACAGATATTGGGAATGGATTTCGGAGATGAAATGTCCTCATCATTAAGTGAATTATCTGTCTGAGTTGTTTGCTCATAGTCAGCACTTGAAGTTATTTCAACATTTTTGGCCTTATCTCCCTGGCTAACTTGAGGCTGGTGGTGACCTTCGGTGGTAGAAAACGCACCTTCAGGGATTTGATCATTCTTCTCGCCAGCATTGGGGGCATCAGACATGGCGGCATCAACTCGAACAGGCGTTGTTTCTTCGTTGGCAGGCAGAGTTTCAACTTCAGTTGGTAAAACCTGGTCTTCGTTGGTAATGTCCATTCGAGGCGGAGGACTGACCAAGGCTTTTGGAGAGGTCGTTGGTAAGGGTTCATCTTTGCTAGCACCAACCTCATCTGTTTCTTGGTTCTCTTCGATGATAACCTTGTCCTTGCCTTCTTCGTCCCCTAGTGTTTCTTTTTCGGGGGAGGTTTGCTCCAAGTCTTGTTCTTGAGGAAAAAGCTGTTGACTTAGTCCTTCGAGAACTTGCTTTACTGTGCTGTCTGGAGAAGTTTCCTCCACAATAGTTGACATGGGACGGTCCTGGACAATGGAGGAAATAGTCAGATTACATGCGATATACATAAAGGGAACAATGAAAGTAAAGGGTGAAGGAGTTGGTGAATTACCTTTGGGGGTGAATCATTTCCAGTTTTGGGGTGTGGCTGCCCAATCTTTTCTTGTTGTGAGGAAGGAGCCTCTGGGTCCGCCTGGCTGGAGGAAGAAGGTTTTCGACGAGTTTTATCCTTTTTCTTTTTCTTCTTGTGCTTCTCAGCAGATTTTTCTTCGATGAGAGTGAGCGAGGCTTCTTGCTCTTCGACCGTCTCGCCAACAACGGCCTCATCTTGGCTTTCAGTTTTTTCTTGCCTACTCCTCTTCTTCTTTTTTGCTTTACTTGGCTTACCAGGCTCGAGCGGTTGTTTTGCTTTTTCGATGGTACTGGCCAAGCTTGCTCCAGCTGCGGACTCAGTTTGTCTGTTGGTGTCCTTCGAAGAGGCAGCCACATGTTCTGACTCAGGTTGCACATCAGCAGGTTGGACCGTTGTGGTCTGTAGCATAACATTCTATGTTAATATAAACGCTTTGAATAACGAGGCTAATTATCGAAGCAAAGTAGAGGATCGAAAGGTGTTAACCTTTTCATCATCACTTAGAGCAATCACAGGAGCTCCAAGGTTTGGTTTTTTCGAAGTCCCTTCAGCGCCTGTTGGGTTGGCCCTCTTCCGAGTGGTGACCTGAAAAGGGCATAGATTTAAATTGAGTCGCCTGTGTTGTCGCGTCGAATTTCGGATGTCAAGCTATTGACTAGCATTGAATCACTAAATTTAAATCACGACTGAACTTTTAATTTTTCGGGGAAAAAGGAAAAAAGTTCGAAATTACCTTGAAAAAGAGATTTTAGGTTCGAAAGTCGATTATGCGAGGGGAAGGTATTAGCACCCCTCACATCCGTTGTACTCAACGGGAACCTCTTAGTTAGCTTAGGCTTAAAATGTTTTTTGACGTTTTGCTTGCATGCTTAATCATATATATATAAAGGAACGAGAAAAATATAATGTGAAGTGAAGAAAGAGATAAAAACAAACGAAATTGAAAGAAGGAAAAAAAAGATTTTTATATAACGGGCTTGACAAGACGTTGGTCTTGCTCCTACGTATCTCCCGGTAGTCGGAGAATTCAAAGCTTACGTAGTTCTTGAGAAAGAATTGTTTGAAAACGCACAAAGGCGTAAAAAGCTTAAAAAAGGTGGAAGACAGACGCTAAGGCGATAAACTCGCGCAAGGCGTAAATGTTTAAGAAAAAAAGACAGACGCACAGGGGCGTAAAATGTTTGAAAATAAAGACAAACGCACGGAGGCGTACAAAAGCTTGAAAATAAAATAAATGCACGGAGGCGTTAAATTCACGCAAGGCGTAAATGTTTTTAAAATTAACGTGCAAAGGCGCGAAAGGTTTGGATTGACCACAAGAGCCAAGATTGGTGAGTTGGATTCACTTTGAAAATAGAATGACGATTGTCCGAGCAACGAGACATACGTCAAGTGTTCGTACAACCGAGGAAAGGAGAGACATACGTCAAACCACCCTTTTTCATTCAAGTTTTGTTCGAATTTTAAAAACATATTTTTTGGGGAAGCTAGAAAAGAATGACGATCGTTTAAGCAACGAGACATACGTCAAGTGTTTATTCGATCGAGGAAAGGAGAGACATACGTCAAACCACCCTTTTTCATTCAAGTTTCGCTTGAATTTTAAGAAAAAAGTATTAACAAAAAAAACGCTCGTTTTTAGAATAAAAGAGAAAATAAATTGTCCAAATTAGTTGTTGCAACCAAAATGAACAAGTTTGTTACTTAATAAAAAAGAAAATGTTTTTGTTGTTTTTGGGATTTTTACTTAGAGTTAAAAAAAGAAAAATAAATGCGGTGAAATAAACTAAACACGAGGAATTAAATAAAAGGATCGTTGGATTTAAATAAAAAGATTTTTGTTTATCATGGATTGAATTATAAAAAATAATAAAAGAACAATGCATATTTATATATATATGTTCCTAAATGTACATATGAATGACATAAAGAAAAGATATAAAATAAAATGAACAAAAAGAAATAAAAATAAAAAAAATAAATGCATGAGATAAATGATAGGTAAATAAATAAATGAGATGTAAAAAACAATAAAACATTAAAAAGAAATAAATAACAAAAAGAAAAAAAATAAATTTGCAAAGAAAATAAAAGAAATAAAAAATTGGGAGGTGTAAAAATTAAAGCTGGGGGGTGCTAGAAGCAAAAACCAACTCAGATTTGAAAGAAAAGGCCCAAAAGGCATTGGGCTTTCGTAAATTAATCTGGGCCGTCTGATTAATCAGACGGCCCTGATCTAATCACAGGGCAAAGAAAACCAGGCCGTATGATTAAAATCTAAGGGTCAGGACAGCGTGGGTGTACGCTAACGCGTACACCCTGCTACACAGAAACGGGGAGGGGTATAAATACCCTTCTCCCCTCATTTCTCTTCATTTCCTTACTTCCACTCTCTCTCTTCTTTCACTCTTCTCTCAACCGAACCACCTTCTTCTCCCACCTCTCTCCTCTTTCTAAAATTCTGGCCGGCCAAGGGGGGGCTCCGGCGTGGTGGCCGCCGGCCAACGCGGCGGCGCCACCGCGCCGGAAAGTTAAAAACACTACTTTTTCAAAATTTTTTCTTCCTTTCCTACATCCTTTTCCTTCCTAAACCCGAATCCAAGTTTAGATTTCTCAAAAACTCCCTCAAAAACCCTAGATCTAAGATTTTAAACACAAAAAAATTTCACCTTTTTTCTTTGTTTTCTTTTTCGGTTCGGCCTATGTTGCTCTTCGTGTGTGTCGTGTGCTCTGTTTGTGTGTATGTGCGTATTTAGGGTCTGTGGCCGTGTGTAGTGCGGTTTGGCCGTGTGTTGTGGTGTTGGTACGGTTTGGCCGTGGGCTTGTGCTTGGGGTCGTGTTGTGTGGTGTAGCTGGGACTGGGTCGTGTGCTGTTTGTGTGGGGTTTGTGTGGCTTGGTGAGGGTTTGAGTGAGGTGTGTTGTGTTGTTGTGGAAATGTTCAGGTTGTGTTGAACGTGTTTGTGTGTTATGTTTGTGTGTGTTGCTGAAAAAAAAGTTGCTGGAATGTTTGAGTTTAAATTTCTTCTTCTAAAATTTTTCTCCTTTTTGCTGTTGTGCTTGATTCTGTTTTATAGAGGAGCATTAAGCTGCTTGTCAGCTTAATGACTCATTTAGAAACAAGTTGATCTGGTTTTTTGAGATAGAATTTCTGCAAGCATTAAATGAGAAAGTGATTTTGCTGGATTTGAGGATTTTGTGATGATGATTTGGATGTGGTTGAAGGTTTTGTGATGATGATTTACAGTGTTTGGGGCGCAGCTACAGTGCAATGGCTGTGTTGACCATGACTGGATTTTTTGGACTGGATTTGGACTTTTTTGGACAAAAATTGCAAAAAAGAAAAAATAATAATAATAAAAATGATAATAATTAAAATTAAAATAAAAATTAATGATAATAATAAAACTGAAATTAAAAGTAAAAATAAAAAGGGATAAAAAATAAAATTAATAAACAAAACAAAAATGACATGAGGTATTTTAAAATACCTCCCTGCCGAAATTTCGTCTGAAACGACGAAAATTCTCGGCCTTAAAAAAAATGCGTAAAACGAGACAATAAATAAAACGAGACGAAAATGGGTCAAAAAATGGGGTATGACAGATGCCCCTATTTAAGTTTCTTCGCTACGGAGATTAAAAAGCGAAATTTTGATTCGACGGGTCGAAGAAACTTAAATACAAAGTACACCATTTTTTGACCAATTTTGGACAGTAAAATAATATGGATGCGATGTTATGAATGCATGTAATGCAAGTATGAATGCAAAACGGCAAAGATGACCTGATTGGGGACAAACAGAGACAAAGGGATACCCGGGTTCGTTTAAAAAACGGGATCCAACTCTATTGGGGATAATGTTCCACTGGGGAAAAAGGTTAGCCGTTTGGGTTATTGCCGAACTGTTCACTGGGGAGAGTGGGCAATTAACCACGGGAACCAAAAGGGGTAAAATGTCAGCTGTTCGGATTGTTGCCGAACTGCCACTGACGACAAGGATTGAATGTAAGGGTCAGCTGTTCGGGTTGTTGCCGAACTGCCACTGACGACAAGAAACAAGATGTCAACTGTTCGGGTTGAATTCCGAACTGCCATCGACGACAAGAAAGTAAATGTCGCGTCAACTGTCCGGGTTGGTTACCGAACCGTTCATTGACGATAAAAAAGGAAAGTCAACTGTTCGGGTTGGTTACCGAACTGTACATTGACAACATGAAATAAAAGAAATGTCAACTGTCCGGATTGGTTACCGAACCGTACATTGACGACAAGAAGAAAAGACATGTCAACTGTCCGGGTTGGTTACCGAACCGTTCATTGACAATAGGAAGTAAAGACACGTCAACTGTCCGGGTTGTTTACCGAACCGTTCATTGACGACAAAAGGAAAGACATGTCAACTGTCCGGGTTGGTTACCGAACCGTTCATTGACAATAGGAAGTAAAGACACGTCAACTGTCCGGGTTGTTTACCGAACCGTTCATTGACGACAAAAGGAAAAGTCAACTGTTCGGGTTGTTTACCGAACTGTTCATTGACGTCAGAAAAATAAAAGACATGTCAACTGTCCGGATTGGTTACCGAACTGTTCATTGACAACAAAAAGAAAAGTCAACTGTTCGGGTTGTTTACCGAACTGTTCATTGACGATAAGAAATAAAAGACATGTCAACTGTCCGGATTGGTTACCGAACCGTTCATTGACGACAGGAAATAAAGACACGTCAACTGTCCGGATTGGTTACCGAACCGTTCATTGACGATAAAAAGGAAAGTCAACTGTTCGGATTGGTTACCGAACTGTACATTGACGACGGGAAATAAAAGAGACATGTCAACTGTCCGGATTGTTTACCGAACCGTTCATTGACAGTAGGAAATAAAGACACGTCAACTGTCCGGGTTGGTTACCGAACCGTTCATTGACGACGGTGAGGATGCGACTGACAAGCCGTTCCTTACAGAATTGCCCCTTCACTTGGGGAAAAGGGATGCACAAGCTGTTCGTTAAAGAACTTGTCACTTGGCACAACACTGGGGAATATGCACAAGCTGTTCGTTAAAGAACTTGCCACTTGGCATAAAAGGGTGACACCACTTGACCAAACGGACCGGGGATGACACTTGGGGAACATTTAATGGTGACTATGATGGGATGCCGAGCAAAGTCGGGCTTTGGTTGTATTTGGTTGCCGAACGAGGTCGGGCTTTTGATGATTTGATGCCGAGCGAAGTCGGGCTTTGGTGTGGGTGCCGAGCGAAGTCGGGCTTTGGTTATGATTTAGGTATTTGTGAGTGTGAATGATGACTCACTGGGGAATGCCAATAAAATTGGGCTTTATTTTGTAACATCACTGGAGGATGACATTGGAGGAAAATGCAGATTGTTTATGATAAATTGGTAAGAAACGTGATGGTTAAAGCAACCATGTATAGATGATATTGTAGTATGTTGCATGTATGAATGCGCATATGCATGAATGCGTGATCACATGATTTGTATGATTGTACAAATGTATGAATGCATGAATGTACTAATGCAGGACTCCCACTGGGGATGTGTGAAAGATTGGCTTGCACTGGGGATACCCTAAATGTTTTGATTTATTGTGTGACCGACAACTTGGTGAAACAAGATTTAGACCGGTAAAAAGAGAAATGGACCGACGTCACATTGCAAATACTCGGTAATCTTTGCCGGGGATGATGTTACAGGGAACACATCCAAAATGTTGACGGGATGAAGCCGTAACCATTGATGAGGAACACATACCCCATGGGGAAATTGTTACTTCACTTGGGGAATCGTGTTAATCCGCTTGGGAAAAGAACTGGGGATTCCGCCGGGAATGCTTATGTTTTGTTTGGATGCCGAGCGAGGTCGGGCTTTGATTTGTATTTGGATGCCGAGCAAGGTCGGGCATTGATTGGGGTGCCGAGCGAGGTCGGGCTTTTTGCAATGTGGGTGCCGAGCGAGGTCGGGCTTTTTGTATTTGTGCCAATGATGATTGGGCTTTTGGGGTTGAGACTCCACTGGAGGGATGCCAATAAAAATTGGGCTTTATTTGTGGTTTCGCTGGGGATATAAGGATCATTTCGGAAGCATGATCGATATCCAGCCTTAGATGCCAACGGTGGTTGGGCTTTTGTAAGTAGGTGCCAATGACAATTGGGCTTTTGATTGTTTTGGACCAAGGTTGATTTCCTGGGGAGTTTGTTAATCCACCGGGGATTGTGCTAATCCACTGGGGATTATGATTGAATGCCGAGCGAGGTCGGGCTTTGATTCACTGGGGATATTCCCTTTGATTCACGGGGGAATTCCGCCGGGGAAATCTGTTTAACAATTGACCATATTTGGTCTGCGAAGTTTATCCGCTCTCGGGATAGCTGCTGGCGCGCATTTCAATTATTCGCAAGTCCAAAGAGAATGTGTTTATTATTTATGCCTTTCAAAAAGATTTAAATTTTTCTTTTGAAAAAGAGTTTCGTTCCAAGTACTATTATCAAAAATAGAAGAAATGACTAAGCAAAATAAATGGGAATTCCCAACAAATTGTAAAGACTTCACTAGGAAGAAATTTTATTAATGGGGTGGTGGCCCGCCAACGGCGTGGTTCCACGGATCTTACAAAGTTGAAAAAAAAAAAAAAAAATGGTAAATATACAGGGAAGGTTCATTGAACAATAACCGCTATTCCCCCTAACAACTTTGAATTCACTGTTTGGATGCTTCAGATTCCGAGTCCTTTGATAGATGATTTGCCCCAAGTAAACTGTAGTCAATCCGATGCAGTTATCTTGTCTTTTGATCCTTAATTTTTGCATAGGTCGCCCTTTCGGGTTTTCGACCTATCAGGATGATTATTTCTGTTTTGTGTCTCTAATTTTTGCCTGGACCGCCCTTTCGGGTTTTCAGTCCACCGAGACGCTCATTTTTGCCTAAGCCGCCTTTTCAGGTTTTCGACTTACCGAGCTGTTCTTTTGTTTTTAGACAAAATATTTCTTGACTACATCGGAATTCACAGGACGCGGCAAATCTTCGCCGTCCATTGTCGTGAGAATCAAAGCTCCTCCAGAGAAAACTCTCTTGACTACATACGGACCTTCGTAGTTAGGCGTCCATTTGCCCCTAGAATCGGGTTGAAAAGATAGGATCCTTTTAAGCACGAGGTCTCCTTCTTGGATTTCACGAGGACGAACCTTCTTGTCAAAAGCTTGTTTCATCCTCTGTTGATACAGTTGTCCATGACAC